>CP136062.1:100239807-100663113 GCA_032622095.1 Siphonodentalium dalli | reverse complement strand
ATAAAACTGGAAGTGGAATTGCGAACAAAATTCTGAAATCTGCTATCTGAATTGGTTGGTGGGTGGGGGGAGGGGGGTTCGAATAACTTTATTCTTAAAATTTGGATGTCAGATGAGCTTTTTATTTTGTGCATTAGATTAGACGATTCTTCGATCATAAACAATCATTTTGTAAACCTGGAAGTGGAATTGCAAACAAATATTTGCGATCTGAATTGGTTGGTGAGGGGGGGTGGCGAATAATTTTATTCTTAAAACGTGGATGTCAGATGAGCTTGTTATTGTTTTGCAATAGATTAGACGATCCAGCAATCATAATCAATCATTTGATAGAACTGGAAGTGGAACACAAATCTGCGATCTGAGTTGCATGGTGGGTGTGTGTGTGTGGTGGTCGGGGGTGGCGAATAACTTTAATCTTAAAACTTGGATGTAAGATGAGTTTCTTTTTTTTTGTATTAGATTAGACGATCCTTCAATCATAAACCGTCATTTAATAGAACTGGAAGTGGAATTGCGAACAAACATTTGCGACCGGAATTGCTTGGTTGGTGGGGGGGGGGGGGGGGGGGGGGGGGGGGGTTGCGAATAATTTTATTCTTAAAATGTGGATGTCAGATGAGCTAGTTATTGTTTTGCATTTGATTCGACGATCGTGCAATCATAATCAATCATTTGATAGAACTGAAAGTTGAATTGCGAACAAAATTGTGAAATCTGCTACCTGAATTGGTTGGTCGGTGGGAGGGGGTGGCGAATAACTTTATTCTTAAAATTTGGATGTCAGATGAGCTTTTTATTTTGTGCATTAGATTAGACGATTCTTCAATCATAAACAATAATTTTGTAGACCTGGAAGTGGAATTGCGAACACACATTTGCGATCTGAATTGGTTGGTGAGGGGGGTGGCGAATAATTTTATTCTTAAAACGTGGATGTCAGATGAGCTTGTTATTGTTTTGCATTAGATTAGACGTTCCTTATAACTGCGACCACAATGTACTTATTTTTCTATTTTTCAGACCCCCCCCCCTATAACCCGATAAATCGTGCACTGCTACCTTAAGGATCGTCTAATCGAGTGCACAAAATAAGAGATTCATCTGAAATTCGAGTTACAAGAGAAGAGTATTTTTCGCGACCCCCAACTCGCATCACCACCTGAAATATAGATCACAACATTTTGAGCGAAAGAGTGCTTCAAGATCCAGGAAATGACTGTTAACATCCATGGATCACCTAATGTAATGCACAAAACAAGAACATTATCTGACATACAACTTTTAAGAATAAAATTATTCGCCACGAACCAATTCAGATCGTTATTTTTTTATTATATTTTTTTCGCAATTCCACTTACAGTTCCATAAATTAATTGCAGGATCGTCTAATCTAATGCACAAAACAAGACACTCATCTGACATCCAAGTTTTAAGATTAAAAAGTTATTCGGCACCCCCCCCCCCCAACCAACTCTGATTGCATATTTATGTTCGCAATTCCACTTCCAGTTCGATAAAATGATTGTATATGATAGAAATATCGTCAAATCTAATGCACAAAAAAAGAAGCTCATCTGACATCCAAGTTTTAAGATTAAAGTTATTCGCCACCCCCCCCCCCCCCCCCCCACACACACACACCCACCAACCAATTAAGGATTGCAGATTTGTGTTCGCAGATCTATAAAATGATTGTTTATGATTGAATAACGTCTAATCTAAATCAAAAACAAGAAACTCGTCTTACGTCCAAGTTTTAAGAATGAAGTTATTCGCCACCCCCCCCCCCCCCCAACCAAGCAATTCTGGTCCTCAATTCCACTTCCAGTTCTATTAAATGACGGTTTATGATTGAAGGATCGTCTAATCTAATACAAAAAACAAGAAACTCATCTTACATCCAAATTTTTAGATTAAAGTTATTCGCCACCCCCCCCCCCCCCCCCCACACACACACACACACCCACCAGGCAGGCAACCCATATTGCAGATTTGTGCTCCACTTCCAGTTCTATCAAATGATTGATTATGATTGATGGGTGGTCTAATCTATTGCAAAACAATAAGCTCATCTGACATCCACGTTTTAAGAATAAAATTATTCGCCACCCCCCTTCACCGACCAATTGTTTGTTCGCAATTCCACTTCCAGGTCTACAAAATCATTGTTTATGATTGAAGAAACGTCTAATCTAATGCACAAAATAAAGCTCATCTGACATCCAAGTTTTAATATTAAAGTCACCCCCCCCCCCCCCCCCCCCCACCAACAAATTCAGATTTCACATTCTTGTTCACAATTCAACTTCCAGTTCTATCGAATGATTGATTATGATTGCAGGATCGTTTAGTCTAATGCAAAACAATAACAAGCTCATCTGACATCCACAATTTAAGAATAAAATCATTCGCCACCCCCCCCCCCCCCCCCCCTCACCAACCAATTCAGATCGCAAATTTTCGTTCGCAATTCCACAAAATAAAAAGCTCGTCTGACATCCAAGTTTTAAGAATAAAGTTATTCGCCACCCTCCCCACACCCACTAACCAATTCAGAGAGCAGTTTCAGAATTTTGTTCGCAATTTCACTTCCATGTTTTATAAAATGATTGTATATGATTGAAGGATCGTCTAATCTAATGCACAGAATAAGAAGCTCATCTGACATCCAAGTTTTGATATTAAAGTTAATCGCCACCTCCCCCCCCCCCCCCCCCCACCACCAACCAATTCAGATGCAGATTTCAGATTTATTTATCGCAATTCCACTTCCAGTTCTATTAAAATGATTGTTTATGGTTGAAGAATTGTCTCATGTATTGCACGAAATAAGAAGCTCATGATTCACCCCCCCCCCCCCAACCAAGCAATTCAGAACGCAGATTTTTGTTCGCAATTCCACTTCCAGTTCTATAAAACGATTGTTTATGATTGAAGGATCATCTAATCTAATACAAAAAACAAGAGACTCATCTGACATCCAAGTTTTGATATTAAAGTTATTCGCCACCCACCCCCCTCCCCCAACCTATTCAGGTCACCTATTTGATTTCGCAATTCCACACTACCAGTTCTAGAGCATGATTGTTTATGATTTAGGGATCGGCTAATCCAATGCACAAATGAAGAAATCTAACTGACGTCCGCGATTTAAGAATACTTTTATTCGCCACCCCCATCTCAAATTCCAATGACAAATATTTGTCCGAAATGTACTTCTAAACCTTGAAATGAACGCCTAATGTAGTACACAAATCCTTACAAATAATCTGACACCAAGTTTTTGACCAAAAAAAACGGTACACTTTCCCCACCCCCTAAAATCCTCAATCAGTTTATATGCAACACCCCATCCCCTCCTCCATCTCCACCTGTCATACAGATCACATAATTTTGAGCTAAAATATGCTCGTATGCCGTATTTGAAATTCCAGTGTTAGAACAAAAATGTTATGTACCCCCCCTTCTCATATTGCAATCCATCTCACAGCCTTTTGCGTAAGGACTGACAATCATTATTCCCGATGCTCGAGATCACCACACTCTCCGTATGTGGAGCAAATAAAGAAAAAATATAAACGCTATTCGCCACCCGGGTGGCGAATAGCGATTTCTATGTTATATGACTATTCGCCACCCGGGTGGCGAATAGCCACTGCCTCGCAGGGATGCCGAAAGAAGGGCCAGGTGGATTAAGAGGAAAGCTGAGAGACGCCCAGCTACCTCCCACTTGTTCCTCTCTGGACAGCACCCTGGACAGGACCCACTCCCGGATGCCGTATCCACTGATTTGCCAGCCCAGAGGCCGACTGAGAACATCCAGACGGCTTCTGCAGAGGATGCGGTGTCGAATGTGATCACACCACCACAGCAGGAGCCAATTGATGTCATCCCGGCAGCTCCTGCGATGGCACAGTCCTATATACAGATCTGGGACCGGATTCTCCACCACACCGGGAGGACTCTTTCACCGTCCCGGAGACTCCGAAGTACGAGCCGGAGTCTCCACCACCCAGGGATGAAGATGACATCGTCGAGGAACACATGGAAGACCTGAGGAGCCGGATATACACCGCCGACAAGAAAAAGAAAATGTTCCACTTCACCAAAGCAGACGCCGAATTGGTATTCCGTTATATCATCTACACAGCTGCAGACGCTGGCGACCCGGCTCCCATGGAATATAGGATAAACGAAGACCACATCATCGAGTATCGGGAAAATCGTCACCTGATGAACACCACCTCTCCCTCGGATGCCCCTTCGTCGGGACCACCGCCGGCAAAGAGGAAGAAGACAAAAAAGAAGAAACGCTGAACAATCAAAAATTGCTCCTTTTTTTCTCTTTTTTTTTTCTTCATATTTTGTAAATAAAGGCAAAAAATATGAGGGGTGAAGGAAAGGGCCTATCGGCCCTTTCGACCATCCCGGGGTTAGCCCCCCCCCCAAAACCCATATAGAATTTCATTGATATTTGTGGTTTAGACTACGACACTTGTCCTGGATATCGCCATGTTGTTTATGCAATTGCTATTAGAAACCGCAGTCTCGCGCAATCACGCCCGCTTTAAAACGGAACAAAAGAGTTCGCGATCTATTGCGAGATCTCGCTCCAGTTCTGCATACTGTAAAATGAAGATACATGCACGAGCCATGGTTGACGCTGGGAGAACATTAAACATAGTATCGGAAACCACGTGGATTTCAAAATATGACCTATATAATCAGGAATTAGCCCCGCCCCGTAATCGGATTCTGATTCTGAATCCAGATTCTTACGAAATAACGACTCTGGGTATGCTTACTATTTTTCCGCGAATTGAACAAATATGCACCAGGTACGCATATGTATAGATAAAATTATGCACAAACTCGCGAATAAATAAAACTTCAGATCGAGTTCAGATATCGCATTGCATATTTTCGCTATATGTTAATACACCGCAATTTGTTTTTATTTGCGATGGTCAATAAAAACGTTCATTGTTTATGGAATCGTTTGGCAGGATATTATTGTATTTAGATGTACTCTTGTTGCTCATACTAGAATGTTATTGTTTTCTTTTAAAATGTAATATACGTCCAATTTATCTCAAAATATGTTCCCAAAAAAGTGGCTAAAGTAAATTCAAAGTGGCTAAAAAAAATTGGCATTTGGCTAAAATAATGGCTAAAGGAATTTCTGGCCCAGCGGGAACACTGATGACTGTGCATGGTTGAATAAATGACAAAACTGCGCACGTTGAAAGAACTTCTGGCAACCGTTTGAGTTATAACTTGTTATAAATTGTCATAATTTCGGGCCAAACATTATAGTAGATATTATGACTAACCTGGCCTATTTCCAAATCGTCAGAAAATGGCAGCTTCACCCTTTCTATACTAAAGCATCATTGGTGAGTAGTTATCCCATGCGTAGGAAATGTTCAGATAATACGTTGAAGCTGAAAGAACTTGACGCAACCGGTTGAGTTATAACTTGTTGTTATAAGTTGTTATATATTCGGGCCAAACATTATTATAGTAGACTTTATAACTAAGGAAATGTTCACAAAATAAGTTCAACAAACGACGTTTGAACTTCTTATCTAAACATATCCTTCAATAAATAGGGCTCCTTCTGCACTTTTATTTATCTATCGTCTCCTTTTATCAACTTACCATCCCTCCAAAATCAATATTAAACCATTCCGGTGTACACTTTTTACATGACTGGGAGAATCCATTTAGTATATAAATGGTTAATATCTACAAGCTACAAACAAGCAGAATCTCTCTATATATTATCATTCTGTTGTAACATCGGTTTGCTGATCAACATCAAGTCTATTATAACTACTCCTCGTTGCCATGACGACAGGAAGGGAAACTGCAATTCCAGCGACCATTGTCCAGTTCATCCAACTTTGTCCAATATTTGGAATGAGTAATATTAGCAGGAATATAACGGATACAATACTGTTAGCAGTACAAAGCATGATGGCAGAAACACCTTCAGATACTGGGTACGTAAACTCTGCTGCCATTTCGAACATCAACGGAGTTGCAGCATTTAGCGCGAACCCACCAGAAAGGATAGTCACGTACAGAATAACTTTGCTCTGAGGTATGATCCCTTGGCATACAAGCGAGAAAACACAAAAGATGCCTGTTGATAAAAGGAACAATATGAATATTAATTGTTTCGTACGGCGTTCGATCTTGTCGGCAAGATATGCTAAAGTGATTGCCCCTGAACAGCTCCCAATTATCGAATAAAAGCCAATCCATCCAGCTTCATTTTGGCTGATGTCGAACGGTTCTAGCGCAACAGATATTATCCCTTGCCAACTGTTATAAATTCCCAAACCTACGGCATATGCGACACATATTGACCAAAAACCAGAGTTCCTCAAAATGTTCTTGAGGCCATCTTTCAGGTTCGCCCTTTTGGTGTCCGCTGATAAACTGGGCGGTAAAGGTGGCTTTTCTGGGAAATATACCAACATTGCTAGGAAACCAACTGCAGCTAATGCGCATTCCATGTACATTAATACTTTTATCTCGCCCTGTTGAGTCGTCATGTTGCCTGTACAATTCAAATTCGAGTCGGTTGAGTTGATTGTTGGAGGCGAAGTAACCATATATGGGCCAATCAGAAACGACGCTCCTAGACCCAAAGAATCCATGATAATCATCAGCGCGGTTGACCTTGTCCTTTGGTGTGGCGGAAACCATAGCGACGATATTCTTGGTATGGCTCCCGTTGCTATGGGAGCTCCTAACGCATTCATGATCTGTCCAGCATTAACAAGCCACGTGAAAATGTCTTTATTTGCAGGAATACATCGAAGACCAGTTCCAACCAAGCAACATAAGTATGACAGAACACAAGTAGTGCGAAGTCCCTTTGTGTCAAGAATCCACACGGCTACGAACGCTCCCGGAATGGGTATAAAACATCCCCAATTGAGCAGAGTAGCTATCATGCCATCGGTCCAGCCATAAGCACATTTACTTGAATTGCTGATTGGTCCCCACGTACTCCAGACTAGACATGATGTGAATGTAAAAGTTCCAAACACCCCCAATATATACCACCGACGCTTATATACATGAGTTTCTATACACGAAATATTATTCTCGTCGTTATTGTCTGAATGGCCGGCTTCGACTGAAGTGACCGGAACGTAGCTTTTCTGTGTGGCGGAGAACGGCCCATGTTGACGATATTGAACTTCTGATGACGGAGTCGGCTCGATTCTATCGGACCTCTGTATTTTCCCGTCTAGGAGCGGTGATCGTTCTGAATAATCCTGGTTATCCATGTTTATGTCATTTTGTTATGGTCTTTCGTTGAAATATTTATTCATTGTTGAATAAGAACACTGCGCGCGTGGTCAGCTGACTTTGTTTACTAACAATATATATATATAGAGGAAGAAGATGCACAACTCTATTCGGTCACGCTCGCTTTGTGCAGGTTACAAGCCAAGCTACAAACAGCCTTCAGGTTACAATCAACTAAATATTTCCCATAGGCGACAGTGTTAGGGTTAAGCCATCCCGACGATTCATTACCCTACTGAGCCAAACTTTAAATACTTTTGCGTGTAGAACTCCATGTCGGACATAAGTTGTCAAAAAAGAAATGGTGCCTCACCATACTTATTCCTGGAAATAAATTGGCATTTCCACAACTACCCCCTTTTGTGCACAAAATTTTAATATAGAAAATACCCCCACCCCCTACCAAATTTGGCGACCAATGTAGCCGCTTGACGAACAATCCCACACAAATGGCCGAGGAATTAACATAGCCTATGAATTTCTTTTTTCTTTCACATTAAACAACCGAAGATATTATACACCATTCAGCTGCCGGTATTTTTTTTATGTTGACTCGAGTTTCCCTACACAAATGCCAAACCGTGTCTTTAACCCCACTGTTCCAGACATTGGGCGCAAAATAAAACTTCGTCGGAGCACCTATGTTCCACTTTAACTCCCAGCAAACACCACACCATTTGGGACTCTATCCACTTTTTTCCTGTTTTATGTTTTACATGACAACGTGCTATTTTTTAATAGAAGTCGTATGGCTGTGAAGTGTACTTGACATAAATATTTTTTAAAACAACATAAATACGCAAAAAGCGCGATTTTCGAGTCGAAACTCGTTTGTTTTGGTCGCGGGAAACACACAGGGACATATAATAACGCCGATTTGACAATGTAACTGGATGCCAGTAATAACAGTCTTCAAAACGCAAAAAAGTCGCATTTCATTACATGGAAGGAAATGACAAATTTGTAACTTGAATTACCCCACCCCCTCGATTTTTCGGACTCGAAACTGGGGTTCGCTGTGTCCCTTAGAATTTCCCGGTCCACTCCAAATAACAAATCGAGAATAGACGGATCACTAAATACAACGAGAGGCTGCTGGGCTCGTTTGTCAACTTTTCGACATTAAAGGTGCACTATCTGTTCCAAATAATTCATTTTTACAAAACACCCATTTTTTGGCATAAAATCTTAATTTTGTTGCAAAGGGTTAATTTGTCAGATTATGGGGCGCCTCGACACGCTTTGGGTCCCTAATTTTGTTCAATCTTGGATTTGATTTGACTGGTGGCCAAAATCTGTACTTCGTTGCACTACAAGCCGATGATACCACAATAGGTTACAATCAACTAAATATTTCCCATAGGCGACAGTGTTAGGGTTAAGCCATCCCGACGATACTGAGCCAAACTTTAAATACTTTTGCGTGTAGAACTCCATGTCGGACATAAGTTGTCAAAAAAGAATCAACTAAATATTTCCCATAGGCGACAGTGTTAGGGTTAAGCCATCCCGACGATACTGAGCCAAACTTTAAATACTTTTGCGTGTAGAACTCCATGTCGGACATAAGTTGTCAAAAAAGAAATGGTGCCTCACCATACTTATTCCTGGAAATAAATTGGCATTTCCACAACTACCCCCTTTGTGCACAAAATTTTAATATAGAAAAATACCCCCACCCCCTACCAAATTTGGCGACCAATGTAGCCGCTTGACGAACAATCCCACACAAATGGCCGAGGAATTAACATAGCCTATGAATTTCTTTTTTCTTTCACATTAAACAACCGATGATATTATACACCATTCAGCTGCCGGTATTTTTTTTATGCTGACTCGAGTTGCCCTACACAAATGCCAAGGGGCATAATTTCAAGTATTTAGTTGCTTATAACCTTCAGTTCCCTCGCTACGCATTATCTGAACGTTGCCGGCATGTGTATTTTCTTAATTAAATCTAACATTTTTTATTGAAGTGTTTGGTCAGTTACATTTCATTCTAGCTTGATTTAGACATTTTCAAATGAATATGGACAGTTCATTTTCTCAGAATAATGCAGAATGAAATGTAACCTACAAAAGTTTCAAATAAATAAATATGACACTTCTTCACAGTATACGTGTAGGTGCGGGCAGCGGTAAGTCCTGCAAATGGGACTTAACTCTGCACGGAGCTTGCTAACAAGCAAGCATCCAATTAAATTAAACTCGAGTCAGCATAAAAAATATCTGGCTGCTGATTGGTTGATTACCATTGAGTGAAATTTCCCTAAGCGGAAACAGAAAATCATAGCCTACGTAAATACGGCGATAATTTTTGCGTAGGTGGCCATGAAGAGCAATCTCTACCAGAGCGTACCAGTCGAAACCCGATCGCTCGAAAGTCAAATTTTCTATGTGCTTTTAGAACAATTCCCGCACTAAAACATAATGACAGAATGGAAAATCAGAGCGGTAGTTTTGTTCACGATTTTCGCAAGCTACTCGTCAAAATTGCAGGAAATTAGAACTCTTGTGTTTGACTTGCCATGCGAGTTGTGACAATGTCGTACACGTGCGTTTAGACTTTTGTGGTGATAAAATAATCGGAGAACCGAATCACACCGTTTCGAAATATAGTTCTTCGGTTTTATTGGGACTTTTAAAACATAATGTTCAAATTTTTTACCAATTTTGTTCGATATTGTGTGTGCTTAACAAGGGCAGCATGTTGCTTTGTTCGCTTAGTATATATCTTAATATCGCGGAAGTCCACCAAATATGGGTAAAATGTCGCCGGTAGCAGCGGTCTTACCGAGTCATCAAGGTAGGTAAACCCTGCATGGAGTTTTCATGAAGAGTCTGTTGGGGTTCTTAAGTTACGGAAGTGGTTTGGGTATCTTTATGCTTTTGTGCAGTAAATGGGGTAGTTGTGGAAATGCAAGATTATCGCTTGAAAAAAATACCGAAAAGGGCGCGTTTGTTGTCACATGCAGACTGGTGTATCGGATGACGTTCTAAGGGAAAATTGACCACTTGAAGTTCAAATAGGCTTAACCCATGGTCTAATGCGAAAGCATGCTCTATATGCATAGTTCAGTCCCCTACACAAGACTTACCACTGCCCGCACCTACACGTAATGTGAAGAAATGTCACATTTATTTGAGACTTTTGTAGGTTACAATTAATTGTGCATTATTGTGATAAACTAAACTGTCCATATTCATTTGAAAATTGTCTATATCAAGCCAGAATGAATTGTAACTGACAAAACACTTCAAAAAAAAAATGTTAGATTTAATTAAGAAAATACACGACAGCGTTCAGACATAGCGCAGCGAAGGGACTGAACTCTGTTCTTCAGCTTGATGCGAAAGGTGTCAAGTTCGTAGGTTTTTCATGAGTTGTCGTTCTTATGTTTTTTAAAACATATTTTTATATGTCCGCACTTGCACAATATTGGTACTATATACTTGCTTAACTTTATACATCATAACATACAGATATATATTAGCTCCTTCTATGGATACCACTCTTTCACTGAAATGTGTATTTTGAAGTAATCTCGATTCCACGAACGACAACTCACGAAAACCCTACGAACATGACACCTTTCGCATAACGCATAACTCGGGAGTCGGAACTATCAAGGCCAATGTTCACCCCTTGACGTCCACTGTGGACAAACGGTTGAAATAAATATGTACGTATGTTCGTAACTTCGTAGTACCGTAATTCGAGGCGGAGTGTTACTATATACTGTCGGTATAGTGGGCGACATCACCCGGTCACAAGAACACGATTTATAACATCAAAGCCATGCACATTTAAACATATGTGCGTCAGTAGTGATAGTTGATTGTATTGTAGAACCCTTGCAATGTTAGTTGTGATTTTATTTCGACGAATATGTGTTTGAAAACAAAGTCCGCCCCCGTTTCCGGGACAAATTTGCGGGACAATAGAACTCATCCTACCACGGATACGAGGAAAGAAAGCAACTTCTGGTGGCTATTTTTCTTGTGTTTGAGAGAAAATAACATACATTAGTAGTAATGGGGGCACTATGGCCCAGTACCCCCCAGACATGGGCACTATGGCCCAGTACCCCCCAGACATGGGCACTATGGCCCAGTACCCCCCAGACATGGGCACTATGGCCCAGTACCCCCCAGACATGGGCACTATGGCCCACTGGGCCATAGTGCCCATGTCTGGGGGGGATACTGGGCCATAGTGCCCATGTCTGGGGGGTACTGGGCCATAGTGCCCATGTATGGGGGGGTACTGGGCCATAGTTTCCCCCCTGATGATAGATGTTCCTGTCATTGATGTGACATTTCTGATCGAAAAAATGAAAATGGACTTAGACATTTTTTCATTACTAATTTAAAGTTTGTATAATTCTGACCAGAGATGACACATCGACACGAACAGAATCAATTGGTGGGGATCCTACAGTGAAAACGATTTTGTTGAAATTTATCATTTATTTTTCAAAAACAAGAACAAGAACAATGAACAATAATATATTATTATACATCAATAATATTAACAAAGAACAATAATTTATGTACAAAACAAGGTCTCAGATTTGAAGAAACTTAATTGAACATCCTACAACATCCTACGCTGAATCAATAACAAAAGAGTCTATTTTGTGGAGTTGTTGACACATTCGTTGTTATCTGGTCGTCGTCTTCTTTGCGTTTAGTTGTATGTATATCAGCCGTCGATGTCCTGGTGAAGTTTAATTCAACAGCAAATTTGCTTTTCTGTATAATCGACCATAGTGCTTTCCAAACCATCGAACTATTGTTCTGTCATTCTTGAAGAAATCCCGAGAATTGAATAATCTTTTCATCCTCTTTCCTTTCATCATGTGGTGGAGTGCGAATATACAATATAATCCACACACATTTGTCGCACGATGTTGATATCGTGTTGTATTCATAGTCCATGCTGGTGAGTTCCTTTTTATGAATGGTAACATATATCGTCTCGGTGGTGGTAGTCCAAATGAGTCGAAGTATACAGCTGATCTTCCATTGAATAACATCAATGTCCAGTGTTCTCCTGGCTGATCCGATGAGTGCGTGTTCACAATATATGCTTGAATATGCTGTGGTTTCTTCTCTGGTAACAGATCTCTAGCACAAACATGTGTGTTAAGTTTACACAACCAGGAATTGTCCAGAATATATTGCAGTTCAGCTGTCTGCATCGTTGTAATTCTCTTTGACTCGCTGTGACCACATCAGAGTCCACTCTGCGTCGAATTTTTTGCGGTTGAGCTCCAAACTGTTTCTCAGATGATCCCACATGACGTATGCTTCGAACTTCTCCTTGCAGTGTGGGTTTAACTCCATCAGCTTCGGGAACCATCTTTCCATAACATTGTATATGTTAAGTTTAATCAGCGCTAAGTCGATAAACTGGTTTGACCAATCATCAGTTGTAGAGAACAAACACAGAACATGTTCACGTTGACTAGGATGTTCTATTTTACATCCTTCACAGTTTGCTGACACTTCCTTGCGAATAAGTTCTTGTAGTTCTTCAATCATAGTGTTGTTGAGTGTGTCCAAGATCAGGTTCCATCTCGGAGCAAAGTTTTGTGAACATTGGTATTCTTCATAGTAGTTCCATAGCTGTGATGTGAACTCCATCCTAATAGTCAGTAAACACTTCTCTCAAAGCTGTGATCTCTATTTCACTGTCAAATTCAGCATACACCAAAACGTTGACGGCTGTAGTGAGAGCTGTCAAGAACTGAAGCTCCAAACGCAGGTTCCCTGTCTTTATAGGATGTAGATGTCCCTCGTCGCTTCCTTGGTCCGGTGTCAAGTCGAAACCCCACAAACAATAACCATTCATATATTCTTTTAAATTAATGCCAATTGATTTGTTAACACCAAACATTCCTAAAGATTGATACAAAGATAAATATGATCTGAGACATTGTTTTGTTGCGAAGTTTGGTTCAAATGGACGGTTATGTATTGTATGACCGTCTTGACTAACTTCCAATTTATTCAAACTGAAATGTTTGAAGTGGAATGGATTGGTACCCAAATATCCATTCATATCTTTATTTTCGACCAACGCAATAAAAAGTCTCTTTGGTAATTGTCCTTGAAATAAGTGGTCTTCAATTTTTGATCTAAGTCCAGTACTAATTGTGAAAGTTTTTATTTCTACTCGTCTGATAGGTATTTTCATTTTTGACTGGACAATTTCTTGATTTAATTTATTTGAGACCGCTGGAAAGAGACTAACTGTTCTGACATGGAACACTGCTGATTCGAAAACAATTTGTCCATCCTCGGCGCCAATGAGGCAAAATTTTGATGGTGATCTGTTTAATCTGATACGAATTTCAATTCCATTTGGTAAATATTGTTCTTGAAGAAACAGATCAGTGTGTAAGCGTCCACATAGTTCAACAATTTTACTACCACCGATCAAACTTTCTCTAGAAGTTAATCCAGCATTGCCACCACCTTTGGTATTCTCTTCAAATTGTTCTGCTGTATCGCCATTCCACATTTCTAAATTTGCTAATTGATTATCTTTATATTCTGGAGAGTATCCCAACAGATTTTCGAAATATGCTCGGTATGGGTAAGTGTCAGAATTCGAAGTTATCAATTTGTTGTTCAAGTAAACATCGATACTGCTGAACATGCTATGAAAGAAATTGTTAACAGGTGCTAATTCCGTACCAGCTACCAAATTAGTTCCATCTTTTTTTGTAATTTTGAATTTCACATAAAGATAAGATTGATTAATATCTGTCCACTTTTCGGTTTGAGATGGTATGACAAACTCTATCGGAGCAGAATTATTCAGCGGTGCAATCGGATGATTTTCGATCCACTGCGATTCTGACATTGTAGCCACCGTTGGTGGAACATGTGTTATATCAAGTTCCGATTTATTGCATTCGCATGATCCATTTACCATTTGTGCCATGATTAATCAAAAATATCAAGAGCTCGACTGCTAGGATGTTTTTTCGACTGACTTTTTCGGCGTTTGACAGCTGAATGATTCATTTTTGAATTCGCTACTCTTTTTCTAGGTTTTTGTCTCGAGTTCAAAATTTGATTTTTAGCTTGTGTGCCAAAAGATTTTAAAGCTTTTTTACCTTCAGACATCAACGCTTCTTTCGGACTTTTACCTTGATTAATAATTTCATCTGCAACACCAAAAGTGTGTTTTTTCGCAAGTTGTAAAGCTGTCCGACCAATCGGTTTTAGAAATGGTACAGCAGATCTCATAACTGATTTGAAAATTGAACCAATACCGTTACCATATTGCCGTGGTACACCTCTATACACGGGGAACATTGTTTTTAGAATTCCTCTCGTTTTCTGAAATGCAGCTTCGCCAAAGACTTACCACCAATAAACTGAATTGATTTTCCTGTGTCGCCACTTATATTTACACTAATTTTGTCAAAGTATGACTTTGAAACTGGAACATAATGTAAATTTAAAAATTCATGTTTTACATGTAATCCGTCGATATCTCTTTTAATTCTGAAAGAAACAACTCGTAAAATTTGTACTTCAACATTTCCAACAATTGTGAAATCGGCAATATCAGAATAAACAAACATTTGATTATGACCAACAAACAAATCTACACCAAACGGAAATCTATTATTTGAATAAAAATCTTCAGAAGCGTTTTCAGTTTTGTAACCCAACTTGTGCAAAAGACATTGTGGTAATTCAATTCCTAGTTTTAGGATACTTACACTCTTGCGAATAATTTTCACACGTTTTGTAACTTTTGAGTACTTGATGTGAAATCCGTATTCGTTTTGCATTGCTTCTCCAAGTGTTTCATCAATTACATCTTGCATTGTATCAAGTAAATCTGCCGCAGAGGTATACGAACCTTCTCGTATCTGTATTTCAATTGCACGAACGCCATCAGGTCTCGTAAATATCTTTTCTTCAAAACGATTTTGAAGAACAGACAGTATTATTGCATCAGTTGTAATCAAATTGAATTTACACGAATCCCCTGTAACATTGTATGTTTCTGAAGGTCTTATCAGTTCGACTAATGCAACTTCCCATTTTTCTTTATCAATTTGAATTGGTTTTGGTAATTGTACAGTAAAACAACATTGAGAATTGTTTGGATACATTACCATTGAACTGTCGCTCGGAATTGTAATGTAGAAAGAATTCATACTTTCAAAATTTCTGCCGACTGATTTTTCAAATATTTCAAACGCGGTGTTGGTAAAATGTATCCCAAAGAACTACTGAGTAAAATTAACCACAGTTCGTTATTTTCACTTTGTAAACTTAAATGAACAATTGCTGTAGCGATTATACCAACAATTATAATAATTTGTGTGAAATATGTTACTTGATTTTTTGCAATTTTTTCTCCACAGATTTGAAATTGTGATGGAGCATCCAGACCAACTGAACCATTTTGAGACATGTTAAAAGTTTTATACCAAATTTGTGGCAGGAATCCAACTGTCAAATTTTTTAGGATAACCAGCCCAATGAACTTTAATTTCTCAAACTGATTTACCAGGAACTTTTCTTGAACGTTTACCAACAACTGATTCAATTTCGTAAACTTTATTATCTTTTATATGTTGAATTTCTTTACCATAAAATGATCCTGCGATGTTTTCACCATCTAAATCTACTAATTTGTAAGTTAATGGTGTATTTTTACAAACTCTACTAATTTTGAAAATTTCTTTTGTCCAATTTGGAAGATATCCTTTATCAAAAGTTCTCTTTGTTTTATTTATTCTAACAAAATCTCCAACTTTCAAGATCTTATCTTTTTTCGTTTTTAACTTTCCATAAAGATTTCTGGAAACTTCAATTTCATTTTCTCGAGTTACTAAAACTGGTGCCATCTTAATACTTCTATGAAAACTTTTGTTGTAAGAATTCACAAAATCGTGCAAAACATCATTGTATTTCAAAGTTTGATTATGTGTAAAATATTTCCACATCTTTGTTTTCAATGTCCGTTGAAAACGTTCAACTATACTTGCTTTTGTCTCTGGATTCTCTGTTGTGAAAAAATGAATTTTCTTAGATTTCAAAAATTGTAAAAATAATTTATTTTTGAATTCTGAACCTTTGTCAGATTGAAATGAAACAGGTTTTCGTTTTGATAATTTGAGAATTTTCTGAAATGTTTTAACTAAAGTTTTACCAGTTTTGTCTTTAATTTTTTCAACCCATGCAAATTTTGAGAACACATCAGTAACACAAAGTAAATATCTGTAATTGTCATTGTGCTTTTGCAAAGTTTGCAAATCTGCCAAATCAGCTTGCCACTGAATATCAATTCCTGCAACAATAGTTTTACGTCTGCGAAATTTCCGAACATTTGGTTTGTGCAAAGTGTATGTTTTTTGCCATTGTAACCATTTTTTAACATCTGAAAGTTTAATTTTGTTATTTGTTTCTTTCGCATTTTTAAAAAGTTGATTTGCTCCACTGAAACCACCAACTTCTTTTGGATTGTAGTAAATTTCAGTTAGAAGTTTGTCAAATTTTATGTAAGTGGGGACCATCCTTTCAAAATAGATTTTCTGGTTTTAGGAAAACTTTGAGGTGTGAAAATATCAACTGAACGTTTTCTTGACTTGCCACTGCTAGGAGTTGCATGAGGTGTATGAAACTCATCACCAGTGTGACCTTCTTTTAAATGTCTTTGTATCCACAACCATCGATTCCTGTTACCTACATAATCTTGTGGTACATTAAGTTCCCCCAATCCGCGTAGGAATGTTTCATAACCAACTGGGTCAAAACCTTTTCGGTGACGAACAACATCGTTTATCAAATCAATTATATTTGATCCAGTAACTGTTTCTGTTCCATAAATTAATTGTCCACGATCATCCCATCTAAGTTTAGGATTAGTTGACAACAATGTTAAAATTTGTTGTGCTTTACCACGAAGTTTAGATGGCACACTTTCCAATATATGTTCACTCATTTTCCCAAAGTTTTCAGATAACTTTTGTTCAGGTAAACTGAATTTTGAATTTAAAGATTTTTGTGAAGTTTTCAATTTGTACAAATTTTCTCCAAATAACTGTGACTTTTCTGATTCAGAAATATTTTTATCATAAACTGATTTCAATTCTTTGTAAGAATCTGAAACATTTGAAATTGCAGGATCCGGAGGTAATTGAGGTTTATTCATTTCTGACATTTTCCATTGTTTGAAATCTTCCAACATTCTGAATGGTACAATAACCATTTTCTTCATATTTATTTGAGATTTAGATTTTCAAAATATTGATAACAACTGCACCTAATGTTTTGCTAATCAATGGAGCAAGAAATAATAATGGTAAAAAGCCACCTTTTTGATTCAAAATTTTCTTCTTTTGTTGCAAAGGTTTGTTCTTGTCTGCAAGATATCTGATATGTTTACGCTTCGAATGTAACTTACGGTTCTGAGCTTCATTCAGTTTTACATTACCTTTTAAAAGATTTTGACAACATTCTGAAATACAATCCATCACTTGTTTCGGAGCATCGTTGATCATTTTCTTTTTATATGCAGATGGAACTTTACTCATTGCAACAATCAACTCACCATATTTTTTTATCAGCGGTGCTTTCCTGCTCTTAGTTTTTGAAGGCATCTTCACAGTCTAAGTTGTTGTCTCAAAATGAGCAGAAAAAATTATATGTTTCATCTTTTATCTTTTCTGATTGAACCATTCTAAAGCTTCGAATGCAGATTTCGATGCATCAGACAACGGCATAAATTTTGAAAATTTAAGATCAATAACTGTTTTTTTTTGTAATGGTTGATGTTGAGGGTTCTGCTGAGAAGGTATAGGTGTAAATTTAGAATGTTGATTTTGTTGAGTTTGCATCGGTGTAAACTTTGAATGATTTAGAGAAAGCTTTGTTTTACGTTTAGATTCTTTTTGACTACCCCTTTGTTGTGTTTGCATCAGTGTAATCTTTGAATGTTTTGGAGAAACCTTTGATTTACTTTTAGATTGTCTACCAGTTTGTTCAAATTAATTTTTCAAAATACTTCTAACTAAAACTCCTCCAAGGAACCCACTACCACCTCGTTGTAAAATTAATTTGCGTTTTGTTTCCATATCAGTTGATCGATCAGAGATTTTTTTAAGAACATTTTTATTTCTCTGAAAAAACTTTTTTGTCTGTGATGGTAATTTCCAATCATTTTCAAGAAATAATTCAGCTGCAAAAGTGAAGAAATTTATAATTTGTGACAGTTCATCATGACTAAACATCTCGGTGGACGACATGGTTCTAAAATGAGAAAAGTAACAACAACTGAATTTATACTTTTGAATAAATGACAGGACCTCGGTCATTAGCTGTCAACCATTTATGGAAAATATCAGTTCTAATTCGCAAATAATTTTCTGTTCTAGTATGAAAATCTACTAAAATATATCCATGATTTATTGAAGTTGCATCTTCGTATGCTTGTTTCAAATGATTGATTTGCATTTGATGAGCCAAAACTTTTATTTGATTTTTATCTCGAACGCTTTGAAATAAAACCATGTAGTGTGCATTCAAACTTATAGTTCTGCTACTTTTTGATTTTTGGAACATGTTTTGAGTAATGTAAATTATTGAAGCATTTCGATGGTGACCTTTTCTAGTAAACCAAAGCATTATTTTGTCTTCATCTTGTTCCCCCATCATGTCATCGAAAACAACAAGATGAGGAAATGATTTATCTGATACAATTTCCTCATCATCGTCTGGAATACCATCGATAAACTCAACGTTATCAATTTCTTTTATACGATTGTATGTGTCTTGCCATTCTTTGTAACACCAAACTATTTTCTTTGGTGGTGTTTGGAATAAATCGTGTTTAAATTCAATAACTTTTTTAACAAATTCTGTTTTACCTGATCCACTAGGTCCGCTGATAAAGAAATTACACGGATGTTGGAAAAGTAAAGATTCTTCCATGTTGTCACTTTGATGCCTAATCAGAGAGTGAACTTAACGACGTGTGAATTTAATTTTTAAACAGAAATCTCCATAGCTGTAAATATTTCCAAACATTTCAATAATCCAAGTATTATAGTCTTCTATTCTTCTGTTTGTTCTGTAAACAAAAAAATCATTTCCTATAATGTTTTTAATTTTTGCATATGTTGACATTTTTTTTGTTAACAAATAATACCCATAGATCCTAGGAACTGATTTAAAGGTTCCCCTAGCAAGAGGATAATTATCTTCATACTTTGTATAATGAATATAGTCATGTTCATCAAAAGTTTCTAAATCTAAATGGTGTTCATCACCACCAAATATCCAAAAATCAGATATTCTTTCAATGAGAAATTTTTTTTTTAATTTAATAAATGATTTAATATATTTTTGAGAGAAATGAGAAAATATACCTGTCTCAAGATAGTCCAATCTCTGTAAACATTCGTCGACATCACAGCATCGTAGTATTGCTTCCTTTTCTCTTTCAAACCAGACTTCTTGTAATTCCTTCTTTATCTCTGGAATAAGTGTTGACTGTGCCACCAAATATCCATAAATCTTCTCAGCAATTTCTGGAGGTACTACTCCTGTCAACATCTTGACATGAAATGACTCAACATCTCCATCCGTATGGATATGTGTGAATACCATTGACGAGTTTTCGTTTTGTGTACACCGATCTGAAAGTTTTGGTTTGACACTCACTAATCAGTTGATGGTACTTTTGTCTTTTAATTCTGGAAGGATACTCAACAACAGTTTTGAAATTTTCACGATCATTAACACATTGTACCATTGTTTCAAAATTAACTTTTTGACTTGCGCTGTAATCAAGAGTGATACCTTTTACCTTACATTTGGTGTATCTTCTCCCATCTTTGATGTATTCATATCCGTAGTTCTTTGGCCCAAGTCCAACAAATTTGACAATCTTTGCATCTGGATGTTCGTCGCTCCATTTCCCCAATCTTCCTTCGATAGTTTTGATGTTCTTCTTTGATGGATCACTGACATACATACAGCTGTCTGTATCAAAATACAGCACTCTATCTCCAAGTTTTTTTTAAACTTTATACAATTGTAATCTTGCATACGCTGTAACAAAAGAAGCAACAACAACATTTGCTGAATGATGAGGTTCAATATTATCTAAAATATCAACATAATTTACCAGAATGAATTTGTCACCATCAAGAAGTGTAACATTTTGAACAATTATATTGTTACTAGTAAGCAATTCAAAATAACGTGATGGCTTAACCACATACTCTGTTTTTGACATAAGATTTCTTTGTGCATTCTTACCCCATATACAATTAATCATAATTTTAGATATTTGGCGTTTTCCTGGATTCTTCTCGATGTTCTCCAATTTTATACCCTCAGCTGCATAATAATCCTGTACAAACTTTTGCTTCTGTTCTTCTGTCTCAACACCAAATGGATAACCACTACATTCCTGTTTGATCTTTAGATGTTTGTCGATATAGGATTTGTATATTTCATCTGTCCAATCTGTCCAATGCCAAATTTGGTACACATCAAGTATTTTGTAGCCAACATCCATTGCTTTGAATAATTCTGGCGTGGTCCACACTCCGGTTATAGCTCGATCTTCTTCTGAATGGTTACATGTCTCGTTCTCATTGATGGCGCAAGTGTTGCACAACGTAAAAACCATTTTGTTGTTACAATGAATCGGTAGAACTGGAATATACAATTTCGATGGTGGTAAAATTGTACATTTAACAAGCCCCGCATAGTCTCTAATGTGTTCTTGATCGATCTGCTCTTGGCTCAAAATTTCTGGATGTCCAACAGGGTAGAATTTATATTTGTTGCAATGTGGATACAACGAACACACATCGATGAACTTGATTTCTTTTGTGGAATCTTGATCAATTTCCTCGTACCATTTGATGGCATTTGTACGTCCACCAAACAATGCTTCTCTTGGCAAAATGGGGTCTCGATGTATGTAGAAAGATTCCATTTGTTGTTTGAATTTCACATCCGATTTCATTCTTTCGTCGATCTGATGTCCCCAAAGTGATTCAACTCTGTAACCAAGACTTTCCAGTTCATCTTTCTTCTGTTGAGTTCTTGTATATAATTCTTCCATGGTGAGCATCGTATAGGGATTCTTGTATTGTCTGTTGTTGTAACATTTTGGACATCCATGAAACAGACATCCATTCATCTCAAAAACTGTTCTTGTGGCTTCCTCATATCCATCGACGTAGTGTCCACCAATCTTGATTTCTCCTCCATTCAAAGCATGCTTAATTGTTATCATACGTGACAATGATAGATGTTGAAGCCAACGTATCGCTTTCATGGAATAGTTTTTAGCGCATGGGTATCCACCATCTGGAATGATTCCAATTGTTTTCTCTGGCATTGAATTCTTCCTCCATGCCAAATTGCAAACTTGCGCCAATGTTATTGACTCAATGAACGGGTCAATCTGTTCTGTTTCCAATATGTATTTCCTGAAATTTCCACATCCATGGCGAAGAATATCCACGTCTGATTTGCAGTACTTCTCCATCTCTTCTTGGAAGTTGAATATCACGTAATTTTCTATTTTCTCATTGTACCATTCAAAGAATTTCTCTCGATTTTCCACGCTCATCATGTCTGGTTTGTAGTAATCAGAAGCCAAGTAAGGTCCAATGTAATTTTGAAACTTTGGTGAATTCGCCCAATGTGGAAAGTGTCCTTTCGTCATCTCATTCAGCTGAAAAGTTTGTGGAAACTTTGAAAGTGGCATCATCAGAAAACTCAGAGAATCAATAACTTTCACGCTGTTGCATTTTAAACTGAGAATTTTGTTTCCATTCATGATCAGTTCTGGTTTATGAATTCCACTTTGTATGAGTGCTTGAAGTAGAAACTGTGCATCGTATCCCTGAGCATTATGTGCTATTGCAACACATCCTTTGTGATCTTGGTGGAATAACCAGTTTGTGAAGTCTGTTAAAACGTTGTCACCCTTGAATACAAATTCTCTGGAATCCGGTCCGCATGTTTCACATTTTTCTTCGATTGGTTTACACATGCAATCTCCACAAGCGGTATGTGCAACACAGAAGTTTGGAATATGAACACCTCTGTCTTGTCTGCATTCAAAGTCAAAGAATACATATGGAATCTTTGCAGGTTTCTTTTCCGGTGATTCATATTTTGGAATGTAGCACCTGTGATCTGCTTCAACGATTTCTTTGCAATGTTTGCATTTCTTCAACCCGCACATATATGTCTGCTTGATTTATTGGTGAGAATTTCTTCATCACAATTGTTGCATAGTTGAACCAAATCACATATTTTTCTTTTCTGTTTTCCTTCCGTCTTCAAATGGTTGTCGAAACAAGATTTACTTCTGAATGATCATCGACACGTTCTACACTTCACCCAATTTGTGAAATTACACTGTGTCAATGACCAGCATGCACAAACAAATCTGCATCGATGATCGCCACGACTTTTGAATCCAATGTCACAGAATTCGCAGTAGTAGCTGGTGCCTAGAAATCCTTTGATTGATGTTATGGTGTCGAAGTGATTGTTGTTGTAGTAGATGTGTACACATTTGCTCTCCGAACACATTTCTGCAGGTTCAAATAGAAATCCAGCGCCAGCAAATTCATTGTGAATTTTCACAACATATTCTGGATACAATATTTCTTGAATCTTGTGGAACTCATTGATACTGCAAACTGTATCGTGCGGAATGCCAGCACGGTTGAGTAGATTTTTTGCGGCATCTGTTTGTGCTGTGTATATTGATTGTCTTATTCTTTTCCATTTCTTTGACCAGCACGCAGATCCATCACTATCTGCCTTACACATTCCGACGACAATAGATCTTGCCATACATATAACATCATCAGCATTTTCAATCCGGACAATACTTCTTTTTACTTTTGTCAGCTTGTTCTTGTCTGCAAATGGTCCATAATGTAGTGAGTGTCGTGTACCACCTTCCGGAATATCTGTAACGAAGATTTCGAAATTGAGTGCACCGTCATGAATTGTAAAGTCTGCATTTGATTGAACTACATTTTGAATATTATCCATGAGTGTCCCACCATTCAATTCACTGGCTTTTGTGAATGGAATGAAAATGCTCATATCAAGTCCTGGATGATTTATCGTAAGTCTGATTCTTGTCTTCTCATTTGCTGAACATTTCTGTTTCAATTCTTCTGTCAACTTCTCAAATATCTCTGGAATGTTCTCAATTGGATCTGTAAATTTCTCGAATTTCACACCAAATTGTCGTGCTGCTGATTTAAATTTTCTGGAAAATTTCTCCGAGTTCAGCTCCAATTTGAAATATTTTGTTGGATTGAACACAATACGCTCTCTAGCCAGACTTCTCTTTCTCTTCCCACCAATTTCTCTATTCTGTCTTCGACCGCGTCCAATCTGCCCATCACTAGAACTTTCTTCACTTTCTGCCCCATCAGTTTCCATATCACTCTCTTCAATAACTGCAGGCCTTGGTCTTTTTCTAACAATATCTTCTTTGCTGGTGGCGTCGTCTGAAACAGGTCTTTTAATTCTCTTAAACATTTTTGTCTTGAGTTTTGTCAGCAAAAAATATTGCGACTGGCTTCTTCGGAGTTGAAGTGTAAAGTGTAGAATTACACCTGCTTTTATAGCATTCGATGCATTCGATGCTATAAAAGCAGGTGTAATTCTACACTTTACACTTCAACTCCGAAGAAGCCAGTCGCAATATTTTTTGCTGACAAAACTCAAGACAAAAATGTTTAAGAGAATTAAAAGACCTGTTTCAGACGACGCCACCAGCGAAGAAGATATTGTTAGAAAAAGACCAAGGCCTGCAGTTATTGAAGAGAGCGATATTGAGCTACATAAAGAAGATTCAAAAAAATCTACACAACCACAGACTAGAAAAATTCAAGATAATCTTGTCGAATTGAGACAGATCTCTACCGATTTGTTTAAACTTTGTAACAAAATGCAATGGCAAGAGAAACAAGAGAAAAACAAAGCTGATAAAAATTGGAAACCGCCATATGGTTACTGTTACAAATGCGGACAAGACACCCATTGGTCCTTCCATTGTAAAGTAGATTTCGGCGGAAAAAAAAATGTGAAAACTATACAAAAGTCTACAAGCAGTAACAATACAAGAACAAATGCAGATATCAAAACTGAAGAGATGTCTACAACATCAGATTTTTCCAAACAAGACCGACCTGTTGATCCTACGAATGATTCACAGAACAAATCTGAAGATAAACATCCAGAAATTGAAAATTCCAAGAAAACTTCCAAGAAAAAGAAGCTGAGACCATTCTACATTCCAAAAACAGATAAACGAATCGACACAAACAATTGAAAATTATGTTGTGTGAATAAATTATGAATTGAACAATCGTGTTTTGTTTTTTTCAGCTATGAAAGAGTAACCTTTTGGGAAATGTGGGTGGCCCTGAAAAGGGCCGTTTTCTCTTTTCCAGGATTCATAAGAATTCTGACAAATCAGGATATATCCCGTTGGGATTAATTGTCACAGACCAAATAGGATTTGATCTGTGCGCCGCACCAGTCTGAGCAAAGCTGTCAATCGCTGCATTGCACAGATCTTTCTTCTTGATCTGTGACAAGATCTCCACGAGATCAAGATTGCTTGATTCTTGAACATCACATACTTTAGGCAATGGTCGTCGGCGAGGCAAAAAATCTCTTATCATCTGCTTCTGAACCATACTTTGTTTAGGAGAATCCTGCCATTTCCTATATCTTCTTATTTCCGTCTCCTCTGACGAATCTCTCTTCCTCCACAACTTCTTGAGAAATTTCTTTAAAGATGGCATAATGAATGAAGTTCACTGAAAAAGTGAAAATATTTGTATACATTTGACACGGGCGACAATGAAATCACATGTCGCGTTGGCGTTAAAATTGACAAATATTTCCTGACGTTGTGTTTTTTCAAAGACGGATCAACATGCATATTTTTCTTGATCATTATTGCATAGCGATCAAACAAATGTTTTTAATTTCGTTAGATCATTATCTATTATTTGGTACACATGATTGATATATTTATTACCTCGTTAGGAAAATATGGAATGTTTTTCTAGTTTTTGTTTTTGGAATTGTACATATTTTATACATAAAAACTGAACACAAGAAACATACTGAACATTTTTCTTGATCATATTGCATTTGATAACTTTACTTGGTCATCGTTTATGAACGAAGATGAATTCATATGTTAAAACATCTTAATTAATTGTATATACTATCATGAATTTAATCTATAACATATCGAAATGGTGAAACTAACAGATAATGCACTGAAAAGAAACACAACGTCAGGAAACATTTGTCATTTTTAACGTCAAAGTATTATGTGCTTTCTCTACCGCCCGCGCAATCGTGATACAAGTTCAAGACGGATCTTCAGACTTATTCTGCATTCAAAGATGACTGCAATACCCGAACCCTTGCTGGCGATACTGAGAGGAACTATGGGGATAACACCGCAGATAATGTGGGGCAGGTACGCAAGAGAAGTGACCGACCGTTCAAAGCTGATCATGCAAAAAAGAACAGCAACCATACCAACAGAGTCTAGCTGTCCTATTTTATCTGAGGCGGGGCAACAAAAGCAAAATTCTCACTCTGAGAAAATTGGGGAGTGAATTTTGATGTCGTACAAAACGGCCCTTTTCAGGGCCAAAACAAAAACGGTTCTTTTCAGGACCAACCAATTTTTTCAAAAAGAAAAACTTTTAGCATTGCTTAAGAACTAATAATGTTCATTGTACCCTATGTTTCGTTTTGAAAAAATCACGCCACGAATAATTTAAAACAAAATATACTTGCAAATATTTGTTGTTGAATAAATTATGAAATGAACAATCGTGTTTTGTTTTTTTCAGCTATGAAAGAGTAACCTTTTGGGAAATGTGTGTGGCCCTGAAAAGGGCCGTTTTAAATTTATCATCTGACTTTAACACCGTTTTGTGTTTTTCTTATATCTTGACATATCTTTCCCATGAGAACCGAGAGCTTTTGCGAATTCATCACAATTCTCTGTATCTCTAGATTCTTTACAAGGAAGATGAAATCTGACTTTTGTCTCAGTAGAAGCCTTCATGACACTCTTAGGTTGTTTTTCTTTCGCCGCCGATGATTTTGCTTTTTTGATCTGTTTCTGCTCTTTCGATCTCTCAACATCATGAACCCTGATTGGGATATCTATCTGTTCTGCAACGAAACGAAGATTCACTTTCACTTCTTGATGCGTTACTTGCGTTTTCACGTCAATATCCCTGCGAAGACATCTCAGTTCATCTAAAATCGCTTTTAAAATGAGTGTATCACCACCTATAGTCATTGTCGTATTAGCTTGGACTGTTGACTGTGGCGCAGCATATGTATTATGTGCAACAGGACTACTGTATATCTCACTCTGAAGAAATTCTGTTAACGGATCCATCTCTTGATAGCAATGCAATGTAAGGTTGATCAAATTCGAAAATATTTGTATACATTTGACACGGGCGACAATGAAATCACATGTCGCATTGGCGTTAAAATTGACAAATATTTCCTGCCGTTGTGTTTTTGCAGAGACGGATCAACATGCATATTTTTCTTGATCATTATTGCATAGCGATCAAACAAATGTTTTTAATTTTGTTAGATCATTATCTATTATTTGGTACACATGATTGATATATTTATTACCTCGTTAGGAAAATATGGAATGTTTTTCTAGTTTTTGTTTTTGGAATTGTACATATTTTATACATAAAACTGAACACAAGATTGTTACACGGGCGTCAATGAAAACACAACGCATCGAACTTAAAAATTGACAAGTATTTCCTCAAGTTGTGTTTTTTCAGAGACGGATCAACATGCATATTTTTCTTGATCATTATTGTATAGCGATCAAACAAATGTTTTTAATTTCGTTAGATCATTATCTATTATTTGGTACACATGATTTGATATATTTGTTACCTCGTTAGGAAAATATGGAATGTTTTTCTAGTTTTTGTTTTTGGAATTGTACATATTTTATACATAAAAACTGAACACAAGAAACATACTGAACATTTTTCTTGATCATTGCATTTGATAACTTTACTCGGTCATCGTTTATGAACGAAGATGAATTCATATATTAAAACATCTTAATTAATTGCATATACTATCATGAATTTAATCTATAACATATCGAAATGGTGAAACTAACAGATAATGCACTGAAAAGAAACACAACGTCAGGAAACATTTGTCATTTTTAACGTCAAAGTGTTATGTGCTTTCTCTACCGCCCGCACAATCGTGATATATGTTCAAGCACGGCAGCGAACAATTTATTCTGCATTCAAAGATGACTGCTGTAAACATAACCGATCTTGACGAGATAATGGTCCGTGGGGTATACTGTAAAGCAGTGTACGGCGAAGAAATATCTCTATTTTGGAAGGCACTCAGCATTGGGATTTACGGGACGACCGATGGATGGATGGTTCTGAGAGATGCGGCCGTTGACCTGTACTACACAGAGAGGGACGAACTTGGTGCGTCGGCACAAGACTTACGACACTCACCACTTTTGGCCGAATCAAGATTGATGGTTGAATTAGCGGCGACTGTTATACAGCGACCTATCGTCATGTTTGATGCTACCAAAGGCGGCTACAAATCAACACCAAGATTCAAGTCATCAATACCTCTAGTGTGGATCCCCCACGTTTGCCACGAGCATTATTGTGAATGCGAAATATGGATGAGGAGAGGAGACAAATCAATTGAAGTTTTGGCGAACAAAGAAGTTCAATGTGGCGGATTCTAAACTATAACAAAAATAAAACGGCCCTTTTCAGGGCCACTAACTGATCGAAAAGATACTCTTGATAGCTAATTGATATTTTCCAAAGTGAGATTTTCCTTTTGAAAAAAATAATTCTAAGTCCATTTTCATTTTTTCGATCAGAAATGTCACATCAATGACAGGAACATCTATCCTCAGGGGGGAAACTATGGCCCAGTACCCCCCAGACATGGGCACTATGGCCCAGTACCCTCCAGACATGGGCACTATGGCCCAGTACCCCCCCAGACATGGGCACTATGGCCCAGTATCCCCCCAGACATGGGCACTATGGCCCAGTGGGCCATAGTGCCCATGTCTGGGGGGGTACTGGGCCATAGTGCCCATGTCTGGGGGGGTACTGGGCCATAGTGCCCATGTCTGGGGGTACTGGGTCATAGTGCCCCCCATTACTACTACTTACATTAATGTCCTATATAATCGACTTCTTAACCACAGCAGAATTATGGGAAATTTTTCAGGATTTAGTCGGAAATATGGCTTGTTGCCATTCAGCGGAAAGCTCTCGGTGAGACAAACATGGAACGCTCCATATAGTTACCATATCAGGGTTAGACAGACATGGAACGCTCATTGCAGTTACAATATCAGGGATAGACAAACATGGAACGCTCTATATAGTTACCATATCAGGATTAGACAGACATGTAAAATAACACGAATGAGTCAACTCACGACTTACCAGATTTACGTTCTTTATATTACGTTTTTATTGTGGCGCGCGCCATCCAACGGAATACCCGATAATAAGTCAATGCACTATATGTGCCTATTTGAGAATCATATTAGTCCAATATAAACCTATATGGATATTTAGGTCCATTGTGAATCTATGTGAATATTTAGGTCCAATATGAACCTATTTGCACGTGGATATGTTGAAAATTACAAACAATGTAAGTCGTTCGTGGGGTCAAAATAGTACTACAAAAATGATATTTTTCGTTGCTAAATCGAACTTTTTGGAAAAACCACAACAGCCACGAGGCTCTCTTGTAGATTCTTCTTGTGCCACAACTAATTCATCTAAAATTACCAATCCAGGTCATATATATATGTCCATCTTCTGTTGGCATAACCACAGCAACCACGGTGCTATCCTTGTGGATTCTTCTTGTGCAGCCACTGGTCCATCTAAAATTACAAAACTGTGCAACATGTCCTCGTGCAAATACGCACATTATTAACCTATAATGTGCAAATAGGTTCATATTGGATTATTTTATTCTGAAATAAGCAGATAATGGACTCATCCGTTATTATGGCGCGGGCGACAGTGAAAGCACATTTTAAACAACGTACACGTGATAAGCCGTGAGTTGGTTTATTTGTCTCATTTTCCGCAGATAAGGAACCTGTAATGAACTCATTGTGAGTCGATAATGTGACTAAAATGCTCTCATTTTCAGTTTAGTATCGACTCAAAATGAGGCGATTCTATGCAGAATATCTAACTAAGACCAATTATATTATAAGCAGATAATGCAGGGGGGAGGCTGGAAAAAATTGCACATATAGGGCCCAAAAAGTTTTTTTCCGACCCCGAGGGACCCACCACCCCATTTGTGCAAAAAAAATATTTTTCTCCTCCAAAATTTTGGGGACCCACCCCCCTTTCTCATGTTTTTATCAAAATTTCAGATTATTTTTTTAGCCGTTCTTCAATAACTGTGTCAACTGCCTTTCAATCCCATTCCACTATCCTTTTTTGTGCAAACTCTTGCTGTGTACCATTAAGACTCAAGCAATATGCTTAATTGGTAAACACAGATCAGAAAAAAAGAAAATAAACTGTATTTCCAGGTGTTTCCTGGTGTTTTCAGTATCTAACAACAATAATAAAGCATTGTGTAGGTACACTATATGTCACAAATCGCCCTAGACCCCATTATAGCCTTAATATATCGAGTGTGTTGTGTCTGACAGAGAACACTGGCCAGTGTAAATAGTGGTAAACAGGTCAGGGGTTCCACAATTATTTGTGCATGACCAAAGAACTCTTTAGCCTTATCCACCGGGGTGGGGTGGGGAGGGGAATTGTTTTTAGCTCACCTGAGACGAAGTCTCCGGTGGAGCTATAGTCATCACTCCTCGTCCGTCCTTTCGTCCGTCCGTCAAGAATCATCTTCTCGCCCCGAACCGTAAGACGTAACGTGTTCATATTTGGTGTGGATGTTCCCTAGGTGAATCACATTCAGTTGTGAAAGCAGGGCCATAACTCTATTCCTCCATAGTAATTCTTAGAACGACTTCTTTTACTGAACTATAAGGCCGTATGGATTCATATTTGGTGTAGATGTTCCCTAGTTGACTCACATTCAGATTTGTTAAAATGAGGTCACCAGGTTGATTAGTTGAGAAACCAGGGCCATAACTCTATTCATCCATAGTAATTCTTAGAATGACTTCTTCTTTTGAACCATTTGACCCATTTAGCTTACATTTGGTATGGAGAGTCCTTGTGTGACTGGGGTTCAGATTTGTTCAATGTGGTCACTGGGTCAAATAGGGGCAGAGCCAGGGCCCAGGGACATAACTCTTTAAAAAAAATTAATTCAAATCCTTGTTTTAAACCCTTGCCCCCCACCCCCCCAACCCCCACCACCACCACTGCATGTCCCTTCCACCCCATACCAGATCCCTGCAAGGTTCACCCCATTAAAAGCCTTACACTTTAGTTATATGACATGCCAGGAACAGACCAGTCTCACAGCTCACAGCTGTGTGTCCATTCATTATAAAGTAATTAACTTTTATATCAATATCCACATTTATCAGGCTAAGAGAGAAAGAGGTGTTTGAATGAAATTTAATCCTATGTTAATCTCAAATACAACTCTAACTGTTTGACAGTTTACACATTTTATAATAGTATTAGTATTAACCATTTCATAACCAGAGCTATGCTGGTACAGCAATAAAGCCCCTGCACCAGTGTATTCTCCTATATATAAGAGAATACACTGGGGTTCAAGATCAAGGAAATATTGTTAGGCCAATAGAGTCAGACATCCAAATAAATCACACATGTCCTATTCTCGCAGGGATGTCCCCACATATGTTTGGGGAGGGGGCAAATTTCTCAGATTTGTTCATTGAGATGTAATTTTTTTTCCAAAACCAATTACATATACTAAAATAAAATGAATATAAAATAATAGACCATTGATCAAGAGAAATGAGCTCCTAGTTTTAATATTTGTCCAATATTTATTATTTTATAATAAGGTAGTAGTATCATGCCAGTGCATTGTCTTATATATGCGAGTGTCCCATAGGTAGCCTCACCTAAGAGAATGCACTGGCTTTCAAGGTTAAGGAAATATTGTTAGGCAAATGTAGACAAGCATCCAATAAATCCCAGATGTCCTATTCTTGCAGGGATGTCCCCATGGGTTGAGGGGGTGGAATTAGCAGATTTGTTCAATGAGATGTAATTTGTTTTATCAAAATTAATTATTTAGACTAAAATGAATATAAAATAGTAAACTACTTAATTTTTTAACCCCCAGATTACATTATATAAAATGTATGCCATATTATATACCATTTGAAAGAGCAAGCTCCAAAACATTGTATTATCAACTTATCCAGTATAATAAACTGTGGACATGTTGTTTTTTATTGAGTTGCCAAAGAGTTTTGTCATCTAGATTGCAGTAAAAAGCTAAATTATTTTCAATGCAGGGGGAATAACTATATATATTAAAGATGGAGTTCTTCCCCTTCCATTAAAAAAGTTTGAATTCTGTTGCATTTTGGGATCCAAAGGGGGGAGTCATTCTATAATTTCAATAGTTTTTGGCTCACCTGAGATGAAGTCTCTGGTGGAGCTATAGTCATCACTCCTTGTCCGTCCGTCAACAATTCTTTAAACTTCTCCTCTGGAACCATAAGACCATATGGGTTCATAGTTGGTGTGGATATTGCCTAGGTGACTCACATTCAGATTTGTTCAAATGAGGTCACTGGGTCAAATGTGGGCAGGGCCAGGGACATAACTCCAAAAAATATTTAAAATTTCAAATGAAGTCTGACATTTTTATAAACATTTCCTGGAGATCTGCTAGAGGTCATTAATTCCCAATTACAACATCAATCTATCATATGTATTGTTCAAATCTTTCGACAGGACATTTAACTCTCCCACACACACCACTTCACCAGAACATATTTGGCAAACTTGAAAGGTGTTCTTTGAAAGAAACACCAGCTCTATTTAGTTCACTTTTAATATTGAGGCTCCTTTGGTGATGTGTGATTCAGATTTGTTTAATCAGGGTCACCAGGTCAAGTAGGTGCAAGGCCAGCTACATTACTCTTCGTCTCCATAGTAATTCATGATACGTCTTCTATTCAAGAATGAAATGGCCTATTTTGCTTATATTTGGTAGGAAATTACCTTGGGTGACAGATTTGTGAAAATGGCACCACAAAGTCGAATAAGGGCATTGCCAGAGACAAAACTATTTCACAACATAGTAATTCTTAAAATATGTACGGAAGAGCCAAGAACTAGTTGGCTTATTTAGCATGGAATGTTCTTGTTTGACTGCAATACAGATATTTTTAATGGGGTAACCTGGAAAAATAGGACAGTTTCCTTCTTAATATGCTTCCTTCACAAGGACCATCAGGTCTATTTTATAAAAAAGGCGCTTGTGAGATTGGAAATTTCCAACAATTTGGAAAGTTTGAGATGTCAATTGTGTAATTCCAACCTAAGACTTGGGAGTCTGGAGCCCAGTCGGGAGGGTACTTGTTGGGGGGGGGGGGTGATCAGTAGTGTACAGTTGGTAATTTGGCCACATATCCTCTTTAGATCTACTTCTTTTAAAGTGATTATGAAAAGTTCTGACTGTTGTGGTCTCCAGAGTCCCAGTCTTATCAGTCTTTGCAGTCTGGTGAGCGACTCCACAGTCATTGACTGTCTTGTTGGTTAGGTATACACCTAGATATATGGTTATTTCCCCCCTCCCCGATATTAGTCGGCGGGTATATAGTTGACGTCTCGAGCCGTCCGTGCGTGCGTCCGTACAAATATTTTGCATTATAACTAAAGAGTCGGTTGTCATATTTTGATGCCCTATGGCATGGTGACGGACCAGAAATGGGGAACGAATATGCATAATATCACGGGTTGTGGGCATCAATGCCTACCAGAGTTGTGGGCCCTGTTCGACTTAATGAAATTCAGTCCGTACAAAGTTTTTGCAATATAAGTTAAGTGTCGGTTGTCGAATTTTGATGTGGTTTGGTATGGTGATAGACCAGAATGATAGGGGAAGGATGTATGCACATATTACTGCATATCACAGGTTTCGCCTATCAATGCATACCAGAGTTACCGGCCTTGTTCCATCCGTAAACACGTTTTGCATTATTATAACTCAACCATGCATATGGGTTAAGTTTCCTGAACGGTATTACGGTGGTCCACTGTGAAGTGGGCCGGGATCGTATGAAATCCAGAATGTTGCTAAATCTGAGGCTAAAGAGTCACTATAGCTGCATATATAGCCCTATACCAACAATCATGGTACTAACATGCTTACAAACAACATAACATGGTCAGTAGGCCTACTTGTAAATTGCTTTAAAAAAAACATTTTGGAAATAAAAGCACGATTTTTTCGGCCTCTGGACCAACCACCCACCCACCCACCCCGGACCTATATACGGAATTTTTGTTGCAGACTCCCCCCTGGATAATGTGTGGGTTTTTGGGAGAACAGGCTGTACTTGTTCCATTTCAAAATCCAATCCTCGTGCCAATAGGTTCGAATTTGGCCTAACTGTTCACATAGGTTGACATTGGACTTATTTTTCTGAAAATAAGCCTACATGTATATTAAGCTTATATCCGTTGAATGGGGCGGGTCTCACATTATATGAAGAGCGTTATATGAAGAGCGTGTAAAAGTCGTATCGATGAAAAAGTAGATTAAATATAGTGCCAATATTATATGGGCTTACTTCGTATTGACGTAAGCATACTGTGCTTATTTTGAATGCCGCGTTTTATGTCCGTATATAAACAGGATATAGAACATATTTTTCACAAATATATATGGGCCTAAACTCTGGTTATTAAAACAGCCATATTGGACTATTTAAATATGCAATAAGCCCCTATAGTGTGCTTATTATCACGAGATCGAACACGCTGAAAAATAACACGAATAAGCCAACTCACGACTTGTGCTATCATTTTATTGCGTTTTCACTGTGGCCCGCGCCGTCCGACAGAATAACGTGTATAAGTCCACCGTGGGCTTATTTGCGAGTCAAATAAGTCCAATGTGAATCTGTGTATATTTAGGTCTAATATGAACCTATTTTCACGAGGATGCGTAGAAAATCACAAACTATGTTGTACATGCCGTCCAGCAGTTTAAAACACTGGGCGTAGTCGTTCGTGGGTCAAACTTATGGAAGAAATGCAATTTTTCGTTGATGAATCGCACTTTTGGACAAAACCACATGTAGCAGCCACGAGGCTCTCCTTGTGGATTCTTCTTGTGTCGCAACTATAGTTCAACTAAAAGTCCCGAACTAGGTAATACTATATGCCCAACCAGCCAGTCAGTTGCTAAACCGCCTCTGTAGACATCATAACCACATCAACCATGGGGATATCTTTGTGGATTCTTGTTATATAACCACTAGTGCATACATAACAAATTACAAACCATTTCAGTTTTGCCCACCCAGCTATTAAAAAATTCGGCGTAAGTCGTGCGTGGCGAAAAGTAGGTAATTTTTGGTTGATAAATCGTCTCCGTAGGCATAACCACGGAAACAACGGTTATATCCTTGTATATTATTCTTGTGCCGCCAATGGTCCATCTAGAAATTACGAACTTTTTTGTCATGTACACCCATCCGTGCAGTTGTTCAAAAGTCGTGTGTTGCTGAATACTATATATGCCATATATTGTTACTAAATCGCCCTTGTAGGCATATATAACCACAAGATACACGGGGCTATAACCCAACATATCATCGTGCCAATATGTTCATATTGTACCTAAATATTCACATTGGTTCATATTGGACTTATTTTTACTGAAATAGGCACATATTGATCTTATATCCTTGATTTCGTTGAATGGGGCGGGCCCGAAAACACATTTTAAAGAGCGTGAATCCAGTAAGTATTATCGATGAAAAACTAGATTAAATAGTGTCAATATATGTGCTTATTTCGTATTGAAATAAGTACACATACACCGTCCCTATATTGAACGCAGCGTTTTACGCCCACATATATAGAGCGTATTTTTTTCTCAAATACTCTCTATGCCTAAAATGCGACATTCAAAATAATCACCTATTGTACTTCTTTTCACAAGTCTTTTACAAGGCTGTAAAATCAAGCCTGTTCTCGAGAAAATAACCACAATTCGGCTTTTTGTTTGTTTGCGCGAAATCAGTTCATATATATTGGCATTATTTGAAAACTCAAATACGCTCTATATGGACCTAAACTCTGGTTATACAGCCCCCTTTTGGAAATATTTAAATATAAAATAAGCACGTATTGTGCTTATTTTCAAGAAAACAGACTGGAAAATAACACGAATAAACCATCTCACGGCCTATACCATCATTATGAACGCTCTTTATACTGGATTTTTCATTTCACAGTACAAAGGATTATTGGTTCAACATTAATTTTAACTGTTCGTTCATAGAATATTGTTTTGTTTAAAAAATTAGTTAATCAAAGGTCCACTTTTAAAAATTAAGAAACTAACGCGCAGTGAGAACAGCTTTTTAAACAGCATTTATAACACCTTTTGAATTGGCGGCTTAACGATACCGCCAGCCGATGCAATCACGGTGTTTGCACGCAGTATATAACCTATATGTTATCGGATGTTTACATTACATTAATGAGGGAAGCGAGGGTTTGCTCCGGCTGCGGTCTGTTACTCCCTGTGGGAGTTTACCTTATACTAGTGGAATACACCTCATTGGGCATGCCGGAAACTGACTAACGGCGCACATTTTGGCGCGCGCCGACATGTGCGATATTATCGCATGTTTCGGCGCACGCCAAAATTTGCGCCACAAGCGCCAAAACATGCGCCATTAGTCCCACATTTCGTCGCTTTCAGCGCGCCCGCGCGTCGAAATGTGCGATATTGTCTCATGTTTTGGCGCGCACCGAAAGCGCCACAAGGGCCAAAACATGTTCCATTAGTCGCACAGTGCGCCGTTAGCACATTTTGGCGCTTGGTGCGCTACTAATGGCGTACTTTTTGGCGCTTTCGGCTGCGCTAAAAGCGCCATTAGGAAGTGGCCCTAATAGTATTCCATACTTTGACAGTATAATAATAAAAGAAACACAATCCGAATTAATTAACGCTCCCAAATTACTATTTCTTTGGCTTCGGGTGTAAAAATATTTGATTCGAGTGGAGGAACCCGCCCATCAAAGCTCAGAGTGATCATATATTGATTTGTGAATTTTTTTATTTCCCGATAAGTAATTTTTGGCGGCCTGGCAAAATATTCGTCAAGCCGACGGTTTCGGACGAAATAGCGGATGAAGATGTATAATCTAAAATCAAAGGGCTTTAGTGTTAGATATTTGACAATCCGGCCAAATTTCGTTGGAACAAAATGTTGATAAATAACACGTTTTTTGGCAATTTTATAATGCAGTTGACCGTGGACAATTAATCCATTCTGATAACTGAAGCAGCATTTCAAAAACATTGTTGTTGGAATCTGATGATATGAGGATAATCGAATCGGATTGAGTACCTTTAATGACCGTGGTTGAATAAATGTACACGTTGAAGTTGAAATAACTTCTGGCAACCGTTTGAGTTTTAACTTGGTATAAATTGTTATAATTTCGGGCCAAACATTATAGTATAGATTTTATAACTAACCTGGCCTATCTCCAAACCTTCAGAAAATGGCAGCTTAACCCTTTTTATACTAAAGCATCATTGATGAGTAGTTATCACATGAATAGGAAATATTCATATAATATGTTGAAGCTGAAAGAACTTGCGGCAACCGGTTGAGTTATAACTTATCATTATAAGTTATTATAAATTCGGGCCAAACATTATTTTATAGTAGACTTTATAACTAAGGAAATGTTCAGATAATAAGTTCAACAAACGACATTTGAACTTCTTATCTAAACATATCCCTCAATAAATAGGGCTCCTTCTGTGCTTGTATTTAACTGTCGTCAGCTTTTATCAATTTACCATCCCTCCAAAATCAATAATAAACCATTCCGGTGTACATTTGTTTAACTGACTGGGAGAATCCATCTAATATATATTTTGGAACTTCTGTCTGTTTGTTTGTTGTTTGTTTGTTAGCTATGGCCGGGAAAACGGCTGGACAGATTGAGCTCAAACTTCCAATCTAAGGTTAAAAATCCACGGGCAGTGTTTACTGCCGTTTTGGAGAAGCTCAGCGCACCCGCACTCCACTCCCAGTCACAAAAATTACCGGCATTGGCACGGTGGGGTTAATCGCGTTGATAGTTAAAGAGCGTTCGTAACCGCAGTGTCGTTGATAAAGAGCGTATGTGTGTAATGTGATTATTACGTCTGGGTCTGGTGTGTGCGTGTAAGACTGTATCCAGACATGAGCGTGTTGTGTGACGTACTTATGGCTTTCCGCCCGAGGTGATCTTCACCTTGAAACGGGTACCCACAAACGTACCTCTTTTAGGGACGGGTACCATCACGGGACGGGTACCATCATTCTCTTGATTAAAAAGGCAGAATTAACTCAAATTAAATTAAAAAATTAACGGATTTCGACGAAATTTGATACCTATAGGGATACTTTTATCGTGGGAGTGTTTTCGACGGGTCAAATCGTGACCCCGACCTGACCTTGACCTTCAAAGTGGTCAATTCAAGGTCAAAGCCCGGACGAAGTCGGGTCACCTGCTAGTATATAAAGGGTTAATAATATCTACAAGCTACAAACAAGAAGAATCTCTCCATATATTATCATTTTGCTATAACATCGGTTTGCTCGTCAACATCAAGTCTATTATAACTACTCCTCGTTGACATGACGATAGGAAGGGAAACTGCAATTCCAGCGACCATTGTCCAGTTCATCCAACTTTGTCCAATATTTGGAATGAGTAATATTAGCAGGAATATAGCGGATACAATACTGGTAGCAGTATTAAGCATGATAGCCGAAACACCTTCAGATACTGGGTACGTAAACTCGGCTGCCATTTCGAACATCAACGGAGTTGCAGCGTTTAGCGCGAACCCGCCAGAAAGGATAGTCACATACAGAATAACTTTGCTCTGAGGTATGACCCCTTGGCATAGAAGCGAGAAAACACAAAATATGCCTGTTGATAGAAGGAACAATATGAATATCAACTGTTTCGTACGGCGTTCGAACTTGTCGGCAAGATATGCTAAAGTGATTGCCCCTGAACAGCTCCCAATTATCGAATAAAATCCAATCCATCCAGCTTCTTGTTGGTTGATGTCGAACGGTTCTAGCGCAACAGATATTATCCCCTGCCAACTGTTATAAATTCCCAAACCTATGCCATATGCGACACATATTGACCAAAAACCAGAGTTCCTCATAATCTTCTTGATGCCATCTTTCAGGTTCGCCCTTTTGGTGTCCGCTGATAAACTGGGCGGAAGAGGTGGCTTTTCTGGGAAATATACCAACATTGCTAGGAAACCAACTGCAGCTAATGCGCATTCCATGTACATTAATAATTTTATCTCGTCCTGTTGAGTCACCATGTTGCCTGTACAATTCAGATCCGAGTCGGTCGAGTTGATTGTTGGAGGCGAACTAACCATATATGGGCCAATCAGAAACGACGCTCCTAGACCCAAAGAGTTCATGATAATCATCAGCGCTGTTGACCTTGCCCTTTGATGTGGCGGAAACCACAGCGACGATATTCTTGGTATGGCTCCCATTGCTATGGGAGCCCCCAACGCATTCATGATCTGTCCAGCATTAACAAGCCACGTGAACATGTCTTTATTTGCAGGAATACATCGAAGACCAGTGCCAACCAAGCAGCATAAGTATGATAGAACACAAGAAATGCGCAGTCCCTTGGTGTCAAGAATCCACACGGCTACGAACGCTCCCGGAATGGGTATAAAACATCCCCAATTGAGCAGAGTAGCTATCATGCCATCGGTCCAGCCATAAGCACATTTACTTGAATTGCTGATTGGTCCCCACGTACTCCAGACTAGACATGATGTGAATGTAAACGCTCCAAACACCGCCAATATATACCACCGACGCTTATATGGTTACAATACACCAAATACAAATTAGTAGAGTGATTTCCCCTGGGACCCCCAAGCTAGGATCAGCATAAAAAAAATTCTGGCAGCTGAATGGTCAATGATACATGGATGAAAAGTGCACGAAAAAATGCACAGATGTGTTTCCCGTCGAGAAACATCAAATATAACCACATGGTAAATGGTTATGGCTGTGCAAGTGGCGAATAATTTATGGGAGGTGTTTGTGTTTTTTTCGATGTCATTTTTTTCACAATTTTAAGGGTAGTGTGACGTTTGTCAAGCTCCAGTGTGATCTACCATGTTAACAAGTACTTTTTTGCACATTTCTGTGTGTCTAAAAGGACGTTCTTTAATTTCAAATACTCGTGCAGGGTCAAAGCTTTGCAACGAATATAGGCCAGCGGGATTTGTTAACACTGAGGCCTATGTAAATCATTTGGTGTATTGTAACCTACAGTGAAAAATGGTCGTTTTTCAGATTTCTGCTCTGAAACAAGTCCCGTGCTTATTATGCCCATGAAACAAATTGGAGACATAAAGCACGCGATACGACAGCTTATTTGGCGCCGGAGCCGTCCAATAAAATTACAAATTAACCCCTCTGATGCTATTTCTGCTTCTCGTTGTAGAACCGAAAATTACCATTTTCGACATATTTTTGGGCCCAATGGTGTCCCTTTAATGAATGTGAGACCACATTTGTTGGCGTCCGACATCCTAGATGAACGACAAGGCAGATTTGTCGGGTTTGGGCACGACATGAGAGTAAAGCGTGACGTCAGATGGACCATACCCTAAAATGTGATGCAAAATCGGACCCGATTCGGGTCAAACTAAGTTGAATTTCCCCTGTTAGATGACAGGTTGACAAAAAAGCCTACCATGGAAGTTTGCAGAAATGGTTCGACTATCCAACGCGCACAAATTTCGGCCAATAAATATATTCTTGTGACGGGACAATTTTGATTTTCTGTCGATATTTTTCGAAAATTGTGTAGGTGCGCCCAATGTGAAGCCTAAGTGCGCCCAATTCGCCTAGCGAATCGTATGGCATATTTTCTGGAAGTGGCATCTACAAGCTATCAGATCGACAACCTGTATGTACATCGTCATTGTTTACTTTGCCAATATTCAGCTAAAATGAAAAAAAAATGACATTCAAGTCAAAGTAATTTGTTTGCAAATTCAGCTATGGGTGGTGACAGAAAAGGGTTAATAAAGTAAGAACACAGACATATTTCGAATAAAATTTATTTATTTTGACGTGGGTATATAAATGGACGCAATATAACATCATTTGGGCGACTTTCTTTACCTTCCAGTGATCACTATAGGTTACAATACACCAAATACAAATTAGTAGAGTGATTTCCCCTGGGACCCCCAAGCTAGGATCAGCATAAAAAAAATTCTGGCAGCTGAATGGTCAATGATACATGGATGAAAAGTGCACGAAAAAATGCACAGATGTGTTTCCCGTCGAGAAACATCAAATATAACCACATGGTAAATGGTTATGGCTGTGCAAGTGGCGAATAATTTATGGGAGGTGTTTGTGTTTTTTTCGATGTCATTTTTTTCACAATTTTAAGGGTAGTGTGACGTTTGTCAAGCTCCAGTGTGATCTACCATGTTAACAAGTACTTTTTTGCACATTTCTGTGTGTCTAAAAGGACGTTCTTTAATTTCAAATACTCGTGCAGGGTCAAAGCTTTGCAACGAATATAGGCCAGCGGGATTTGTTAACACTGAGGCCTATGTAAATCATTTGGTGTATTGTAACCTACAGTGAAAAATGGTCGTTTTTCAGATTTCTGCTCTGAAACAAGTCCCGTGCTTATTATGCCCATGAAACAAATTGGAGACATAAAGCACGCGATACGACAGCTTATTTGGCGCCGGAGCCGTCCAATAAAATTACAAATTAACCCCTCTGATGCTATTTCTGCTTCTCGTTGTAGAACCGAAAATTACCATTTTCGACATATTTTTGGGCCCAATGGTGTCCCTTTAATGAATGTGAGACCACATTTGTTGGCGTCCGACATCCTAGATGAACGACAAGGCAGATTTGTCGGGTTTGGGCACGACATGAGAGTAAAGCGTGACGTCAGATGGACCATACCCTAAAATGTGATGCAAAATCGGACCCGATTCGGGTCAAACTAAGTTGAATTTCCCCTGTTAGATGACAGGTTGACAAAAAAGCCTACCATGGAAGTTTGCAGAAATGGTTCGACTATCCAACGCGCACAAATTTCGGCCAATAAATATATTCTTGTGACGGGACAATTTTGATTTTCTGTCGATATTTTTCGAAAATTGTGTAGGTGCGCCCAATGTGAAGCCTAAGTGCGCCCAATTCGCCTAGCGAATCGTATGGCATATTTTCTGGAAGTGGCATCTACAAGCTATCAGATCGACAACCTGTATGTACATCGTCATTGTTTACTTTGCCAATATTCAGCTAAAATGAAAAAAAAATGACATTCAAGTCAAAGTAATTTGTTTGCAAATTCAGCTATGGGTGGTGACAGAAAAGGGTTAATAAAGTAAGAACACAGACATATTTCGAATAAAATTTATTTATTTTGACGTGGGTATATAAATGGACGCAATATAACATCATTTGGGCGACTTTCTTTACCTTCCAGTGATCACTATAGGTTACAATACACCAAATACAAATTAGTAGAGTGATTTCCCCTGGGACCCCCAAGCTAGGATCAGCATAAAAAAAATTCTGGCAGCTGAATGGTCAATGATACATGGATGAAAAGTGCACGAAAAAATGCACAGATGTGTTTCCCGTCGAGAAACATCAAATATAACCACATGGTAAATGGTTATGGCTGTGCAAGTGGCGAATAATTTATGGGAGGTGTTTGTGTTTTTTTCGATGTCATTTTTTTCACAATTTTAAGGGTAGTGTGACGTTTGTCAAGCTCCAGTGTGATCTACCATGTTAACAAGTACTTTTTTGCACATTTCTGTGTGTCTAAAAGGACGTTCTTTAATTTCAAATACTCGTGCAGGGTCAAAGCTTTGCAACGAATATAGGCCAGCGGGATTTGTTAACACTGAGGCCTATGTAAATCATTTGGTGTATTGTAACCTATAGTGAAAAATGGTCGTTTTTCAGATTTCTGCTCTGAAACAAGTCCCGTGCTTATTATGCCCATGAAACAAATTGGAGACATAAAGCACGCGATACGACAGCTTATTTGGCGCCGGAGCCGTCCAATAAAATTACAAATTAACCCCTCTGATGCTATTTCTGCTTCTCGTTGTAGAACCGAAAATTACCATTTTCGACATATTTTTGGGCCCAATGGTGTCCCTTTAATGAATGTGAGACCACATTTGTTGGCGTCCGACATCCTAGATGAACGACAAGGCAGATTTGTCGGGTTTGGGCACGACATGAGAGTAAAGCGTGACGTCAGATGGACCATACCCTAAAATGTGATGCAAAATCGGACCCGATTCGGGTCAAACTAAGTTGAATTTCCCCTGTTAGATGACAGGTTGACAAAAAAGCCTACCATGGAAGTTTGCAGAAATGGTTCGACTATCCAACGCGCACAAATTTCGGCCAATAAATATATTCTTGTGACGGGACAATTTTGATTTTCTGTCGATATTTTTCGAAAATTGTGTAGGTGCGCCCAATGTGAAGCCTAAGTGCGCCCAATTCGCCTAGCGAATCGTATGGCATATTTTCTGGAAGTGGCATCTACAAGCTATCAGATCGACAACCTGTATGTACATCGTCATTGTTTACTTTGCCAATATTCAGCTAAAATGAAAAAAAAATGACATTCAAGTCAAAGTAATTTGTTTGCAAATTCAGCTATGGGTGGTGACAGAAAAGGGTTAATAAAGTAAGAACACAGACATATTTCGAATAAAATTTATTTATTTTGACGTGGGTATATAAATGGACGCAATATAACATCATTTGGGCGACTTTCTTTACCTTCCAGTGATCACTATAGGTTACAATACACCAAATACAAATTAGTAGAGTGATTTCCCCTGGGACCCCCAAGCTAGGATCAGCATAAAAAAAATTCTGGCAGCTGAATGGTCAATGATACATGGATGAAAAGTGCACGAAAAAATGCACAGATGTGTTTCCCGTCGAGAAACATCAAATATAACCACATGGTAAATGGTTATGGCTGTGCAAGTGGCGAATAATTTATGGGAGGTGTTTGTGTTTTTTTCGATGTCATTTTTTTCACAATTTTAAGGGTAGTGTGACGTTTGTCAAGCTCCAGTGTGATCTACCATGTTAACAAGTACTTTTTTGCACATTTCTGTGTGTCTAAAAGGACGTTCTTTAATTTCAAATACTCGTGCAGGGTCAAAGCTTTGCAACGAATATAGGCCAGCGGGATTTGTTAACACTGAGGCCTATGTAAATCATTTGGTGTATTGTAACCATATACATGAGTTTCTATACACGAAATATTATTCTCGTCGTTATTGTCTGAATGGCCGGCTTCGACTGAATTGACCGGAACGTAGCTGTTCTGTGTGGCGGAGAACGGCCCATGTTGACGATATTGAACTTCTGATGACGGAGTCGGCTCGATTCTATCGGACCTCTGTATTTTCCCGTCTATGAGCGGTGATCGTTCTGAATAATCCTGGTTTTCCATGTTTATGTCAATTTGTTACGGTCTTTCGTTGATACATTTATTCGTTGTTAAATAAGTACACTGCGCGCCTGATCATCTAACATTGTTTACTAACAATAGTAAGATGCACAACTCTACTCGGTCTAGTTCGCTTTCATTCGGCAAACCTCGTCAGATTCCGTCACCGCAGGGGTCACAGGTCGAGGAGTTCAGAATGGTTCGCTTTGTCAGGGAACAAAGAACGTTCCCTGGTACAGGACTGATTACAAGCCAAGCTGCAAAACAGAGTTCAGTCCCCTCGCTACGACATATTGTCATTACGCCACCTAGTGTGGTGTTACTAGCATTTGTTTTTTTTATATCGCATGGAGTACAGGGCGAATGTATTCTTGGAGATTGTTTGTACCTTACTCAATCGTACCGATATAATCACGTAGATGCCGAAATTGTAAAGTTAACGCCAGCGGTGTATAATACGTTTATGAAAATATGATAAATCCTATCGATAGAGTCAGGACAGGCTCAAATTGTAAACTTAAAGTCACCGGTGTAATACTATGTTGTTGAAAATATAAATAATCTGATAGCCTGAAAATATTGTATAACCTATTGGGAGCCCATAATAAATGGGAATAACCTATTGGGAGCCCCTGCTGTATTTTATGGAGATTGTTTGTACCTTACTGAATCGTACCGATATAATCACGTAGATGCCGAAGTTGTAAAGTTAACGCCACTGGTGTATAATATGTTTATGATAAATCGTATCGATAGAGTGAGGACAGGCTCAAATTGTAAACTTAAAGTCGAAAATATAAATAATCTGATAGCCTGAAAACATTGTATAACCTGTTGGGAGCCCCTGGTGTAGTGAACTGAATTATGGGTAATTTTAATTGGAGTGCGCATGTCTGTTTTTTTTGTAGTAACGGCCATCTTTTATTTTCTGCATGCGCAGTCTATATGCGTTCTTTTGGGGAAATTCGCTATTTTGGTTAAGTGAAACAATGGTATGAGTTCAATGTTTGTTTGTATATAAGAAAGTATATTGAATTTTGGAGGCCGACAATTGTATCTATTTGAAGATTAAAAGTTGCTTGTGTGTATTTAGCTGTGCATGGTTCGTTAATTAGGCCAGCCTATTGTCATATTAGAACGTCTCCAATAACATACAACCTCTCTGCAGTTAACATTGTGAATTTGGCAACAGTCCAAGCAGGCCCTCTAATGGAGCACTGTGAATTTGGCAACAGTCCAAGACACGTGGGGTATATATAGAATACACACGTAGTGTTTCTGAATACCAAATTTACACCACGAGTGGGATTGATGGTTTACCACACGAGCTTTAGCGAGTGTGGTAAATCATCAATCCCACGAGTGGTGTACATTTGGTATTCAGAAACACTACGTGTGTATTTTGTTTATACCATGACCGGTACAGGAGCAACAACTGCTATGAAATCGAAATAAACCCACTTAAATTAAGATGATTCTGTCGCACCATTCACAATCATCCCCGTTGTGTTCCCCACACTTGGCCGTACATCGACGTACACTATCACAGCTGATCAGGCGTATTGATACATTGAATTAGGTCAACATTCAATTGTACGAATATGGTATCATTGTAGCCAATTCACAATAAACTGTAATCATGATGAAACCGCCATAAATAAACAACATGAATATATATATGGGAATACGAATTTAATGAATATAAATATAACACATTGCGGGAACTTTTTTTTCTCCGCCGTACAGTGAACAGGAAACCACGAAAGTCATTTTGAAATCCACCGTTTGTTGTTCGAGTTTTTTGGAGAAGACTGACGGACACACCTTATAGGACGGAAGTAATTGTTTTAAGTTTTGCGCATGCGCTAGTACGTTCTTATAGTCAGGTGCGTTTAGCGATGTCGAAAGTAAATTGTTTCCGGAGTTTAAATAAGTGTTTTATGCAGTTTCTTTCGAATGTATAGACGATGTTTGTGCATTCCACGAATGAATGAACAGCTGATTTAGTTTTTCGTTCGAATAACTGTTAAATATCCATGTTTTTAGAAAACTCTGCTCATTTAATCCAATAAAAAACCCGAAATTGAGTAAAAATACTCATAACTCAAATTTCAATCTCAAAAAAGTTAAATCAACTTCAGAAAAAAAACCCACTGAAAATGAACGTGATCAGAAAGTGATTTGATCAGTCAACTCAGGCCAGACACAAACAGTAAATACACAGCTTTGGCGATTCGGACATAATTGTGTTCTGATTGGTGGATTGTATTCATTAAACTGGACTCAAGACAAAAGTGTGTGTGGAGACTGGAGTAGATTGACAAGTCACAAGGTCATAATACAGATGACATGAACTTGCGGCAACTTCAAGTTGTATTGTGTGTATTTTGATGATTTTAACCAACACAACAACATATGCCACATATTTGACTATTTGGTTGAATTTCACAAATGTGTACCAACTTTGTGGTGGATTATGACAGCATCAGATTCTTTATTTAACACAGATTCGGAGCAAAAACTAATCAAGTTGACTTCACTCTACAGACGATTGACATGCCATGAAAAATTTCACATCAGAACAACTAAAAATTTGACCGACTCTACTTTAAATCATTCTGGATGTTCTCCTACAACTTTGAATCATAGTTGATGTGTGAGGATATATAGGTACCATACCGGAGGGTGACGACCCCCCTCCCCCTGGCATCCGGCATCCGGCTTAAAATGGACCCCGGCATCCGGAATACGCCATAACAGAGAGGCGGCATCCGGAATACTATTTGATTAAATTTATTGAAAACAGACTCTGGAACGAAGTGAACGTTGGCATGAGGTATTGGAATTAGTCTCCGTATTGGCTGGTAATGATTTGATTTAGCAGCTTTACGGAAAGATTAAACTTTTTACTAAATGTATGATCTCATATAATACATATATACACCCTGTCTAACTTAATCGCGGCCATATTGGACCCACCAGGTCCGGTTCCGTGGTTTTAGTGCTACAGTTCAAAGTTTTGGAGTAGCATTTCCATATATGACATAAATGGAAGTCATGACTATTCAAAAGCTCCATATATGGATATGCTACTCCACAACTTTGATCTGTAGCAATAAAACAACCGGGGCTGCATGGAAGAATCTCTGATACCACGGAACCGGACCTGCATGGTGGATCTAATATGGCCGCGAGTTAATGACATGATAGGCGTATTTGGTGTGGGTGAAAGGCATAGACCATGTTCCAAATGTTGACAGGAGTGGTATAATATACTGAATGAGGAGAAGTTGAAGTGGCATGTGCGGAAACCACCTAGCAAATCTTGGGTGACCGTTCATGGTCGTACACGGTAGTATTGAACACCAGGGACACGCAAATAGAAAACTAACATCTTTTTAATATTTAATATTTCAAATTAAAGGTATAGGCCTACTCAATCAGAGGGTCACCCTCACTATACTATAGTATAAAATTCCACAAAACCTGTTATTTATCAACATTTTGTTCAACGAAATTTTGCCGGTTTGTCAATTATCTAACACAAAAAGCCACTTGATTTTAGAGTTATCCATCTTTACCCGCAATTTGGTCAATGAAATTCTTCTCGTTGACTGTCTATTGGGCCATTTAAAATAATAGATTTCAAACATCGATATTTGATCACTCTGAGCTGTGCAACTTTGAACCTGTACTGTAGTTCGAGACTCCGAGTGTCTTACTAACCCATTCGCCATTCGCCAAGGGCATATTCTTTTGTCAACACCACCCTGATTGTACTTAGTTTGTCTTCTCCGTTAAGTTTAGTCCAAAACTGCGAGTTTCAGACTTTTTAATGGTGTTATTAAATTGAAGTCGCATGCAGGCTTCTAAATACATTTTTCAAAATTTAATAAAAATTAATTACATATTCAAAATTATTGCCAAGGAGACATCAGATGGGCGACAACTCTATCGGATAATATAACAAACCGATATCGCAGATCAGCATTGCGATTTATTTTAACAGTAGGTACTATATATTAATTATCACTATTTAGATATCTCAGATGTGATAACGAGACGTATAATTAGCTAAATTGTGGAAAATAGAGAGTCCGAGCAAAGAAATATAAATTAGCGGACGTAATTTCGTTGTGTTTTTGCTGTTTAACGTCAAGAAAAATTATCAATGGAAGCATCCGGCATCCGATATATGTGCCCGACGGCATCCGGCGTACGGTGGTCTGGCATCCGGAATACGCCATAACAGACCCCGCATCCGGCGTACGAAAATGGGGGTCGTCACCCTCATACCGGGTACCTATTTAATACCATACTGTACAATACATGCATATAGTGTGTGATTGTCAAAGTTCTACATAGTACATGTAGTGGAAAGCAGATATACTCATCTATACCACAAGTTCACAGCCACAGTGTAGGGTGACTGGCACATCACTGCATGAACTATCTGATCAGAGGATAGATTGATCCATACAAATGTTTGTGTTCAATTTTGTGATGTATAGTAATACTACTATTAGAATATCTTCATTTTACACCTGACATCTTTTTTTTACTTTCCCTGTAGTTGGGCCATGCAAAATAAATATCTAGATTATCATCGCCCCACGGTGCCACCCCAATATGTATGGGAGGCCAACTTCACATTTAATACTTAATTGCGCTTAAGCGCAAATATTGCGCTTAAGTGCAATTCATGGTTATATGTACATGTAACCAAACACCCCTGGTGAATAAATAGGTTTATCCACAACTTAACCTTAACTCCTATTGACATATCGCATCTTGGTTCATTGATTTGGATGGGTAGGGAGCTAGCCCAACTTCTTTATCAAAATGGCTGACTCGCAATAGTATCACCTTCTGTTTTAGTTGGAGCGACTCGTGATTGCATTATATTATCTTCAGTATATATTAGTTGGGGCTACTTGCAATAGCATTTCTTTCTGTATTAGTCGGGGCGACTTTGATTTTCTTCAATTTTCGAGTATACAGGCACACCATTATGGGAGGCCAAATTCACATTTAATTAATTGCGTTCAATTGCACTTAAGCCTGCTTAAGCGCAAATAATTACGCTTAAGCGCAATTAATTGCGCTTAATGCCTTAAGTGTAATTATTTGCGCTTAAACGCAATCAATTGTGCTTAAAGGTACTCAACCCGATAAAACTCCTCTCAATTACTATTTCAATGGCTTCGGGGGTCAAAAATATTTGATTCGAGTCGAGGAAGTCACCCATCAAAGCTCAGATTTGTTAGATATCGATTTTAGAAATCTATTATTTTTCATTATCGGGAATACTATCTGGCCCAGAACTCAGTCAAAACTGCGTTAAAATTACCACTTGATTTTAGAGTTATCCATCCTTGTCTGTTTGAATAGATTTTGAGTACACATCCAGAGCAGATTACGGCAGTTAAAAGTACTCATCTCGAGAATACTAACAAATTTCAAAAATCAATATCTAATAACTCTGAGCTTTGTTTGATGGGTTCCTCGACTCGAATCAAATATTTTTTACCCCCAAAGCCAAAGCAATAGTAATATAGGACCCTCTGATCGGATTGTTGTTGTTGGAATCTGTTGAGATGGGGACCCTCTTTACGGGTTGAGTACCTTTAAGCGCAATTCATGGTTATATGTAACTAAACACCCCTGGTGAATAAATAGGTTTATCCACAACTTAACCTCAACTCCTATTGACATATCGCATCTTGGTTCATTGATTTGGATGGGTAGGGAGCTAGCCCAACTTCTTTATCAAAATGGCTGACTCGCAATAGTATCACCTTCTGTTTTAGTTGGAGCGACTCGTGATCGCATTATATTATCTTCGGTATATTTGCGCTTAAACTAAAAAAGAAATAGAATCTATGTGAAGAAATTTCTATACAAATTTGATAATAAAAAAATCTCCACAGAAGATGAGGCCTAATCAGAATGAGGTCCCCAGAGGGTGAATTTAGTTATGCTGGGCTGTTATGCGGGATAACAATAAACGAAGAGCACTTGTTATCAGCTCAGAACATATATATGGGAAAATTTGCACACAGAGGTAAGTTGAGGCAGTGCCATGAGATAGGTGTCATTGACCTCAGATGAATTAAAGGGGCACTAATAATTACAAATAAAGAGCGTTTATTATCAGCTTAAAGTGAGAAACTAAGGGAATGTGCTAAATTCCATATTTTCTGGTCAAGTATTTTAATAGCTATAGAAATATGAAATAAATTGAAATATGAATGCTCTAATTTTCTCATATTAACTGTAATAGTATACTAGATTGAACAAATTGTAAAATAATTGCAAAAAATTGTTGAAGAAAATTTGGGCATTTTTGTCTATTTTAAAAGTTTTGGTGCACATGAAATAGAAAAAACAACCGGTGTTTAATGTGCAAAATTATTTGAACTTTCCTCTTACAACACTTTAGTTTGATAAAATATCATCACAATGTGTTTGGGTTTGGAAATTCCCTCACTTTGTTTAATCTAGTATACTTAAAATGTTACAAGAAAAGCAGGGCATATGGATATCATTTATTGATTTACATGATCTCAAATATGGCATTTCATCACACAAGTTCTATTTCATTGGCAAATTGGGCTAAGTCCATACCATGGAACACACATTTTGTCTTCATGTTTTTGCACAATCTGGTCAGAAAATTACTAAAACAACAAATTAACCCTTCATGTTTTTGCACAATCTAGTCAGAAAATTACTAAAACAATGATTAGCCCTTCATTTTATCTAGTTCTTGGAATACTTGAACATTGCAAAGTTTTGTTCTGTAATCAGTAAAAGTAAGATCTACAAAACAGACTTGCAATTGGAAGGAATTGTGAATTTGATTCTTGTTGATTTTTAGTATGTTGTTTATATTAGATTTATATACTTATTTCTGTATGGAAAAAATACTCTGATCATCTTCAGACGTGGCGACATGGGGGGGGGGGGGGGGGGTAAAATTTTTCAACAGTTGGAAATTTCATACCTGCCAAAACATTAGGTGGAAATTTCACACCAACACTAGGTTGAATATGTTCTTGTATTTTGATTTTCAAACAATTTATTCAGGGAATTAATTGTTTTTGGACCAATATTTGAATATTTTACTATTTTTTGTAAAAGTTTTGGACTGAAATTGTCATCAGTTGGATATATTCCAACCTTAGGGGGGGGGGGGTGACAGGTTGGAAATTGCCAACACTTGGAAACCTTGTGTCCTGGTCCCTCTCCCGTGGCCAGTCAAAAACTGCTAGTTAATTTAAGAAAACAATATTGTCATACATTTGGTTAAAATTGTCATTGGAATTGTCATCAGTTCAATTTCCAACTCTAGGAAGGCTTGAGGCTAGTCTAGATGCTAAGATTTGCAATTTTCTTGTTCAGATTAAAAAATTTTCACACGCCGCGCCCTTGTGGATTATTTCGAAATGGTCATCAATTGGGGAATTTCCCAACCTGAGGTGGTCTATGAGGTTTGAAATTACCAACACTATAGGAAAGTGTCAGTTGAGGCCAGTCTAGATGCTAGGATTTGCGATTTTCCTGAAAAGTTTTCAAAATTTTCTCACACTGGGCCAAACAACCATGGTCAGCCCGGTGTGTCCTGGTCTCTTGCCCATAGCCGTGTGCATTTGTCTGGAGTAACAGTGGAGTTAGACCACTAGATGTTAGGATTTATGCAATTTTTCAGGTTAAAATATCTGAATGTTCTCATACCGGGAATATAGAACCATGGTTTATGAAAATATAGGATATTAGCCTGAGCGGTGAGGTGCAAGGGTGGGAGGGGGTGAAAATGGAATTATGCAGAATTACCCACATAAATTTGGAATAACAAGAGGGGTGACAGTGACTCCTGAGTACTGGTTAAGAATATATAGTATACAAGTCAAGGTTATTTCACACTATTAAATGTGATAATATTCGCAGAATTGTTGCAGTACTGTTCATAAACTTCAAACACATCAAGATGTATGCAACTGAATTACATCAAAATATCTTATTTTGACTAGCAGATCATAATTTGTTTTAACAATTTGATGCTATACAAGCTGTGCATACCAGAATGTGGGGGGGGGGGGGGGGGTAACACCCTCACTACTTCCAGACATCATTCTCAATCAGATATATCTTACAGTTCCAGAATATCTGGTACACAGAAATCACCTCCAGATATCTATAATTAGTACTACACATGTAGTTATAATTAGTACTAGTCATGCCTTGAAATAGGGTGTCTGTCATTTGCAGAATGAGGTCCCCAGAGGGTGAATTTAGTGATGCTACCCCGCTATGTGGGGTAGCATCACTAAATTCACCCTCTGGGGACCTCATTCTGCAAATGACAGACACCCTATTTCAAGGCTTGGTACTAGTATTCAGCATCAATTATATATACTTATCTCAATGCTTTTGTTAAGGAAATGAGAAATAAATGAATTGAATTGGAGCCTGGGGTCAGATGAGGAAGGGGTAGGGATAGCACCACCGATGACCTCGTGGAGAGATTGATTCAAGAAGACTGATTTTCAAATTGATTTATTGTGGTACTTACTATGAATTTTTACTAAATGAATCATACTATAGTCAGTTGGTTAGTACATGTACCTACTTTTGAATAATTTTTCAAAAGTATGTAATTAAATGAAATATGAATTCAAAATATGATAATATATTTAAACTGATCTGACCACAATTGACTCTTACTATCTGTGGCAGGCTTGAAATTGAATCCTGGATTGAGACTACTATGATGGAAATCATGGGAATGAGAACTGATAATTTGAATCTGAAGTCAATCGCACAGGTATATTCTCAAATCTCAATAGCAATTTTTATGGAATTTTTAATTTTTAAATGGAATGAAATCATATATTATAATTATCAATTTAATGGCCAATTTATATATTGCTGTGTGCCAAACCTCAGCTTCTGGCAGGATTTATTGTAGGTCAATATGACAGCTTTCACAGGTTGTTGTAGAAGGGTAGGCACTACCGGCCTTCATGACTGAACTAGATTTATTGTCGAATGTTTGGGAATGGCTAAGCCTCTAATACTACTAGTAGTAACAGCCTTGAGCTACAGCTATGTATTAATAAATTACTTGAATACACCTTCGGCTTCCACATTAGGGTTATTTATTTCATGCCACATGATACTTGAAAAAATTCAAATTAGTCATTTTAAATTTACTAGAGCCAGTACTTGGCAGTAGTGGTATACACTATACTGGTAGTGGTAGTAACTGTTGAGTGTTGTGGTGCTTGTACTCCAGTTAGACTTAAGTTAAGTCCAGTTCAGTCCAAAATCCTAATTGTACTGTGCAATTCCACCGTGGTTGGTACAATACTACATTTCATGCTGTTGCTAACTTGCTATCCAGACCTACCCACACTGTTGTTGTTGTTGAATGTTGTGTCTTCGTACTCGTAGTCACTTGCAGTTGATAATATTAGATCACTTGTGTTGTGGTTTTCTTCGTGTGAGAATGTTCCTGGCGTATAATCAGTATGTGTGTGTGTTTAATCTCCGATGTTCCAAAATCTTCTAGTTGAGAACCGAGTGTTGCCGCTGACAAAACAATGACAACAATGTGAATGTCAACATCACCTTCACCACTCACGATTCACCGTCAGTGTCACCCGAACTTCGATTCAAATCGAGTTTTTAACCAGTTTTTCCAGGCAATAGTCGTTGAATTCATATGGAAGGATGTAACGTTCCCACTCAACACCACATCCATTTTCCCTAAACTCCGATAATCGTATTCAAATGCGTGTTCTAACCAATTAAGTTTGAATTCAGCTAGAGAAAAAACTTTGTTCGCGTCATTTTTTATAAGTACGCAAAAGTGATTATAGCGCATGCGCGAAACGTAAATTTTACTTCCGTCGTATAAGGTGTGTCCGTCAGTCTTTTCCGAGTTTTTTACGTCTATTTCTTGAAATATATGTTCAATTTGTTGATCTGGATGTGATTTCCACGGAAATAACTGTTCGTTTTTATCGCATTAGTGAGTATAATATTCAATTGAATCGAAAGTATCAAATTGTTTTCATCGCGAGGCGCTACATTTTAAAAATAGAGTGATTTTGATCGAGGTCATGGAAGGTTAATGAAAGGTCAACTCGGATGTAGTTCTACTATGGGTATAAACTTTAACCATTGAAATGCCATTAAAACGTGTTACCCACAGTAGAAACGTGTTACCCACGGTCGGACTCCTGTTCACACACAGTAGGGTGTACAGCACAAAAATATTATATAGCATGTTTGTACACAGTACAATAGGGAGTCATGGTATAAAATAACTGAACACCTGTGGCCAACTTGATCTCCAGAATGTTTTTAAGTGGAAGGGACAGTGTACTAGTAGTGGGGTGGGGGTGGAAGTTAGATTTTGAGTGTGTATGATTCACAACTTTTGTAAAAAAAAGTTAATGCACATGTAGTTGGAAATTTCATACATTATTACACTACAACATAAAGGTTAAAATACATGGTTACCATTGCCTGGTATCCCAACTAGTAATTATTGTCCCCATTATGATGGGGACGGGGATCGAATGATGGAGGTATTTTGAGGGGGTGGGAGTCACAACTGTTATAAAGAATTTTAACAGTTGGAAATTTCATACATGATTACACTAACTTTTTGTCCCCATTTATTTTACTGCTGTCTTGTTTGTTACTGTATTCCTGATATGGAAATAATAAAGAGCATTTATTACGCCACCTGTGGTGTATCTAGCTGCTGAGATTTTGATATTGCGTGGTGGACAGGGCGAATGCATTGTGGGGCTTTTATTTATAGAGTTGGAAATTCCGTTTATTTAAAAGTCGGAACTACGCGACCAGTAGGCCAAGTCCAGTAAAACGGTTCGTTATAGGTGCTGGTTGTTATTGTTATTTTAACGGAATTCTGAGTTGGTCATTCGCGAAACCAATATATTTTATATTCTATAATTAAAACCGTGGGTATATAATATATGATCCTCTTTATGGATATTGTAGGAAGGTAAATTTAGCTAAAGCGGTGGGATATCTTGCAAGACAACACATTTCGGTTTGCGCTATAACTGCTCAATGTTTTAAGGTGTTACACAACGTCTGATAAAAAGAGTTCTATCGGGAATATTCACACTATTTTTTCAGAGAACATGCATAGAGTAAACATAGTCCTATCGGACTATCGTAAAGTAGTTCCGTTTAATTCGGGATTAATTAACCCTCAGACTGCCGAAACTGCCGACAATAAATTCGCTTGTTCGTGTCCGCCGAAAATCAAACTTGCCTGTTTAGAGGTCCCATTTTCGTGGCTAATGGTGATAGAATCACAATTTTTCAGTCAAATTCATGGATAAATTACATTACACTTAATCGGCTTATGTCCGCGGCCATAAACCTGCGTTTTGATAACAATTTATTTGAGACAAACTGTTGCGCGGGTATCAGTCGGCGCTTATCGGTTGAAGTTATTATGATCGTGCAGCCTGCGCGTGCAACAAGTGTTCAAATACAACAGAAGAAAAAAATACTATGTCAAATAAATAACGTCATCAATGGACAGACAAGTTTCATTTCCGCGGGACACGAAAAAGCGAATTTAATGTCGTCAGTTTCGGCAGTCTGAGGGGTTTAATTAATCTCCTTTACGATATCCCGATAGGACTATATTTACACTATGTTCTCTGAAAAAAAATGGTGTGAATATTCCCGATAGAACTATTTTTATCAGACGTTTTGTAACACATTAAAACATTGAGCAGTTAGCGCAATTTTCTGGAATTTCGGACTATTTCGTCTATAAAAATACGATGAGCAACTGAAAATGTTTTTCAACATTCTGGAAGGGGTAGATGTCCAGGTATATATGTTTAAAATTTCACGCATAAACTATGACAGATAACAAAGTTATAATTAGTTTTATAGGCCCACCATAAATCCCCTATAATAAACGCATGCCCCCGTAAGCACATGGCTTTGCTGTGGATGCTTTCGTTCCCAGCATGCATCATTCTCGCTATCTGTAAAATGTCTATGAACAATGGCTGTGCCACGCACTCTTAGCTTTGATCCGCATTTAGAAGCATTCTGGTGTGGCGAATGAGAAACCTGCAGTAATTTATAAGCCGTAGTTCATTGTAATAATTTGAAGAATTACTTATCTTAACGGAATTCTGAGGCGGTCCATTCATGTAACCAATATATTTTATATTATGATTTATATTTATGGCTAATAATACGATCTTGGTGGCGTTACCATTTCTGACTATGGTTTTCTTGTATATCCTATTTTTAGTCTATGATATTGTCCTGCGTATGGGGACTGAACTATGCATGGAGCTTGGTTACAAGCAACTAATTATATAGAGTTACGCTTCTTGAATCTGAGTAGGGAAACTCATAGAAATCGGATATAATGGTATTTTTATATCCGATTTCTATGGGGAAACTCGAGTCGGCATAAAAACAAATCTGGCTGCTGATTGGTTGATCATCATTGAGGGAAATTTCCCAAAGCGGAAACAGAAAATATTAGCCTACGCAAATATGGCGATACTTTTTGTTTAGGTGGCCACGAAGAGTCTGGTGGGGTTCCTAAGTTAATAGTCCAGGCACATAATTACGTTTCACTACGGCAAAAAATAGGGGAAAGCTGAATTTTTCAGGGATTAATAAGAACATGTTTATGAACAACTTGGCAAAAGTCCCCTAGAATCCGAGTTGAGCTTTCTGAGATATCATGATTTTTCGTAATGGTGCAAATTCTGACGAAATTCCATTAGACCATATGCGAATGCAATCATATGTAGGCTAAGTTATGGACTCAATCGTCACACATACCCGTCCATCATGGAGCAGGTGTCGATAGATATGCGTAATTGATGCTAGAGCTTACTAACAGTCGATATTCCATAATTGTGGTGACATTTTATTGCCGAAGAGAGCATATAAATCGCATGGTGATTCAAAATTTTCCTAACAAAAGATGGCGAGTAAAGATATTCAGACGACAATTAGCTAAAATATGAACCATTATACTAGAACAGTGGTTAATTCAGAAAAGGAAAGTGATAAGATATATCGAACCATCACCATCCTTAAGATATTATAGCCGGAAACATAACACTACCCACTAAAACGTACGCCATGGCTTTGAGTGTCTGACAGGAAAAATACCACACATAATAGTCCTGTTGTGCAAATAGTGATAACACTATGAAACTTGGCACATATGTTCCTTATACTCATTTTCAGATGTGTAGACATCGCGGCAGTTCCTTCCTTGGTAACGGTTGCTAGGCAACTATCCCACATCGAATAAATACAAATATGACTGATATTATGGCAGTTTTAACAATCTAACCTACGTCATGCAGCATTTTTATGGTGAAAATAATATTAGTTGTTGTTAGAGTGGATCTGGCTGGAAAATTACCATAGTTCTTACTTCCATGGGTGGTAACGGTTGCTAGGGACATACCCGAAATCGATAAATGCCGAGCTGACTGATATTATGGTAGTTTTGACAAACTAATACAAACTACGTCATTATCATTTTATGGTGAAACAATTCTAATAATTATTGTTAGTGTGGGTTCGACTTTAAAAATTACTTTATATTTCTGGTAACGGTTGCTAGGGACATACCAGACATCGAAAAATGCACACATGACTGATATTTTGGTAGTTTTAACAAACTAAACTACGTCATGTAACATTTTTATATTGAAAACAATTATTATAAGTGTTGTTAGTGTGAACATGACAGTAAAGTTGTCGCATTCTTTACCTAACGGGTGGCGTAATGGTTGCTATGGACATATCCACCTTTGAAAACATACCATATGTATGAGTTTCTGGTAATTTTACTGATATAACTGTTTCATAATATGGTATGAGTTTCGGGAAATTTACATGATATAATTGTTTCATAATATGCCATATTATGCTTATATTGACAATAATGCATAGTAATAACTAAAGGTTGTTGTGTTGTGTACTGATGCATTCTCATGTGATTCTCGTGTGGCAAATTGGTATTGCGGTTTCATTGTTGCTAGGTAACCACCTACCATTGACAAATCTTCTTTAAACTGACAGACTATTCAGTTAGTTTTATCAGAATCACATACCTGTGTGAAGTTTATTATTGTTTCTTCCATCAATCGATTGTTGGAATACATGTTAATGAGACACGTAAAAATATTGACCCACATTTATGTCGATACCACCTGACCCCCCCCCCATGGTATCGGACATTCGCACTACATTTGACAATGGCATCCATGCAGAACACCCTATCACGGTGTGGTAGCATCCGCATATACTAGTTGCTATACGGTAGGAACTAAATTTGTGTTTCCTTCCTATCCATGCCATAACTACATATATGTCAATACATGGTCATGGGTCATTTACAAGTCTATAGGATCTCGTACATGAGCGTGGCCTATATATTTCAGACTGAGATACCATGAACTACTAGTCGGGGAGCCAATAAGGTCCACCTGCACCCCCCCCCGATGATTACAAATAACCTTATTTTTATTGTTCTCTATGGTATCCAGATAAAGAATCCGGATTTCACCGAAAAATAAAGGTGGCCCTACTAGGTGCTAGAGCCATTTGAATCCAAGATGGCCGCCATTTCCTCTAATTCCGACCAGCTGTATTTAATCGTTGTAATAGATCGGTTGTTAGCAAAAGACACAGACAAAATGTATGCCATTTTGTTGGTATTATGTCCTTCTTCAAAATGACGACAAATAATTTCGAAAAAAATTCAAAATGGACGCCGAAAAATGACGTCATATGCACGAAAATAGGAAATTTAATTAATATTTCACCATATCTTCCATTTTTCTTCACATTAATCATTAGTAAATGGCAATGTTTTTGAGACAGTCATCAAGCGTGATATTATAGCGTCATTTTAAGACATTTCCCATTGACGAGGGTTCCGTAATAGATACAGAAAGAGGATTTGAAAAAGAGGGGTGAAATTTTCGATTTTTTGCAAGACGATTTTGATAGTCATTTTATCGACAAACCACACAGGCTGTTAATAGAATGTCAACAACTATGTGCTTTATTTTATTGGACGGATGTTTTACTTTAATGGGAATGAAATTGGTGTAGAAAAATTCCAAAATGGCCGCCGAAAATATGAAAAATGGTAAATATTGCCCCAGGGTGTCCTGCAATGGCTTACAAGTTGTGGTTGATATATAAAATTGGCTAATCTGTATTATATACATTGAATAATAACATGCCTGATGCACCATGGATCATTGTTTCTATTGTCACCACTGACATCACCAGAAATATTGGATTTTTCTCTCACAAACTTGACATAAATATCGGCAAAAATTAACTTTTCAGGGTTGGACAATTTTTTTTAAGTAAAATGCAACTATCATTGGTATCAAAGGTATTTATTGTTTTGGTCTATCTTAAATGTGTCACACTACGGTGTTTACAGACCAAATTGCTCAAGATGGCTTCCAAAATGGCAACCAAATTTGTAAAAAGTATTTTTTTTACATATATCCCGAACATTATTCTCTGCGTTATCCGACAAGGTAGTAAATTGTGACTCACTTGGTTATTATACGTGTTAGTTAATTAACTGACAACTACGTTCTATTATGTTTGTCCCAGTTCCGTATGGGGCATGACACATTCATTTTAAAGTTGCAGTATGGAATTTTGCGGAGAACCTCTTTTGTGATTCTTGCCATATTATTGAAAGGAAATGGACAGAACTTTGAAACGGAACTGAGATGAACCATAATATGTGGCTATTCTGGTCCATTATGATAAAACATATCAACTGGATACAGGGTGGATGCCAAGATGGTAGCCAGTGAGTTACTATATGATCATAGGTGAGGTGAATAGGTATACAGGGATTTATTGTATGGTCAATGGTGAGACGAGTACATGTATGTATACAATGAGCGACTGTATGATCATAAATGTAATGAATAGCTATACAGGGAGTGACTAAATGGTCATGTGTCAGGTGTATGAGTATATCCGGTGTTCCTGCTTGGTGACTCTTGGCGGTATGGTCATGTGTAGGTTATACGGGTATACACACGTGTTGCTATATGGTCATGGGCGAGGGTATGTGTATATAGCGAGCGGCTATATGGCCATGGATGATGTGCATATGCATAAATGGAGTGAATATACTGACATGGCTGGGGAGTATTAGTATATATTGAGTGGCTATTCTGCTATGGTGTGACAAATAGGGATACAGGGAGTGACATGGCCAAGGGTGAGGTGAATATATATACAATGATTGACCATGATCATGTATGAATGTTTTGAATAGGTACACACGGGGTGACTATATGGCCATATGTCAGATGAAGGAGTATACCAGGTGCCATGGGTGAGGGTATGTGTATGAAGCGAGTGGCTATATGACCATTGGTGAGGTGGATATGTATACCCGGGGTGACTCTATGGTCATTGTTGTGGTGTTGATGTATATATTGAATGTCTATTTTACCATGTGTGTATGGAGAATAGGTATACATGGGATGACCGTATGGTCAATGGTGAGGTGAATGGGTACACAACGAGTGACTCTATGGTTATGGGTCATGTTTAGGATTATACCCGGTGTGCCTGCATTGTGACTCATGGCTGTATGGCCATCCATGGTCATGGGTCAGGTGTACGTTTATACAGTTGGTCACTATATTGTTATGTATGTGGTGTTTATGTATATATGGAATGACTGTGTGGTAATGGGTGGCTATTGCTTTTCACGTTTAAAGTTCCCCCATGTACACAAACACTATCAAGGTGGAGAACTCTTTGACATGACCTCGCTATTGATTAACATATCCTTGAGTTATTGTGGAAAGCGATAGCCACCCAAATTACACATGTACAACCCACCCATGACCTCATATGTACATAAACACCACACAAGTGACAATATAGTCACCCACTCTATACACGTACACCTGACCATACAGCCATATTTGGTTATACCGGTACATGCCCCAAATGACGATACAGCCATGAGTCACCATGCATGAACACCAGGTATACTCCTACACCTGACCATATAGTCACTCTATGTATACATATTCACCACATTCACGATCATACAGTCACTCGTTGTATACCTATTCACCTCACCATGGACCATACAGCCACTACATGTATATCTATTCGCCATACCCATGACCATAGAGTCAATCCAGATATACATATACACCTCACCAATGGTGAGCCCTTCCAAATATACCAATACCCGTACACACGACCACTCATAAGTTTCATACTTGCATATACACCTCACACATGACAATTCAGCAACTCACTGTATACTCATACACGCCACCCATGATAATTCATCTACACCCTATACACCACCGATGATAATACATCCACAACATATATAAATATACGACCCACCCATTACAAAAAGGGCACTCCCTATATAGCCACACGCTCGTCAATGACCATCCAGCTTATTCCAGGTATGCATATAACTTCAATCTTGACCGTACAGGCATACCATGTGCACCTATACACATTACCCATAACCATAAAATCACTCCCTAGTTATCTACGCACTCCATCCATGATCATACAGACAGCACAAATATACATATACACCCACATGTCACAATACAGCCACACACGGTACACATATACATCCCACCACGACCTTACAGTCACTCCATATATACATAAACAACACACGGATGACCATGTAGCTACTCTCGGTATATATATATACACCACAGCAATGCCCATACGGTCACATCGGCCACACACAATACACCGAACAGTCACTACATGTATACCGATTCACCTCACACATGCCCATACAGCCACTCCTTATATTCATATGCATCTCACCATGGACACCCCACTCATAACCGTATAGTCACTCCTTGTATACCTATTCACATCATTCATGACCATACAGTAACTCCCTGTATACCTATTCACATCACCTATGATCATATAGTAACTCCCTGGCTGCCATATTGGCAGCATCTTTTATCCAGTTGATAACTTTTTATCATAATGGGCCAGAATAGCCACATATTATGGCTCATCTCAGTTCCGTCTCAAAGTTCTGCCCATTTCCTTTCAATAATATGGCCAGAATCACAAAAGAGGTTCTCCGCAAAATTCCATACTGCAACTTTAAAATGAATTTGTCATGCCCCATACGGAACTGGGACAAACAGAATAGAACGTATTTGTCAGTTAATTAACTAACACGTATAATAACCAAGTGAGTCACAGTTTGCTACCTTGTCGGATAACGCAGATAATAATGTTCGGGATATATGTAAAAAAATTAACTTTTTCCAAATTTGGTTGCCATTTTGGAAGCCATCTTGAGCAATTTGGTCTATAAACACCGTAGTGTGACAAATGTAAGATAGACCAAAACAATAAATACCTTTGATACCAATGATAGTTGCATTTTACTTTTAAAAATTGTCCAACCCTGAAAAGTTAATTTTTGCCGATATTTATGTCAAGTTTGTGAGAGAAAAATCCAATATTTCTGGTGATGTCAGTGGTGACAATAGTAACAATGATCCATGGTGCATCAGACATGTTAGTATTCAATGTATATAATACAGATTAGCCAATTTTATATATCAACCACAACTTGTAAGCCATTGCAGGACACCCTGGGGCAATATTTACCATTTTTCATATTTTCGGCGGCCATTTTGGAAATTTTCTACACCAATTTCATTCCCATTGAAGTAAAACATCCGTCCAATAAAATAAAGCACATAGTTGTTGACATTCTATTAACAGCCTGTGTGGTTTGTCGATAAAATGACTATCAAAATCGTCTTGCAAAAAATCGAAAATTTCACCCCTCTTTTTCAAATCCTCTTTCTGTATCTATTACGGAACCCTCGTCAATGGGAAATGTCTTAAAATGACGCTATAATATCACGCTTGATGACTGTCTCAAAAACATTGCCATTTACTAATGATTAATGGGAAGAAAAATGGAAGATATGGTGAAATATTAATTAAATTTCCTATTTTCGTGCATATGACGTCATTTTTCGGCGGCCATTTTGAATTTTTTTCGAAATTATTTGCCGTCATTTTGAAGAAGGACATCATACCAACAAAATGGCATACATTTTGTCTGTGTCTTTTGCTAACAACCGATCTATTACAACGATTAAATACAGCTGGTCGGAATTAGAGGAAATGGCGGCCATCTTGGATTCAAATGGCTCTAGCACCTAGTAGGGCCACCTTTATTTTTCGGTGAAATCCGGATTCTTTATCTGGATACCATAGGGAACAATAAAAATAAGGTTATTTGTAATCATCGGGGGGTGCAGGTGGACCTTATTGGCTCCCCGACTATACCATTTGGAACCGGTGACCATTTCCCATTTACATGGGCAGCCATGGGCCCATTACCAACCCATAGTTACTAAGGAACTGCATCCAATGACGTGTCTTAATTACTGTGTCCATGTCATAGAAAGGTGCCTGGACCGATGATATACTATTTAGGGCTGGTTCTATTGATTTGCCGTATAGACCTGGGTACATGTCATGCGTTCATACTATAGACACCTGTGTATTTGCACTACATGTGGTGTTCATATGGGTCCATAGCGTATGCGTGGCTGTGGTTATAACCTAGATAGTCATGTAACATGTACATTCATGGGATAGGTTCATGTCTTAAATATAAATGTCTGGTAATAAGGTCATAAATGTTGGATAAGGTCATAACTAAATCAGCCTGGATACATGGGCTGTCCATAGTGGCCCGTCTCAAGTTCCTACCTATATGAGCCTGGGTCCATAGCCAAGCTATGGTGGTGCACACGGCCAATCTATATGGACCTCCATCCTATATGACGTTGGTCGAATGGCTGAAAACGGACGTACGTATATGGTATGCATATAGAGACGTGGGTCCATGCACATGCATTTTGGTCTCCAAATGTCTCCTATATATGTGGATCAGTCCATTGCCTACCAGTATATATGTGAATCTATGAAATGACTAATAACGCCGGTTCCGTAGCTTTTATTTAGGGACATGTGTCCATGGTCGACATATAGGCACATGTATCCAATGCATACATCATTATTGTCACCTGTGTATTAGCACTATTTAAACTTGCCTGGGTCTTTAGTGTAGATATATCACGTATAAGGGGTGGGTCCATATCCTACAGACAGACACCTGCTTATGCCTGTGTACAATGCTATATGGCATACATATATCGGCCTTGGTCTCTGGTCCACACGTATGGGTGTGTGTCCATGGCCAACCAACAGTGTCATATGTGTATGGGCTATTTATAAGGGCCTCCATCCTTAACTTTCGTATATGTGGCATCGGTCCAATATCTATATATGGTCCTGAATCCATGGTGTACTAATGTATTGTGCATCGGACTTAGTCTATGCTATCTTAGTACATGGTCTATCTGTGGGCACTTGGGTATTTGCACCATGTAACAATGTCATGGTCACAGGTATGACAGCCTAGCATCGCGGTTAAATGGTGTATGCCAATATATGATGGCTTATATGAAGCGGTCTGGTTCATGGACTAAACAGATCCTACGTCCATAGTCTATTTGTATGGACATGGGTCCTGTGTCTATATATGTGCCTGTGTCCTAACCTAACTATTGTAGGCTAGGCCCATGGCTAACATATTGGTGGCTGACCCTATGTTCTTCGTATATAGTAGTGGGTCCGTGACTTACATTATACACCTAGCTGTGTGGGTCTATGGCTTATATAACTATTATGGTCAAGCCTCATATTAAATATAAGCAACAACTTTTCAACTCTCATTTTGAATTCCCGATATCTGAACTGATGGAGCATAACGGATAATTGTACCCATATGAAAACTAAATCTGTAGCACATTCTGGTTAGGCTCACACTAACAACATTTATAATTGTTTTCACCATAAAAATGTTAATACTACCATAATGTCAGTCATATGTGCATTTTTGTATTTCGAGTATGACCCTGGCAACAGTTACCACTCATATAAGTAAGAATTATATGGTATTTTTTCAGCCAGCTCAACACTAACAACAACTATTCTAATCGTGTTCAACATAAAAGTGCTATAAGGTGTAGTTTAGTTTGTTAAAGCTACCATAATATCAGTCATATGTGCATTTTTAGATTGTGTGTGTGTCCATAGCAACCGTCGTCCCCTTGTAAGTAAGAAATATGGTAATTTGTCAGTCAGGTCAAAACTGACAACAATTATTTTCACCATAAAAATGCTAAACGACGTAGTTTAGTTTGTTAGAACACATATAATATCAGTCATATGCATTAATCCGATGCCGGGCAGTTGCCTAGCAACCGTTGCTAAGCAGAGCCTGTCGCCTCATGCGAAAATGAGCAGTAGCGTATAAGGAACTTATGTGCCAAGTTTCATGCTTCTATCACCCTTTTCACAGTTGGTGTGTTTTCTACAACAAGCACTTGGACTAGCGGAAGAGCAAAATGTGACGAGAGCCAGTTTAGGGGGTAGGGTTATGTTTTTACAAGTATTGACCACTTATCATAGGTATAGTTGCTAATCCCGCAAATTATATTACAGGAGTGATGTCTGTGCAGTTTTTATAACAAATTGCTTGCGCCTACGTATGAATAGCCCGAGAAATTTGACATCGAATAGGACAGTTTGTCTGAAAAAAACGTCATTTTTTGGGGTCATTATGTTATTTTATATCCATATCTGCGAAATTCATTCAAATCCCCCCGTTGAATTTGTATGTCTGGTTCGAGAATTGTGTATTGAACAATATTGAGTACATTTGGTATATGTTTCGGCTGAAAAATTGTTATATCATCCCATTATTCCTAGCATTGTGAAAAATATAAAAGTGTTTTTTTTATGGAAAAAATTGGTTAACTCCGAAAGCTCAACTCCGATTTTAGGGGACCTTTCGTGACGCATCCGGGATGTTATGGCCTAAATAATATTAAAAAATCAGCTTTCCCCTTTATTTCCTTACTTTTTGACTATAAGGAAGTGGTCTGGGTATTTTTATGCTGCTGATTTTTGTGCACTAAATGGAAATGCAAGATTATCGTTTGAAAAAAATACCGAAAAGGGCGCGTTTGTTGTCACAGACTGGTGTATCGGATGACGTTCTAAGGGAAAATTGACCACTTGAAGTTCAAATAGGCTTAACCCATGGCCGGGTGGGAATTATAGTTAACAATGTCGCCTAAGTAAATCACTAGTTGTTTGTAACATGCATAACTAATGCGAAAGCAAGCTTCATACAGAATTCAGTCCCCCACGCATGACTTACCGTTGCCCGCACCTACACGTAATGTGAAGAAATGTCGCATTTATTTATTTGAGACTTTTGTAGGTTACGGTATACAATTCATTCTGCATTATACTGTCCATATGCATAACCCAGAATGAATTGTATATATAACTGACAAAACACTTCAATAAAAAATGTTAGATTCAATTAAGAAAATACACATGCCGTCAGCGTTCATACATAGCGTGGCGAGGGGACTGAACTCTGTCTTGCAGCTTGGCTTGAAACCTGCACAAAGCGAATGTGACCGAATAGAGTTGTGCATCTTCTTCCTCTATTGTTATTAAAAAATGTCACTGACCAGGCGCGCAGTGTAGTTATTCAACAACGAATAAATGTATCAACGAAAGACCGTAACAAAATGATATAAACATGGATAACCAGGATTATTCAGAACGATCACCGCTCCTAGACGGGAAAATACAGAGGTCCGATAGAATCGAGCCGACTCCGTCATCACAAGCTCAATACTCTTCTTAACCATCATTTCAGGGATGTTTGAACAGCTAATAAGTTGCTGCTTGTTGAAAACTCAGGAAAAACCTACGAACATGACACCTTTTGCGTAACTAATAACTCGGAACTATCAAGGCCAATATTCATCCCTTGGCGTCCACTGTGGATAAACGGTTGAAATAAATGTGTACGTATGTTCGTAGTACCGTAACTCGAGGCAGAGTGTTACTATATATACTGTCGGTATTGTGGGAGACATCACCCGTCCACAAGAACACGATTTATAACATCAAAGCCATATATGGCAAGAAACGTGAGCGAAAAGTTAAGGGGGTATGTTTTTGTCCCATGTAGAAAGCCTTGATACAGAGCGGGACAAGCGTTACAAAAGCTGATAAAAGATAATTTTTATTTTTCAACGTTATCTGCGTCTCAGTAGTAACCCTTGATACAGAGCGATACAAGCGTTACAGAAGTTAAAGAATCGTTTTTATTTCTCATCGTTATCTGCGTCCCAGTAGTAACCCTTGATACAGAGCGATACAAACGTTACAGAAGTTAAGGAATCGTTATTATTTCTAGTGATTATCTGCGTCCCAGTAGTAACCCTTGATACAGAGCGATACAAGCGTTACAGAAGTTTAAGGAATCGTTTTTTATTTCTCATCGTTATCTGCGTCCCAGTAGTAACCCTTGATACAGAGCGATACAAGCGTTACAGAAGTTTAAGGAATCGTTTTTATTTCTAGTGATTATCTGCGTCCCAGTAGTAACCCTTGATACAGAGCGATACAAGCGTTACAGAAGTTTAAGGAATCGTTTTTATTTCTCATCGTTATCTGCGTCCCAGTAGTAACCCTTGATACAGAGCGATACAAGCGTTAAAGAAGTTTAAGGAATGGTTTTTATTTCTAGTGATTATCTGCGTCCCAGTAGTAACCGTTGATACAGAGCGATACAAGCGTTACAGAATTTTAAGGAATCGTTTTTATTTCTAGTGATTATCTGCGTCCCAGTAGTAACCCTTGATACAGAGCGATACAAGCGTTAAAGCAGTTTAAGGAATCGTTTTTATTTCTCATCGTTATCTGCGTCCCAGTAGTAACCCTTGATACAGAGCGATACAAGCGTTACAGAAGTTTAAGGAATCGTTATTATTTCTCATCGTTAGCTGCGTCCCAGTAGTAACACTTGATACAGAGTGATACAAGCGTTACAGAATCTTATAGAGGTGACTTTATTTCTCATCGTTATCTGCGTCCCAGTAGTAACCCTTGATACAGAGCGATACAAGCGTTACAGAAGTTTAAGGAATCGTTTTTTATTTCTAGTGATTATCTGCGTCCCAGTAGTAACCCTTGATACAGAGCGATACAAGCGTTACAGAATCTTATAGAGGTGATTTTATTTCTCATCGTTATCTGCGTCCCAGTAGTAACCCTTGATACAGAGCGATACAAGCATTACAGAAGTTTAAGGAATCGTTTTTATTTCTCATCGTTATCTGCGTCCCAGTAGTGCCCCTTGGGACAGTGCGGGCAAACAGTCTGACAAAGTTTCCAGTCGGAGGTGCGTGGAATACACCAATCCATACATCTTGGAGAATCCTTCGACTGACAACTTTGGTCAGAATGTTATAGAAAACAAATGTGAATTTGGACATAAATGAGGTATCAGTTTGTTTGAAAAATAGTATAGCATCTGCTCGTAGCTGTAAAAATAACAAGTTTACTACCATTTTCCTCGCTTCTGGGCGCGTTTTAGATCGCTTCGGCCATTTTTTATGCGTGATACCCATCAACTCGAAACCACGTGATTCCCCACCGTGATATTAGCTGTGTTATTTTACAATATTTTAAAGTTATGAGCCCGTGTAGTGAAAACCTATGTTAACTATACCTGAGTCATGTCCAGATGCAGGACGGTCCAGATATGTTCTAATATCCATATTATATGATATGATATGCCAGTATCCAAAGATATAGGCAGATACCCATTTTCTATGATGGACCCTTAAAATGATGAACCCCAAATTTGAGCCCGTGCAGTCTAAACCTAAGTAAACTATACATGAGTCATGTCCAGATGCATTATGGTCCAGATATGTCCCAACATCCATACTATATGCCAGCATCTAACGATATAGGTACATAACAATTTTATATGATGGGCCCTTAAAATAGAGACCCCCAAATTTTAGCACGTGCAGATTAAACCTAAGTAGACTATACGTGAGTCATGTACAGATGCAGGACAGTCCAGATTTGTCCCAACATCCATAATATATGCAAGAATCCAACAACATAAGCACATACCCATTTTTATGATGGGCCCTTAAAATGGTGAACCATAAATTTGAGCCCGTGCAGTGGAAACCGAACATCCCAACATCCATACCATATGGCAGAATCCAACGATATAGGCACATAACTATTTTCGATGAATAGCCCTTAAAATGGTCAACCCCAGATATGAGCCCGTGCAGTGAAAACTTATGTCAACTATACCTGAGTCATGTTCAGATGCAGGATGGTCCAGATATGTTCCAATATCCATATTATATGCCAGAATCCAAAGATATAGGCACATACCCATTTTCTATGATGAACCCTTAAAATGACGACCCCCAAATTTGAACCCGTGCAGTCTAAACCTAAGTAAACTATACATGAGTCATGCCAAGATGCACGACGGTCCAGATATGTCCCAACATCCATATTATATGCCATACTCCAATGATAATGGCACATACTCATTTCCATGATGGGCCCTTAAAATGGCGAACCCCAAATTTGAGCCAGTGCAGTGAAAACCTGTGTCAACTATACCTGAGTCATGTCCAGATGCACGATGGTTCAGATATGTCACAATATCCATATTAGAGGCCCATAATCCAAAGATATAGGTACCTAACACTTTTCCATGATGGGCCCTTAAAATGGTGAAACCCAAATTTGAGCCCCCCCCCCCCCAAGTTTAAATCTAAGTAAACTATACGTGAGTCATGCCCAGATGCAGGACCGTCCAGATATGCCCCAACATCCATATTATATGCCAGAATCCAACGATATAGGCACATAGCCACATACCCATTTTGTATTATGTGCCCTTAAAATGGTGAACCATAAATTTGAGCCCGTGCAGTGGAAACCTATGTCAACTATACCTGAGTCATGTACAGATGCAAGATGGTCCAGATATGTCCTAACACCCACATCATATGCCAGAATCCAACGATATAGGCACACAACTATTTTCTATGATGGGCCCTTAAAATGGTGAACCCCAAATATGAGCCTGTGCAGTGAAAACATTTGTCAACTATACCTGAGTCATGTCCATATGCAGGATGGTCCAGATATGTCCCAATATCCATATTATATGCCAGAATCCAATGATATAGGCACATACCCATTTTCTATGATGGACCCTTAAAATGATGAACCCCAAATTTGAGCCAGTGCAGTCTAAACATAAGGAAACTATACATGAGTCATGTCCAGATGGTTCAGATATGTCACAATATCCATATTAGAGGCCCACAATCCAAAGATATAGGTACATAACAATTTTCCATGATGGGCCCTTAAATAAAAACGATTCCTTAAACTTCTGTAATGCTTGTCCCGCTCTGTATCAAGGCTTTCTACATGGGACAAAAACATACCCCCTTAACTTTTTGCTCACGTTTCTTGCCATATCTAATCAAAGCCATGTACATTTAAACATATATGCGTCACTAGTTATAGTTGAATATATATTGTAGAGCCCATGCAGGTTAGTTGTGATTTTATTTCGACGAATAGGTGTTCGAAAACAAAGTCCGCACCCGTTTCCGGGACAAATTTGCGGGACAATAGAACTCATCCTACTGCCAATACGAGGAAATAAAGCAACTTCTGTTGGCTATTTTTCTCTGACCGAGAGCTTTCCGATGAATGGCAATAAGCCATATTTCCGACTAAATCCTGAACAAATTCCCATAATTCTGCTGTGGTTAAAGAGTCGATTATTTAGGGCATTACTGTCGTTCTATACTCATCGTTGCGACTTATTTTATCTTTCACCGCCTCAAATTACAGAACGTACTACGAAAACGCGTACAAATATATATTTGCTTTCATCCGCGTCTCACGGAAATGTTACTACGTCAGCATCGAATTCTTGATTCGCCTCTGTTACATGTATATCTCTTGAACTGGTGCAATGGTATTGTGACATTATATGCACGGAACTGCACTATATAAAATTATATATCATTTGTCAATATGTAGCCTCATATTATACCTAGTAATTCTCGCTTTGTCATAATCCTGACCAGTTCCGGAGATAACAATAAGAAATATGTAATAATATAGCTGATGTGCCCGACTTCGTCCGAGCTATTCAGGGATTTCTTTGTGATCGCCTCCGTCTGAGCAGAATATACAGCGTCGGTCTAGAAACATAACTGTATATATATGAGCGTATATATACATGCCTGCATGCCCATAGTGTTCCCGCGATCAAAGTAGGACTACATCCCAAATTTGAGTCGGATCGGTCGAGGTCCAGAAACATGCCTATATATGAGCGTATATGAGGGATGTCAAGGACGCGGTCGCACGTGAAATTGGCCCGCATATATTGTTCCCGGGATCAAAGTAGGCCTACATACCAAATTTTAGTCGGATCGGTCGAGGTCCAGAAACATGCCAATATGACCGTATATGAGCAAGGTCAAGGACACGGTCGCACGTGAAATTGGACCCGCCAATATTGTTCCCAGGATCAAAGTAGGCCTATATACGAGCAGTTTACGAGTCTATAACACACATACATACATATATACCATACATATACAGACAGAATTTTCAAAATATATAATAAACAATAGTTAGTTCTGAGTATCTCTCCGCTTGTATTCTTTGTTAATTCAAACGGACTGTGTCCGCACGCCTGTCTCCTTTGTAACTTATGTTTACACAATTTACAAGGAAGCATATTAATGTATATGTCTATGAATATACGAAATGTCTACAGAAGTTATATGCTCTGGGCAGTAACTTTCCAGATACTGTTCAATTACTCGCACGGAAGTGAGACATACACTCTTTATAGTTGCCACATCAGGGATAGACAGCATGGAACGCTCTTTGTAGCTACCATATTATGGGTAGCCAGACATGGAGCGCTCTGTATAGCTACCATATCAGGGATAGCCAGACATGGAACGCTCTTTATAGCTACCATATCATGGATATACAGACATGGAACGCCCTTTGTAGCTACCATATCGGGATAAACAGACATGAACGCTCTTTGTAGCTACCATATCATGGATAGACAGCTACCATATCATGGATAGACAGACATGGAACGCTGTTTATAACTACCATATCAGGGATAGACAGCTACCATATCATGGATGGATAGACAAACATGGAACGTTCTTTATAGCTACCATATCATGGATAGACAGACATGGAACGCTCTTTATAGCTACCATCTCAGGGATAGACAGACATGGAACGTTCTTTATAGCTACCATATCATGGATAGACAGACATGGAACGCTCTTTATAGCTACCATATCATGGATAGACAGACATGGAACGCTCTTTATAGCTACCATACCAGGGATAGACATACATGGAACGCTCTTTATAGCTACCATACCAGGGATAGACAGCTACTATATCATGGATGGATAGACAGACATGGAACGTTCTTTATAGCTACCATATCATGGATAGACAGACATGGAACGCTCTTTATAGCTACCATATCATGGATATACAGACATGGAACGTTCTTTATAGCTACCATATCATGGATAGACAGACATGGAACGCTCTTTATAGCTACCATATCATGGATAGACAGACATGAAACGCTCTTTATAGCTACCATACCAGGGATAGACATACGTGGAACGCTCTTTATAGCTACCATATCATGGATAGACAGACATGGAACGCCCTTTATAGCTAACATATCATGGATAGACAGACATGGAACGCTCGTTATAGCTACCATATCAGGGATAGACAGACATGGAAAGCTCTTTATAGCTACCATATCAGGGATAGACAGCTACCATATCATGGATGGATCGACAGACATGGAACTTTCTTTATAGCTACCATGTCGTTGATAGACAGACATGGAACGCCCTTTATAGCTAACATATCATGGATAGAATGACATGGAACCCTCTTTATAGCTACCATATCATGGATAGACAGACATGGAATGCTCTTTATAGCTACCATATCATGGATAGACAGACATGGAACACTCCATATAGCTACCATAGCATGGATAGACAGGTACTCAATCCGATCAGACGGTCCCCATATCCTAAAGTTACAGCAACAACATTTCTTCAGAATACGCTTGAGTTATCAGAATCGATTTCAACAAAATAATGCTAACCACTGTCAACTATGGTATCAAATTTACCAAAACGTGTGATTTATCAAAATTTTGTTCAACAAAATGTGGCCCTATTAACACTTAAAAGTATCACGAAATATGGCCGTATTACCACTTGATTTTAGAGTTATCCATCTGCATCCGCAATTTTGTCCGAGACCGTCCGTTTGACCACGTGTTTCTGGGCCACAAATTATTGCACATCTCGAGAAATAACAAACTTCAAAAATCGATATCTGATCACTCTGAGCTTTGATGGGAGGGTTCCTCGAATCGAATCAAATATTTTTACCCCCCCCCCAAGCCAAAGAAATGGTAACTTAGGAGCGTTAATTATGCATCTTTAAGTCGGCACAAAGTCATTTAAAGATCCACAGTCCGATTTGACACCATGCGTTCAACTATAAGTATCATGTGTACGCAGTCTATACCAGAACATAATTAGACCGTATACCTGTGAGCCCATCAATATGGGGTTCTGATGGGCAGATATCGACTTTAAAATGGTACTATTTGGATAACAATAAGATGTATATACATTTATAACAAAGACGATCACATTTTTATTTTATCTATGCACGGACTTTGTACATCTCATAAAGACATTGAGGCCACAAAATTTACCACTGCATATAGTGACGATATGGGAGTCGTTTTGACATTCGCTTTGTGTGAAGATACATGTATACTGTGTTATAGTCTGTAAAGCACGACATATTAGGAAAGAACGCACCGGTTTTACAAGTTGTATATGAAGGAGTGCTGTCGGAATTATTTCGTGCGTTGGTATGTTTGATATCTCTACTCCTGTATTCGTTGTTGGTTCAAACGGTAACCATGCATGTCGCTTGACTCCTTTGTAAATTATGTAATTTGCAATGAAGCATAACGTAGATCGATAAAATGCATCGATCTACAGGCTGTATGTATTCTGTCAGCCAATACTCCAAGGATTATATAGCAAACAATATGTAATCGGGGTTCGCGACGAGCTAGGTATCTAATGATAGTTAATCTCAGTGACAAGTGGCACGAGTTTTTCTATTGAATATCAGCATATAGGATATCCCATATTACCTAGACCCAGTTGAGTCACATACATGATATACACATGTATGAGACTCAGATCTCGTCAGTAGTGGCCGGATCTGATGCTCATGCCTTTTCTAATTACAGGCGACAAAGGACTCCTGGTCGCAGATTCTGCTTGGTTCTCTTATTATGGTGACAATAAAGACAAGATTCCACCAAAAGTTCCGAAATCCGCGCCTTCATGAGCTAAAATAAAGACTTTTGTCATTTGTGCAAAAGAAATTGTTGTCTGTCTGTTTACGGAAGCGATATTTCACCACATGTTAATGCTGTTTGTCATGCGCAGTTCAATGTTTCATGATGGTCAATAAAACGTGTTCTCCACCCCGAAGACGACTGTTGGAAATGTGTACTTGGAAGATATTATGGAAAAACTAAATTCTTTTGCTAAATGTTATGCTACTATGCCAATATATTACATATGTAATAAAAATATTACCGAAAAATTATCAACATATACTTTTTAATAGAATTATTGCATCGAAAATATACTATTTAAAAAGTGTACTCCAAGCCAGAATGAGAAAAAGTGTAGCCGAGTTAGATCATGCTTTATTACCCACTTCTACAAAATGTTGTATTATACTTTCAACAAGTTGTAGAAATATATTGGTGATATGAAGTAATTATTTTATTCAGTGAAACATAATCAGTTCTCACATTTGTCATGGTGTCAAAAAATGACATACTCCGGCCCTGACGCCGACTCGGGGAAATTGTGTGTATACCGGGGCCGGTACCGGTACTCGGAAGATATATGGTATAATTGCATCACTATACGGTATATATACTTATACCATTGTTAACTTCATTAAAAGTTGAACAAAACAATCATTCCCTATTATAATAAAGTGTACATCGAAATAGCATTAAAAAGTGTAGGCCTACTGCCCTACTCCGGATCCGACTCATACATTTGGCCAATATCGGGTTTTTTTTTTTCATTCAGTGTCTATTTGTTCAGTTTAATTACGGTACCTACTCTCGTCCTGTATCTGGGATTGGGATAAGCAGACTTCATGGTAGCCGTTTTGTTATAGTTTTCTTTGTCCTGGTTTTCCCCCTGCACTAACAGCTACAAACTTGCACCATCATCTGGTCGTCCGTTGTTCGCACAGTAGTGAAACAAACGCTATTTATTTATACCATATCAGGAATAGACTCACACGGAATGCTCTTTTCCAAAAGCAAATATTTTTAGGTGTAACATGTTTTCATATTAGCGAAACAAACGCTAATTATAATAACCTATTTAGTGACACTTTAGTGATAATATATCGCCATTTTATTGTTCATAAATAGGCCTAACAAGTTTTGAGACTTTTTTTTACCATACAGTTGACTGGTTTATAGCATTAGTCTGTTGCAGTAAATCGATTCTGATAACTAAAGCTTATTTTGAACAAATGTTGTTATTGTATATATATACGCAATAGGCACACGAAAGCAAACCTTATGGGTGTTAGAATACAAACACAGTTCGCGCAGCTATCAATGCGCGACGATGTGATTATGTCATTTTTGACACCATGCATGACAAATGTGAGAACTGATTATGTTTCACTGAATAAAATAATTACTTCATATCACCAATATATTTCTACAACTTGTTGAAAGTATAATACAACATTTTGTAGAAGTGGGTAATAAAGCATGATCTAACTCGGCTACACTTTTTCTCATTCTGGCTTGGAGTACACTTTTTAAATAGTATATTTTCGATGCAACAATTCTATTAAAAAGTATATGTTGATAATTTTTCGGTAATATTTTTATTACATATGTAATATATTGGCATAGTAGCATAACATTTAGCAAAAGAATTTAGTTTTTCCATAATATCTTCCAAGTACACATTTCCAACAGTCGTCTTCGGGGTGGAGTACACGTTTTATTGACCATCATGAAACATTGAACTGCGCATGACAAACAGCATTAACATGTGGTGAAATATCGCTTCCGTAAACAGACAGACAACAATTTCTTTTGCACAAATGACAAAAGTCTTTATTTTAGCTCATGAAGGCGCGGATTTCGGAACTTTTGGTGGAATCTTGTCTTTATTGTCACCATAATAAGAGAACCAAGCAGAATCTGCGACCAGGAGTCCTTTGTCGCCTGTAATTAGAAAAGGTATGAGCATCAGATCCGGCCACTACTGACCCAATCTGAAGCTCTAAAGAGTGTAAATCTTTAGAGCTTCCCTGGAGCTAATATTACCACAATATGTCAAATATACCGAATTATCGAAATATGAAATACAACGAAAAAGCGAAATAGGAAATACAGCGAAATAGCGGAATAGGAAATGCAGCGAAATGGCGAAATAAAGAGATAGGAAATAACGAAATACGCTATAACATAGCGATTATTGTTAACGAAATAACGGAGATATTTGAAGAAGTGTATTTAACGAAATTCAATTTCTTCCACATAAGTGAGGCATACGCTCTTTGTAGTTAGGTACCATATCAGGGATATATATAGACTAACACGAAACGCTCTTTAGAGTTACCATATCATGGATAGACTAACATGAAACGCTCTTTATTGTTCCATGCTGGACAAAATATCGGGCGCGACTTTTCCAACTTATGTGACTGAATAAGTCTTTCTGTGTCACATTAAGTCGGCAAAATAGCATTTAAAAAATCAACAGCCAGTGTGTCAATCATGCGTAAAACAACATACATGTACCATTTGTATGTTTACTTCTTGTAAGAAAACATGATAAAACAGTTCATATTATAGACACAGGCCCCTAACGCACATGGGCCGCAGGCCACTTTGTGCAGGGCCCACAGGGCCCTCCAACGATGAATAAAGACTCCCTTCGGGAGCCTGTTTCAGCTAGTCTATATATATTGCCCAATTTGAAGAATATATAGCTAACACAACCGTACGAAACAGATATAGAGTATATTAATCTGACAAAATATCGAGGAACTCACCTTTCATCCATTTTTCGCCTTTTCGCATTAAAAACTTCTCAAAATTTTTGAATGAGTCTGGTCCTGATCACAAAAGAGTCGGAACGAAATCTCTAAATTTAAGATCCCAAAGTGGGGAGCCCGTTGAACCCCAGTGTCTGCATGTGTTCTATATAAATTCACGGGGGGGGGGGGTCTATATGGCATTAAGGGGTCTAACACGGTAACTTTTTACGAGGCAGAAAATGGAGCTGGTTAGAATTATTTAAAGTGAGGCTGTTATCAGGGACATAAATGGGGGAGGGGCAACAATTTTTGTTGTCGCCAATTTCGACCAAACTTATACATAATCTTCTCCACGATATGTGCAATCTGATGGTGTGGTTTAAAGATGTAAAAAGTGTTGTTTTTTGTTTGTTTTTTTAGAGCCGAATAAATTTTCGTGGTTCAGCCATTTATGACTTTTTCGTGGGTTCGTAAATTCGTGGGTCTGCCGGTACTAACTGTCGCTTCCAACCCACCAATAGTAGAGACCATTCGCAAAACTCACGTTTACGATTACGGATACGGATAGGTATACTGCGTCACCACATTTGTGTACTTTCTAATCGTTGTCGTGTTTTACTATCCCTTAGAACGGTTAAGATTTCATGGTTTCTAATAAGCTCAAATAACACCTGAAATTTATTTTCTGCAATATATCACTTTACTCAGTTCGAGACTGGTCAATTTATCTCTGTAAACCGTCCAGTTATATTGAGCTACGACCCCATGTATAGTGTGCTCTTTAAATTGGCAATGACTGTACTCGTCGTCGTGAATCACGAGCTTCCCGCGAAATAAGATCGCGATTCACAACGGATATGCATCGCTGGCTGCAAACGACACCAAGCCTCGCAGTAGTCGTCAAGTTGGAAGTACAAAATGAAGCCAGTCGCCAAAAAAAGTTATCTATTTGGGTCGTGGGTGTGGGTTGGGGTAATAAACATTTGCAGGAAGGTATGCCGGGTGGGTGGGTGATCCGAGAGGCAAAGGACGCATATTTCACAACCTCGTGCATTTTTTTTTACTAAAGACCTTTTGTGCCCATATTTGACATTTGTAACAGTTTAAAGTCATTAGCTTCACTCCCGGTGGACATATATTTGATGTCAGACAGAACTGTGCCAGATATACCACAAGAAAGGTCATAAAAAACTAGAAAGAAAACCCCAATGTGGCATATTATTAGTGCGGTACTCGCCCTGTATTAAATTGTTGAAAACTGCGATCAGAGTAAGAAATCTTCTCAGATACTAACACATTTTCGGAGCGAATCAGCGCGCGGAGTCTCGTGGAATTATATTCGGAGGAAATCGGAACCACCCGAATAACGACGATCGGCTGGCACGCACGACTGGGAGAACAGCCAAAACAAAGGCCGGCATGTCGATAACGAAAGTAGATTCAACAAAAAGAAAAAAAAGCTAAAAATAATAGGGGGCCTATCATAGTTTTTGCATTCAATGTCGACAATTATTTGGCAACTAACAACGTTTTCACACTCTGTATATATATTTATATATATATGGATTTTTGCAAATTTAGGAGAGAATGAGTACGTATTCACAGTGTGCAAAAGACGATTGACACACCTCCGAAATTATCCAGGTTCAACAATAATAGACAAATCTGGGAATTCTGCCTTCTAATCTAACGTCAACATATTTGGCCGAATACAAGGTGAAGTTATCTGCATGCGAATTATTGACTTCTGTAAATGAAAATTATAAGCAATATTTCAATAATATTTGACATCACAATAGACCAATCGTGCTGAGCTAGATCGATTGGTCTTCCTGACACTGTTGTAAGAGATTTCTTGAATATTGAAATTTTGTTTGCTTGAAGATTTGTTCAAATTTATGATGAATATACCAGCAAAAAATTATACATTGTCTTTCATTAGTTTCAAAATTGTCTTTCATTAGTTTCAAAATGAATCAGAATAATTTTTTTACAAAAAAATGGTTGTAACTTGAAAGAACAATTTAGAGTAGGCCTACTCCCTTTATCCAAGATTCATGCTGGCTGTGAAAGACCGATGGGATTATTTTAGCCCGATCGGTATATTTTAGCCCGATCGGGCTATTATTGATTGATCGGTGGTTCACCCAGACCTGTAGGATATGCGCACTATAGGATATAGATAAGGCATTTTATGTATGGGAGGCCTATTTCACTTGAAAGAACAATTTATAGTAGGCCTACTCCCTTTATCCAAGATTCAGGCTGGCTGTGAAAGACCGATCGGTCTATTTTAGCCCGATCGGGCTATTATTGATTGATCGGTGGTTCACCCAGACCTGTAGGGTATGCGCGCTATAGTATATAGATAAGGCGTTTCATGTATGGGAGGCCTATTTCACTTGAAAGAACAATTTAGAGTAGGCCTACTCCCTTTATCCAAGATTCAAGCTGGCTGTGAAAGAACGATCGGTCTATTTTAGCCTGATCGGTCTACTTTAGCCCGATCGGGCTGTTATTGATTGATCGGTGGTTCACCCAGACCTGTAGGATATACGCGCTATAGCATATAGATACGGCATTTCATGTATGGGATACCCATTTCACATTTATTATTCATTTACGATCAAGAGCAAATATTTCGCAAAATAACATCTATCATTTGCGCTTCAGTGTAAATCATTTGCGCAAATAAAAATTAATATGCATTGATATCACCCCCCTGAATTAATTTTAAATGGCACAGACCCACCATATGAGGGAAGCACACCCCCCCCCCACCCAGTAACCCCAATATCTCTTTTATGACCATGGAAATGGTAGAGATATGTGCAGGATATATCTCTTTTATAAAATATACTAGATCTCTGGGATGGAGACACAAATTCTTGGGGAATGAGGGAAGCGAGTCCCCAGTAACCCCGAATTCCATATTTATGGCCATGGAAATGGTATATATCTGTGTAGGAGATGTCCCTTTAATAAAATATACTAGAGCTCTGGGAGTGAGGCACCAATTCTTGGGACACCAGGGACAGAGATGCTGATATATGCATATGGAAATATTTTTTCTTCAATGTTTCAGTATTATATGGGGCTACTACTATGGCTCCATGATAATATACTATGAGATGGACTCTATCATTCACAATCAGAGGGAAGTAAGGGAGTGTTAGGTATTTGCGCTTAAGCGCAAATATATTGATAGACATATACTTGCGCTTAAGCGCAAATGATTCATTTTCACATTTTATATTAACTAATTGCATTTAAGCGTAAATAATTTACGCTTAAGCATAAATCAGTTACGCTTAATGTAATCATTTACGCTTAAGCATAATTGACTTATGCGTTATCATAATACATTGGAATTACATGTATATTAAGAGCAATAATTTCATCGGTGGTCTTACCTTATATGTATATTTGTATAATCTGATGTATGTTAACTTACTGGCATTAGTAATGTGGTTGCAATGGGAGTGTATATGAATTACGGTTAAGCGCAACTCATTTACGCTTAAGTAGATTTCATTTACACTTAAGCGTAATTGAAATGAATTATGCTTAAGCAAATACATGTACCTATCTCCAACTGGTTTCCTCAGTCTGAATATCCATCTTAGTATGGGATCTGGGTGGAGTCCTCACCTATGTTTGAGTAATGTTTTATGGCCTGAGTTAATTTGAGTTTAGAGCAAATCACATGGGAGTCTTTTTTACATTTATTATTTATTTGCATACAAATATTTGCGCTTAAGCATAAAGCAATTATACAACACTTCTTTACTTCCATCCAATTTTAACTGTCAATGATTGAGTCCATCTTATGGTATATTTATTTGGGCCTATATAATTTATAAACTCAAAAATTGAAGAAAACATAATTCCATATGGATATCTATATCACCATCGCTGTCCCAAACAAATACGGTCTGTACTAGAATAGTGAATAGCAATATGGCACACATGTAGCATTGCACAGGTAATTAAACAGTTCGAAATACACATGTATATATAAGACAACTCTTTCTGCACGAGACTGTACCTGCTGTATATCGATCATAAAATCGGTCAACGATCTGCAACGATTACAAATTTCTATAAATAGTAACATTTTCAACTGTTACCGTTGTTCATTGCTCGACCATGACCACTTTGATTATAATTCTTTCATAACTCGGTCAATGTTCTTCCGTTGGTGATTTCAGGCAATAATTCCTTTTATATCCCTCCCATTCGAATTGACTATACCGCTTGTTTTTCGTTTTATTAAGCTGATGTTACGCTATTCCAGCAAACGGCCTCCCTCCACGGAAGCTATTTTCTGAGAACGAAAGCCGACTCAATCCCGACCAAGTCGGAAGTGTTCGGGTGTTTCCGCGACTGCACACGACAACTCGTTAGTGTATTTATTTCGCGTTTACAGTGGAATTATTCGTCCCGATTGAGGGAAAGTAAATAGTTAGTTACGTGGCCGTATAATTAGTACAAACTGATATCTGGTTGGGGCATTTCGTGTATGGGGGTTATTTTATTCAGTCTTTCCACAGAATAACGCAGGGAACTCAATTGTGAGGTTCAATTTACGTTTCACATCACTTTAAAACATATTATTATTATAACTGCTAAAACACCACATTTATGTTACTGGGACCTCATATAGGCCTTAGTGGAGATGATATTAAGCTATGGCATATTTCATATGGGACGGTGAGATGAAAATACTTCCTCCCGACACCCTTTGGAAAGAAGCTTCGAGAAATGTAAAATTGAAATAAATAAACTTGTCCTGATGTAACTAAGAAATTTATGTCTAGATCGGTGTGTGCATAGAACAAGAGCGAGCAAATGTCCCAAACATTAATGTGACTATCAATGGCTAGAAAATAACTGTCATCAGTGCATCAAGCTAATTGGTGAATTATTTGCATGTATATCAACTCAGATGATCTGAGATCATCGGTTACTCTCACAACACCTAAATTATCCAAGTCTGGCACAGTGACTGCTTGTCATTTATATTAATCGAAGTTGCTGCACTAGACTAACAAAATTGGTATGGAATAATGCTAGATAATGGGCTGATTGACCGACTAATCCGGAAATAGTTAGAAATTATGGAATTGTATCATGCACAATGACTTAGGGTTGAAGATATCAGCAATTTACAAAAGAATATTTACAATTGCAGCCTGGTAAATATCCTCTCTATGTAATTAATTTCAAAATATGTCAACTCTAGTTGAAATGGAGCTTAAAGTGATGTGAAACACTCCGGTTGGGTGATCAAATAGAAATGGAGAATAAACCTTGCTATTGGTAGTTATTTTTATGAATATTAACCCAAATTTACAACACACACCGCCAGTCTTATATATTTATTAAATGCATTGAGTATCGATGGCGAAATCATTTGCGCTAGATTATCGCTGATTGTTGCGTCCCGAATCGAGACGTAAATATTTACAATTGAGCGTAGTTCAGACTGTTTTTTCTATGGAGTTGTTTGGTAGATTTCTTTGAGATTTTGGGTGATGTTAGTAGAATGCTACATTCCACCAGTTGGCATAGAGCATGAGCACTAATCTATCAGTTTCACGCACCCGAACAAGTCCACAATATGTTTTTAACAACTGATATGTTATTTTGTGTTTTGTGTGCGCCTATCAGTTTCTGGTGGGTTACTATATTTGTCCACTACATCGATGCATAAGAATTTCCATTTAGCAGTGTCGAATTTGACCACCCAGGTAGACATAGAATACTCTCATCACACACTCACCTGGAAACTCCCATGCATTTAGATATGTGGTAGACAAAATAAAAGCATATCACCCAGAATGTGAAAAAAATCTTCATACTTGACTGTATTAAAAAAACATTAATTACAACAGTGTCTGAAACAGGAAAGACTGTCATTTGAACTAAAGGAGACAATTTCCCCAGTCAAATGAGTAATATTAGTAGTGTTTTATGCGGTTTTAGACAACAATTAGTGAAATTTTGGGGGGGGGGGGGTCAAAATATTTGTTTTGCAGATTTGGGGGTGGTGATTCAGAAAAACGGCATACCTTCCTGATATTTTGTACCCCCCCCCCCCCGTTTGGGTAGCGAAAACGTCTCAGCATGGTGCACATTGTGTCGACTTTGGTTCGATTAGATAGGACCTATCGGTATTCGCAATCGTAATTGTAAGGATGCAGAAGGTCTCTAATAACACTGAATCAAGCAGCTGATGCAAACATAATAAATTTTAACTATTTTGGAAAGTCTTCTGAGAATATAGATATTTTATTAGTACGGCTTTTTTTTCTTTTTTTTCTTTCTTATTTTGTGGTGGTATACTGTATTTATTACCGTGGTTGTATTTGATGTGGAATTTTCACTAATACGCACACGTTTGACTACCAATATATTCACTGTCGGATACCCGTTTAGGTTCGTACGTTTCAAAATGGCGGCGCCCAGTGGACAGGATAAAAGGTAAGTGTATATATTGTCTCCAAGCATCAATTAACGGCATATTTCGGTGATACACCTTTAAACAGTTATGTAGGAATTTGTATGCCCAACATCTATACGTAACATGCTTTTCGTATGACAGGCATGCGAAATGTTGTATTTGGCTTGTCAAGTCGTCATAAATTTTCGAAATTTTAACGAGGTGGCGAAATGTTCGCTTTTTCGTAATTGTTTGGCCATGGGCTCATGGATCCGCAAATTTATGTATTGTCCTGGGTAGATTAGGCTACCACACATCTTCGGAATGCAAAACTGGCGATATTTTTATTGTCTAACTCCGAAAAACGACCTTTGAAAATTAAAAAATGTTCAGGTTCAGATTCGCAATATATCCGATGATTTTGTTCAGGTTCAGAAACAATTTTCGTTCAGGTTCGGATGCATCAAAACCTCACCAAGAAGCGAAATGTCTAAGCTGCAGTCGCGCTGTTATTGTGCGTGTTGTTTACGTACACGCATTGTTTTATCTAAAGATGTCAGCTCAAATTTCAAATATTCAAATATGTTTATTCTCATTAAACCATATATACAAATACAGTATTTGAGAAAAAATAATAAAGTGAAATACATGTATAATGAAATATATATACATGTACATAATACCCGACGTGTTATATGTATCTCGAGGTGTATGGTGATTTTTCGTCATTTGGCTGCATAACGTTATCCTTATTATACATTGAGAGAGACTGTAAAAGTGACACATCAAGCCAGTCTGATCCTAATATGGGAGAAACTTTTGATATATATGTTTGACTTTGACGTGCACAGGTCTGAGACAATCTCATCACATTTCTTCTTTAGTATAATTAATGCATGGATCAGTTTTGACACAGAATTCTGTTATATATACAGTATATATAGGAATGTACACGTATGATTCAGGGGAGAAGCTCGTATCGAACATGTTGACAACACTTGGATGTTTGAATAGGTGGTAAATTCTCCGAATGAGTGGGACAAAAGCCACAGTTAAATATTGTTGCAAATAATCTCGAGCAATGTCGGATATACACCAGCTAGTGGGGAATGAAATTACATTGCCATATATTACATATGAGCAACAGTAGTATAAGTTATCTTCGGCAATATCGGGGGTACATGGAGATTTAATACCTTGATGTCGATTTTGAACCCCGAGGCGGAACCAAGGGTTCAAAAAGAATACATCCAGGTACCAGGTATTAAATCTCCGTGTACCCCACGATGTTGGCAGAGATAACGAGTTTGCCCCCACAAAATAGCTACCATGCGGTGTGCTTTTCATAGGATATTAGTTAAATTCACACCAATCAGCACCAATAAGAACAAGAAAAGAAGATGCATGCATCAGATCCCCCATGAACTATTTTACAAGATTTAATCACGTATATTTGGAAAGTATTATAAATTTAATATATATATATATCTATAACACAATTAGCCCCTAAATTCGCGCCTCATGATTCAGCAAGACACACGTTTATTATCGGCACGCGCATTGACGCAAGAGCTTAGAGCAATTATAGCATTGGCAACACCAGAACTTTAGTATTATGTTAAAAGTCCAGTGCATTTGTGGCTTTCCCTCTATTTGCAACAAAAGTTTCTCATTGGGAATAAGTACATTAGCCAATTAAAAGCAACATGCTAAAAATAGAAAAGACTCAAGAAAGGCGAAATTGCTGAATTTTGTGAAATAAATTTGTCAAAATTTGTTAAAATACTGAATTTATGACTTTTCAACAATGTTTATAAAAATAATATTTCACAACGCCTTCCATTTTTGTATCCATTTGTTCGTTTACCCTAAAACTCTTAGTGTTGATATAATTGCTTTACACTGGATATGTCAATGAATGTCACTGGATTTCACTCAAGTTTCTGGAAACTGACTCCAAATTTGAATATCGGAAAAATGGGGTAGGGGAAACAATATTGACAAAATCTCAGAAAACATGGATCTTGATACATAAAACATTACTAAAAAACATTCTTTCATACAGAGTTTACTGCTTCCTGATCTGATGTTCATATTCAGAGCTACAATCCTTTGTGTTGCCATGGCGAATTATTATACGGGATTGTTCTATATGACATGCCCATTAAGTTCTAAATATACTTCCACTAAAGTACTAATGAAACAATCTACACAAACTGGAATAAAACAACTTTTGTTTGCAATGACTAGAATATGGGATGACAAGCTTATAGCCTTTTGTGATTACACCTACCCCATTATCAACGTTCAAATTTGGAGTCAGTTTCTTAAAAAATAATGTGAAATCCAGTAACTGTTGATTGACTTAATCAATGTAATCCTATTTTTTCCAACATAAGTGTTTTAGGAGGAACGTTCAAATGATTATACACATTAAACACTAATTGTGTTCATTGTTGTTTACTATTTGTGCACAAAAATACCTTTTAAAATGGACAAAAACATCCAAAAAGCAGTCCAACACAGGGGGGGGGGGGGGGTCTGTAAAAAATTGTACATATAGGGCCCAAAAAGTGTTTTTCCGACCCCGAGGGACCCACCACCCCATTTGTGCAAAAAAAAAAAATTCCTCCAAAATTTTGGGGACCCACCCCCTTTCTCATGTTTTTATCAAAATTTCAGAGGTTTTTTTTAGCCGTTCTTCAATAACTGTGTTAACTCCCTTTCAATCCCATTCCACTATCCTTTTTGATGCAAACTCTTGCTGTGTACCATTAAAACTCAAGCAATAACATGCTTAATTGGTAAACATAGATCAGAAAAACGAAAAATAAGCTGTATTTCCAAGTGTTTCCTGGTGTTTTCAGTATCTAACAACAATAATAAAGCATTGTGTACGTTGGTACACTATATGTCATAAATCGCCCTAGACCCCATTGTAGCCTAAATATATCGAATGTGTTGTGTCTGACAGAGAACTGGCCAGTGTAAATAGTGGTAAACGGGTCAGGGGTTCCACAATTATTTGTGCATGACCAAAGAACTCTTTAGTCTTATCCATCGGGGTGGGGTGGGGGAGGGGAATTGTTTTTGGTTAGGTTTTCACATAGATATATGGTTATTATAGTTATACCCCCCGATATTAGTCGGCAGGTATATAGTTGACGTCTCGAGCCGTCCGTGCGTACACACATTTTGCATTATAACTAAAGAGTCGGTTGTCATGTTTTGATGCCCTATGGCATGGTGACGGACCAGAAATGGGGAACGAATATGCATAATATCACGGGTTGTGACCATCAATGCCTACCAGAGTTATGGGCCCTGTTCGACTTTATGAAATTCAAAGCGTACTTTATAACCATAATGCCAATTTTAATAATATTACATATATCTAGTGAATCCATTGTGGCTCACAACATGACTGCTTTTGACTAACCATAGTAGTAAGGCAAATAGAATATGTGGACCTAAATGTTATCAAATATGTTCAAGAACTGTTAAGTTTTAGTGGAGCTTCAGTTGCTATGGATTTTAAATATTTGTTTGTACATTTGTGCACTAGAGTCAGTCAGATTTTATTTTTGATTTTACTTTTAGTTTGAACTTTGAAGACATTGAAGAATGTCATTTCTCAATGCATCTGAATGCATCACATTATTTCAGTTCATCTATTTGTATGTGATAACAGTATACAATTAGTATTTTAGTTTAGTCTTGTTGAGCAGTAAAGCTCCAAGATGAAATTCGGAAATTCAATGAGAATAGCGTCACCTTCAGTTGGGATTGTCTGAGCAGTAAACAGTAACGGTCATTCATCATAAACAATTCAGTTTTATTTGGATAATTGTTGTAAATTAACATTACTTGAAATCATTCAAGATGAGAAATAACCAGAAGGAATGAATTTGATTACATGCCAGAACAAGACAGTATTTCAGACATTAGAAATTTATGAGATACCCTTTTCAATTTCATGTTATGCAACAATCAGGTTAATGATATCTAGTCATCATTGAGTATTCACCATGTGGTATCCAATTTGTGATACAGTTTTTTTGTTTTATTACTTTTATTCAGGTAATATATTAATTTTGTTACTAAATATTTCTTCCGTTGATCGTAAGTTTCCTGAACGCTATTACGGTGGTCCACTGTGAAGTGGGCCGGGATCCTGTGAAATCCAGAATGTTGCTAAATCTGAGGCTAAAGAGTCACTATAGCTGCCTATATAGCCCTATACCAACACGCATGGTACTAACATGCTTACAAACAACATTACATGGCCAGTACTTTTAAATTGTTTGAAAAAAACCCATTTTGGAAAAAATATACAAGCACGATTTTTTCGGCCTCTGGACCACCCAGCAGCAGGAACAGAATTTGCGTGCCCGCCCGAAGGGCGGCACGAGGACGGTGGTGGGCTCACCCGGAGGTCGCCCTTACGCCCAGTCTTGAATTTTCTTTGGTATTGTAGGTTTCAGTCTAGGCCATGGCTCGGGAGGGTCAGGTGAGGTTCTAGCTTTTATTCTTTTTCTTTTCCTTTTTCTTGTCTTCCTTCTTTTTCTTCTTCTTCGGTGGTGGTGAAGGTGATGATGATGAAGAAGGAAGTGGTGAGATTGGAGGAGAAGGTGGTGATTTGGTGAAACCGGCGAAAATTTCGTCAAGGGAGAGATCTAGGTGCCTGGTGCGCTCATATTCGACTCTCCAGTCTGTGACGTTTCCTCTCACGGATCCGGTGGATTTTGCGGGCGAAGACTCCGGCTCGGTATACTCCGGAGTCTTCGGGACGAAGTCAGAGGGATCCTCGTCTTCGTCTTCCGTATCTACGTCTGGCCGTTGTGGTGGTGGTGGTGGTGATGGTGGTGGTGGTTCCATCTCCTGGACAGACTGGGCCGGGATATCAGCTATATGGGCGGAGTCGACTGGTGAAGTTCCCGTCGATTTTTTCGCTTTCCATGCAGCGAGTCTCTCGGCATCTCTCTTTTTCATCGATGGTGTTTTCTATTTCTTCTTTCTCATCTTCTGTCGAGGCTTCCGTGCTGATCCGGTATTATCCGATCCACTCCCGGTAGGGAGCCCTGAAAGGGCTTTGCCGGGCCGGACTGGAAATCCAGAATCAGCTGGTATCCGCCTTTGTGAGCGTGGAGTGACCAGCTCAGACAAGGCGTGACATGCATGGCGTCCAGTATATTGGTGACACTAATTGGGATTAGCGGTGGCGAGTTCATCCTGAGAGGTGGCACATCCGCGCTGTAGGCGTATAATTAATTTGCATGTGGCTTGTCCAAGCTTTTAATGATGACTATTGAGAATGTCAACACCGGGGTTGCATGTATTACATAAACCTACTAGTACATAATATGGGTGAAAGCACAGGTCGCCTGGTGCGATAACACCACCACGAGTAATCGAGTATCTATATATATTTGCGAATGTCTGTATGTCTGTGTCTGTGAGCACAAAAGGGGGAGGAGCAGAAAAGCAGAAAAAATTGTCGCCGATTTCTACCAAACTTATACTTAATCATCTCCATGATATGAGGAATCTAATGGTGTGGTTTATAGATGTCAAAAGTGGTGCCATTTGAGTTATGGGTGCACTGAAGCAGAGAGTGGTACAATAATTGATAAACCTGTTAGCGCCGATTTCCACAAAATTGATACACATTCTTCGCTACGAGGAATCTAGTCGTGTGATTTCAAGGTGGAAAAAGTTGCGCCATTTGAGTCAGGGGTGCACGGTTCGGGACGCTACTATTGATTGATATTCGTAAAAACAACTACTTTGAGCACAAATATCCTGGTGGCTTACTAAATGTAATACATCCTGGTAGCTTACTGGCTTACTAAATGTAATATATCCTGGTAGCTTAATACATGTAATGTATCCTGGTAGCTTACTAAATGTAATATATCCTGGTAGCTTACATGGCTTACTAAATGTAATATATCCTGCGCGCAAGTGAGAGGGGCTCAACATTGGTCAAACTTTTTAGCGCAGATTTCCACCAAATTGATACCCATTTTTTCCCATGATACGAGAAATCTAATCGTGTGATTTAAATATGGCAAAATGGGTGCCATTTGATTCAGGTGTGCACGGAAGGGGAGAGGGGCACCAAAATTGATAAAACTTTTTAGCGCCGATTTCCACCAAATTGATACAAATTCTTCTTCATGATACTAGAAATATAATCGTGTGATGTAAAGATGGCAAAGATGGCGCCTTTTGAGTCAGGGGTGCACGGAAGGGGAGAGGGGCACCAAAATTTATCAAACTTTTTAGCATCGAATTCCACCAAATTGATACACATTCTTCTCCATGATACGAAAAATATAATCGCGTGATGCACAGACGCCAAATTGGCACCGTTTGGATGAAAGATGGAGGTGGCACTTAATTTAACAAGAATGTATTTTGTCGCCGATTATTACCAAACTTATACATTATCACCTTCACAACGGTGTGTCTTAAAGCTGTCATAAGTGGCGTGTGATTTAAATATGTCAAAAGTGGCATTTAAAGTGTGATTTAAAGACGGCAAAAGTGGTGTCATTTGAGTCAGGGTGCAATGAAGGGGAGGGGGACACCAAAATTGATAAAACTGTTTTCAGCGCCGATTTTCACCAGATGGATACAAATTCTTCTCCACCAAACTTATACATAATCATCTCCCTGATATCAGAAGTCTAATCGTGTGGTTAAAATACGCAAAATTGGCGACGTTTGTTTATGAGATTGGGCACTCTATTTGATACGAATTTCATAATGAGTAGAGATGTCATAGTGGCGCCACTTGAGTCAATGATAGGGCGGGACAACGTTTATAGAATGCTTGGGTGAGAGACAGGGGTGTGGCTAGAGGGGGGGGGGGGTGTGGGGGGGGGGTGTCTCACCCCCCCCCAGCAGAGCTATATTTTCAATAGTTGGAAATTTCATACCTGCCACAACGAAATTTCACACCAACAATAGGTTGAAAATGTTCCTGTAGTTTGATTATAAAACAATTTATTGGGGGAATTTATTGTTTTTCGACCAATATTTGCATATGTTCCTATTTTTTGTCAATTTTTTTGACAGAAATGGACATCAGTTGGAAATTTTCCAACCTTAGGGGGGTGACAGGTTGGTAATTTCCAACACTTGGAAAGCTTGTGTCCTGGTCCCTCCCCCCGTGGCCAGTCAAAAACTTCTAGTTAATTTAAGAAAACAATATTGTCATACAATTGGTCAACATTGTCATTGGAATTGTCATCAGTTGGAAATTTTCCAACCTCAGTGGGGGTGTAGGGTTTGAAATTTCCAACAGTAGGAAGGCTTGAGGCTAGTCTAGATGTTAGGATTTTGCGATTTTCTTGTTCAGATTTCAAAATTTTTGCACACCGGGCCGAACCATGGTCGGCCCGGTGTGTCATTGCCCCATCCACATGGCCAATACAAAACTGCTAATTAGTTTATCAAAACAATATTTTACTACATTTGGTCAAACTTGTAGACATAAATGGTCATCAGTTGAAGAATTTTCCAACCTGAGGGGGAGCATGAGGTTTGAAATTTCCAACACTAGGAAAGCTTCAGTGAGGCCAGTCTAGATGCTAGGATTTGCGATTTTCTTGTATATAGTTTTCAAAATTTTCTCACACCAGGCCAAACAACCATGGTCGGCCCGGTGTTTCCTGGTCTGTTGTCGGTAGCTGTGTGCATTTGTCTGGAATTAGATCACTAGTTGTTTTTTTTGGGGCAATTTTCAGGTTAAAATATCTTAATGGGAAAATAGAAGCATGGCTTATGAATATATAGGAAATTAGGCCTGAGCATGAGGTACAAAGGGGGGGGGGGGTGCAAATGGAATTATGCAAACAGTTGTGTTGGTGCGATTTCGACTCAAGGGGGGGGGGGGGTGTGCAAATGGAATTATGCAAAAAGTTGTGTTGGTGTGATTCCGACTCAAGGGGGGGGGGGTGCAAATTGAATTATGCAAAAAGTTGTGTTGGTGTGATTCCGACTCAAGTGGGGGGGGGGGGGGTGTTGTGTGCAGTTAGTTGGAAATTCCTAAGGTGGACACCCCCCCCCCCAGCAGAGACCCTCTAGCCACATCCCTGGTGAGAGATGGGGTAGCCACTAAATTTGATAAGAATTTGTTTAGTTACCGATTACCACCACACATATAGGTAATCATCTCCGTGATATCGGGAATCTAATGGGTGTGATTTAGATATGGGAAAAGGGGCGCCGTTCGAGTCCATTAATGTTGAAGGGATGGGCACCAAATCTTATACAAATAAGATTGGCACTAATTTCCATAAAGAAGGGACGCTATATATGTAACATTGATGAGAATGTTTTAGTTGCCAATATCAACTAAAGTTGTATAAAGTCATCTCCATATAATTCGTTCTATAAGGAGTTTTTGGCGTTCAAATTTCACAGCCTCGACATGTGGTGACCTAATTAAGTCACTTGAAGAATATTACATCTTCTCAACTGTCATTTGTATGGGGACAGGAATCAGAACATTCATACAGTGAGTTTGCAAAACAGATACATAGAAGAAACATTATAAGTATACTTATAATTATATATAAGAGATGTATAAAAATTATATTCTAGCAAAATGAGGGACCCTGAATCGTTAGAGGATGGCATGTTAGACTGGGTAATGTATTATAATACAGTTGAGTCTGTCCCATTCAAGATATTTTCCGCAAGAAAGATACAATTTGTCAAAAGAGATGGAAATGCGTTGAAGACATGTTCGAAATAGTGGTGACAGTGTGCAGTCAAATATAGTTTCGTCTGAGATAAAAGTAAACAGTCAGTAGCACATGACTTTTCAGGATCCTCCAATACTGGTATCTGACAAGAGTATATCACCCGATACAGAGAATTTCTTTCAATTTTAGAACAGACTCATAGCTTAACATAAACTTAAAACTTCGCTCTGTGTCAGTTACATGTAGCTGATATATATATATAGCAACTTTTATTTTAAACTTAGAATAATTGGCCGCTAAGACACCATGGATAGATGAGCAAATTGATCAAGACTATTCTCTATTCCCACCACATGCATGTCCACACTACACAGCAGAGGGTATCACCTCACTTTAACCTGAGCAATGCCGGGTAACCCTGCTAGTATATACTATATATAATCTTAGTGGTGGTATCACACTTGGAGACCTGTGGGTGAAAGTCACTCTCTTTTCATAACATAACTCCCGAGGCTTTGAATGTTCATCGGATCAATAGAGTTACATTTACCTCCCACATGACACTCCCAAAATGGCAACTGCGATAGTTTCGAAGATAAAATTTAACCAACAACCACGAAACCACGAACATTGGACCACCATGAATAAATCATAAATGTACTTGTACAGTACCACTAACTAATTATGTGATGTAACGCTGTCAAAAGTGGCGTCATTCGAGTATTAGGGATGCATTGAAGGGAAGAGGGTCTCCAAAATGGATTATAATTTTTTCGCCGAGTTCCGCCAAATTGATACACATTCTTCTCCATGATACGAGGAATCTAATCGTGTGATATAATGACGCCAAATTGGTGCCGTTTGTGCGATCGATGGGGGTGGGGGCACTATAATTTGATAAACATTTGTTTAGTCGCCGATTACCACCAAACTTATACATGTACATAACCATCTGCATGATAGCAGGAGTCTAAATTGATACATATTCTTCTCCATGATACGAGGAATCTAATCGCATGGTTTAAATACGCCAAATTGGTTCCATTTATATGAGATGGGAGACTAATTTTGATATTTTTAAGTTAGTCGCCTATTTCCACCAATTGTATACAATATGACAAACATGGTGCCCGCTTGTGTCAGTGATAGGAAAGGGAGGGGGTCATAAAATATGGTAAAAATGTTTAGCGCCATTTCCCACCAAATTCCACCAAATTCATACACGTTCTTCTCCAATGAAACGAGGAATCAAATACTGTGGGTTAAAGACCCCACATTTGGTGCCTATATTTGCGATGTCCGTCTGTGTTCTATATAACTTCACGGGACCATCTAGATGGCACCAAAAGAGTCTAACAGGGGTATCTTTTTTATAAGGAAGATAACTGTGTGGGTTATACATTTCTAAAGTGACGATGTTGGTATCAGGGGCAGAAAAGAGGGAGGGCAGCAAAAATAATGAAATACCATTGTCCCCGATTTCCACCAAATTTATTACATAATCATCTCCATGCATGATATGGCACCGTTCGAGTCAGGGGTACACGGAGGCGGAGAGATGGCAACCAGCATTGATAAAAACTAATTTAGCGCCGATTTGGTACATATTATTCTCCATGATATGAGGAATCTAACTGTATGATATAAAGACATATTGGTACCTTTTGGTGAGACGGGGACACTAAACATGACAAGAATTTTTTTAGTTGCCGATTATCAACACAATTATACATATTCATCTCCATGATACCAGGAGTCTAATGGACGTGGTTTAAATATGTCAAAAGTGGCAACGTTCAAGTCATAAATGGGTAGTGGAGGGGCACCAAAGCTGATACAAATATTTTTAGCACTAATTTCCACCAAATCCATACACGTTCTTCTCCAATGATACGAGGAATCAAATCATGTGGGTTAAAGACGCCACATTCGTGCCGTTTGTGTCAGTGATGGAGAGAGGAGGAGCACTAACATTGATAAGAATGTTTTTCGCCAATATCCACCAAAGTTATATATAGTCATCTCCTAATTTGTTCTAAGGAGTTTTTGGCATTATATCTTCTCAACTGTCATATTTATATGCGGATGGGAATCAGGGCATTCATATAGTAAGCTAGCAAAAACAGATACATAGAAGAAAGCAATAACGTATATTTATCAATCTACTAGCAGGGTTACCCGGCATTGCTCAGGTTAATGTGAGGTGATACCATCTGATGTGTAGTGTGGACATGCATGTGGTGGGAATGTTGATTATAGCCACGAAATTAAAAAACCACACGAAAAATTTTTTATCTTCGAAACTATCGCAGTCGCCATTTTGAGAATGTCAAGCGGGAGGTACATGTAACTCTATTTACCCAATGTACATTCAAAGCCTAGGGAGTTATGTTATGAGAAGAGAGTGATCGACTTTCACCACAGGTCTCCAAGTGCGATACCACCACTACGATTATATATAGTATATACTAGCAGGGTTACCCCGGCGTTGCTCAGGTTAAAGTGAGGTGATACCCTCTGCTCTGTAGTGTGGACATGCATGTGGTGGGAATAGAGAAGTCTTGATCAATGTTTTAAAGAAATTCCCTGTTGCTGCTCATCTATCCATGGTGTTTTAGTGGCCAATTATTCTAAGTTTAAAATAAAAGTTGCTATATATATATCAGCTACATGTAACCGACACAGAGCGAGGTTTTAAGTTGTTTATGTTAGGCTATGAGTCTGTTCTAAAAATGAAATAAATTCTCTGTTTCGGGTGATATACTCTTGTCAGCTTCCAGTATTGGAGAATCCTGAAACTTGAAATTCATGTGCTACTGACTGTTTTCTTTTATCTCAGAAGAAACTATATTTGACTGCACACTGTCACCACTACTTCGAACAGGTCTTCAACGCATTTCCATCTCTTGACAAATTGTATCTTTCTTGCGGAAAATATCTTGAAAAAGGGAACAGACTCAATTGTGTTATAATACATTACACAGTCTAACATGCCATCCTCTAATGATAATTTAAGGTCCATCATTTTGCAAGAATATATGCATCTCTTAAATATAATGATAAGTATACTTATAATGTTTTCTTCTATGTATCTGTTTTGTGAACTCACTGTATGAATGTTCTGATTCCCGTTCCCATACAAATGACAGTTGAGACGATGTTATTGTTCAAGTGACTTAATTTGGTTACCACATGTCGAGGCTGTGAAATGTGAATGCCAAAATTATATGGAGATGACTTTATACAACTTTTGTTGATATTGGCGACTAAAACATTATCATCAGTGTTACATGTATAGCGTCCCGTCTTGGTGGAAATTAGTGGCAATCATATTTGTATAAGTTTTGGTGCCCATCCCTTCAACATTAATGACTCGAACGGTGCCCCTTTTCCCATATCTAAATCATATTCATTAGATTCCTGATATCACGGAGATGATTACGTATATGTGTGGTGGTAATCGGCAACTAAACAAGTTCTTATAAAATTTAGTGGCTCCCCCATCTCTCACCCAGCAACCCCAATTTAAATCACATGATAAAATTCCGTGTATCATGGGGAAGAATATGTATCAATTTGGTGGAAATGGGCATTTAAATATATGTTGGTGCCCTCTGTGCACCCCGGACCCGAACACCATATCATGGAGATTATATTGTATCATTTTGGTGGAAATCCCCATTTTTGTACCTGAAACAGTGAAGGTGAATGTAAAAGACAGACCCGACATTCGCAACTGTGGCACCTTTAACGGGTCCACACAATTTGATTCCTCATATCATTGGAGAATAATGTGTATGAATTTGGAGGAAATTTGCGCTAAACATATTTACATAAAAACATTGTCCTGCCTCGCCCTATCATTGACTCAACTATGACATATCTACTCATTCTGAAGATGAATATATATATAAAATTGGTGGAAATTGGCAACAAACAAATTTGTATCAAATATAGTGCCCCCATCGCTTAAACAAACATCGGCAATTTGGCATATTTTAACCTCACGATTAGACTCATGATATCGTGGAGATGATTATGTATAAGTTAGGTGGAGAAGAATTTGTATCCATCTGGTGGAAATCGGCGCTGAATATAGTGTTATCAATTATGGTGTCCCTCTCCCCTTCATTGCACCACTGACTCAAATGCACCACTTTTGCCATCTTTAAATCACACTTTAAATCCACTTTTGACATATTTAAATCACACGCCACTTATGACAGCTTTAGGACACACCGTTGTGCTCCTGATGTCATGAAGATAATAATGTATAAGTTTGGTGATAATCAGCGACTAAATATATTCTTATCAAATTAAGTGCCCCCTCCATCTTTCATCCAAACGGCACCAATTTGGCATCTGCATCACACGCTTATATTTCTCATATCATGGAGAAGAATGTGCATCAATTTGGTGGAATTCAGAACTAAAAAGTTTGATAAATTTTGGTGCCCCTCTCCCCTTCTGTGCACCCCTGACTCAAAAGGCGCCATTTTTGCCATCTTTACATCACATGATTAGTTTCTAGTATTATGGAGAAGAATGTGTATCAATTTGGTGGAAATCGGCATTAAAAAGTTTTATCAATTTTGGTGCCCCTCTCCCTCTGTGCATTCCCGACTCAAATGGCGCTACTTTTGCCATATTGATATCACACAATTTGATTCCTCTTATCATGGACAAGAATGTGTTATCAATTTTGTGGAAATCGGCGCTAAACAGGTTTATCAATTCTTGCTTCTCTCCCCTTCCGTGCACCCCTGACTCAAATGGCACCACTTTTGACATATATAAGTCACACCATTAGATTCCTCATCATGGAGATGATTATTTATAAGTTTGGTGGAAATCGGCGACAATATAAGTTCTGGCCCTCCCCCTTTTGTACCCCTGACAACAACAGCATCACTTAAGAAGATTCTCACCCACACCATTATCTTTCTTGTAAAAAGGTACCCCAATTAGACCCCTCTGTTGTTATCTAGATGGTCCCCTGTGAATTTCTACAGAACACAGACAGACAGACATTTGCAAATATAATGTAGTTTCCACAAAAAAAAAGATACAATTTGTCAAGAGAGATGGAAATGTATAGAAGACCTGTTCAAAAATAGTGGTCTCACAGTGTGCAGTCAAATATAGTTTTTTCTGTGATAAAAGAAAACAGAGTCAGTAGCACATGACTTTTCAGGATCCACCAATACTGGCATCTGACATCTGCCCAATACAGAAGATTTCTTTAATTTGTTTTTGGAACAGACTCATAACCTAACATAAACAACTTAAAATCTCACTTTGTGTCGGGCACATGTAGCTGAAAAGCCTGATATAGAGCAACATTTAAACTGAGAATAATTAGCCAGTATAGCACCATAAACAGAGGAGCACCTGGAAATTTCTTTAAAACATCTGTATCTTCATGGAGACATGATAATGAGGTGTCCTCAAAATCTTAGTCTAAACCACTATATTGATTTATACATCTTTTTATAAAACCCAATTGTCGTATTTTATGTTTGCGAACTAAAATATTTATGATGTTCATTTTTTTTATCCCAATAAAAAATATTAAAAAAATAAATGTCAATTCCAACAACTTCGACTGTACAATTGAAATGAAAGTGTCAATGATACTGTAGCTCAACTTGGGGGAGGCATTAATAATTTTTTGCTGAGCATAAAATAGAATGATAAAGAAGGAAAGTCAAACAGTTTCAGTATTGTGAAAATGAAATTAATTTTATTTCAAACATTTCTCCACTAAATATGGGCTGCAGGGTGTGCCGATGGATTCAAATTTGACATCCAAGATTGCTCCAGGCAGCTTCCATCTAGAGGTCACACCAAAGAACCATATGAAGTTTGGATGAGGGATGTGGCATTTATGGTGTTCCAAGCGATTTTTAGTCATGAAAAAGAGTAAAATCCAAGATGGCCACTGTATTTTAACAAAATTCTGAAAATATCGTTGGGTCCCATCTAGAGGTCAGCCTGAATATTCCTTATGAAGTTTGGTGTCAATCGGATGAGGGATGTGGCCTGTAGTTTGTGCCGAAGGATTTAGTCATGCAAAGAGTCAAATCCAAGATGGCCACTGGCAGCCATGTTTTTTAACGAATTTTGGAAAACATCTTTGGCTCCCATCTAGAGTTCACCTGGAGATGCATATAAAGTTTGGTGATGATCTTATGAGGGATGTGGTCTGTAGGGTGTGCCAAAGGATTTAGTCATGCAAAGAGTAAAATACAAGATGGCTGCTGGCTGCAATGTTTTTAATCGATAATCATTCAAATTCGATAGATCTCATCTAGAGGTGATCCTAATCATGCCTGTAAATTTACATAACATTACTCGGATTTTTGCGGGCTGCAGGGTGTGCCGATGGATTCAGATTTGAAATCCAAGATGGCTTCTGAGGGCCATGTTTTTTAACGAATTTCAGAAATAATCGATGGCTCCCATCTAGAGGTGACCCTGAAGATCCATATGCGTTTAGATGAGGGATGTGGTCTGTAGTGTGTGCCAAAGGATTAGTCATGCAAAGAGTAAAATTCAAGATGGCTGCCAGTGGCCATGTTTTTCATCGAAATTCGATAACATTTTATAGCTACTATCTAGAGGTGATCCTAAAAATGCCTGTAAATTTTTAACACATTTCTCCAATAAATGCGAACTGCAGGGTGTACCGATGGATTAAAATTTGAAATCCAAAATGGCTGCTGGTGGCTGGTTTTTTTTGTTTTTTTAAATTGATGGCTCCCATCTAGAGTTCACCCCGAAGATCCATATGAAGTTTGGTGATGATTGGATGAGGGATGCGGCTTGTAGCGTGAGCCAAAGGAAATTGTTGACTGATGACAGATGGACGGATATACGCATGGACGATGGACACCAACTTACGACAATAGCTCAAACTTTACAAATTAAAGTTGAACTAAAATTGATAACATCTGAAGTAGGCACAGTTGTAAATAAATAAATACTTCTTTATTGCTGGGACGAATTAATCGTGATAAACAAAATGACTCACTCTGGCAAGGTGAGCCACTACTTATAATCTATGTATAAGAATGACGTTTTGTGATGCCATTTGGATATACAATTTATGAGAATACATGTAATACTTTGAGCAAGAGTACTTTCTATTCCCACCAAATGTCCACATCAGAGGGTTTCACATCATTTTAACCTGGGCAATGCTGGGTAACCCTGCTAGTGAACTACACTTGAACAATATTTTGACTTAATTTTTCATTTTTAAATTGTTCTTGGTAAATAGTATCTCTGTTCAATAAAGTAATAAAATGTAATCACCTATCACTGCAATGAAGTAAGTTATTGCACAATTGTGTTTTTGTTAATAAATATAATTTTAATTGAAATCAGGAAAAAGGCATTTAGACAATAAATTACACAATATTCTTGTACAATATTCTTTATTTCTATTAACGTTTGTGGTCATCTATTGTTTTAAACGATTGTATCCATCTTAACTTCAAATTGGAAGAGGAAATATCATGAATATCATTTTCCTCTGGCAAGAATCTAACTGACCTTGAATACTCCTTCCATTGATATATATAATTCAGGGTTCATAAAAAAAATTTCAAAGTGAAATTTCAGTACTTTTCCAGTGCATGATATATTTCATTTTATATAGTTCTGTTAAGTTTTTCCAATCTATGTTACTCACCAAAAACAGGTAAACATGCAAATAAAAAATGATAAAGTATGAACTTATGTTAACAGCAATCGTCAATCAGAAACGGAATGTGAAATTTGAACTGTTCATGTCAACAGCACGTTTTTAAGGCATGAAATTTAAATAAAAGGGAAGTTGTATGCTACAGAACAGCTAGAGCTACCAGGTACATACAGCCAGTGCTATGAAAATAATGTCTGTGATTTTTCAATAGTTTCCTGTATTTGACAAAACTTAAAGATGGTCTATCTCTTTGTAAACATGTATTATATAGTTACTGGGGCATAAAATATTAGATATGAATCGAAGACTCCTGTCCGGAAATGCTTCCATCGATAAATATTGAACATATTTCGAATATGTTCTGGTCTAGAAACATGTGGCTGTTTAGCTAATGAACAATAGTGGTTGCTGTTAACAGAGACCAGCACTTTTATTGTGTAATTTTGTCACAAATAAATGTTAATTAGACTCATTATCGCTTATAGCTATGGAATAACACAATACAAACACTCAATCTGGGACATTTGACGTTCGGAACGTAGCTATGGGAACAGCCTAATGATCTCTAACGCTATATGGTATCGCCTGAATGTTGTTCTAAAAATAGAAAAATAAAGTGTCCCATTTAATCATCTCATTTCATTATAAAAAATTCAAAATAAAATAAATATTAATTGATAGAAGCGTTTCCGGATAAGGGTCTTCAATTCATATTTATTTTTTTATACCAACGCAACTATTTCAAATTTGTAATTTAAAGAGATAAACTATCTTTAAATATTTTCCAGGAGTTTAAAGAACCTGGAATTAAGTTTGTAATGTTCATTTTCCCGCATTTTCCAGGATAGGTGAAATGAGCTCTCATAAACTCGTACCGGTATCTTCAAAATATATTGTTGTAAATATTATGTGGGGGTTCAAAGTATTACAGACAGACATATAAGAAAACAAATCATTTTTATTAACCCTTTGGTGGATGAGTATGTCATATATGATGTAAGATCTGTGGGTGAATAAATTTTGCAAATAAACTGAGTGATAACAAATAAATCATACATAAAGCAGCATAGAGCAACATTATAAAACCAGCACAAATCATGTATACACTAAAATTCATCACTTCAGAGTTATATTCTTTTGAATGGTAGTCATCAATAAAGTCTCCGTATGCCAGTCGCTATTGTTTTGGAAGGTGTGAACGGAGGTGTGAATAATTGGTTACTTCTATCAAGTACCGCTGTTAGTGATTTGTGGTGATATGTTGGGCTAGTTTTGGTATTCAGGTGAGCTTTATTAACGCTGACAATAACTCATAGTTATCACCGGTACGTAGTTAGTATATGTTAGTTCTGTGAGTGAACGATATAAGCATGTTTGTACATTGAGTGAACAACCTGAACTCAAATCGACGTATATATATGCATGCAAAGGCAATTTACTTCAACTTCAATGTAATATTCTCATAATCTTTCATAATAATGGCTAATGTTCAGGTAAATGTTTCATTTATCGAGAACAGAAAAGAAGGGAGGAATCTGACAAAATGGGAGTTTCTCGATGAAATGGGTCGTTTGTCTGGACATTAGACTAGAACTTATATTGTTGTGAAGATATGATGTCATTTTGTATAACTGTTGTATATAATTTCATAAATATAAAATGAGTAAGCTATGTAAATAATGGATATGAATAAAAACCTCAACTTAACATCCACTTGTTCATCCGCCAATTATCATAAACTTCCACTTGGGCGAAAGATTGGGCTGGGATAATGACCTGTGTCAATCCAGATCGAGAAGGACATCCCAATAATTAATTTTCACACCTAAAGTTGACTGGCATTCGGAGATTAACCCAACTGAACGGAGTGAGACACAATCCGATAGCCTTTGATAGCCTTCCGATAGGCCTATTCCTCAGAGTGGACAGACACTGTATTCCTCTAACTCCAGAACAGATAATTGCCAGTGTCCAGGCTATTCAATTTGAATATATCTATAATACGATATAGTAATATGGATATATAACATGGTAATTATAATGAAACTGAGTTCAGTACTAGTAATTACAATGTTGTTTGCATCGTTCATAGAGCTAATGTTTGAACATTTCACTAATCTATGGCTCAAATTCATTAATTTGTTTCATCTTATTCTGTTGAATATGAAAGGAGATGGTTCCATAAATAGCCAGATTTAGTGTACAGCACCCATTTAAAAGTTTCCTAAAATGAGACATTTTTTCAACGTAATATACACACTGGCAGTAACATGACCTTACAATGGGACAACCATAAGGAATATTAATGTATGTCTACCCGTCAACTGTATGACAACATGATTGTTGTTGTAGACAGCAAAGGGTTAATGCAGTTGCAGATCTGTATTAATATCATCTGGTATAAAGTGATGGATGTCCTCAGCTGATATAAAGAATCACGTTTTGCAGACAGCCTTCATTTTGTAACGTTCTCCGAGTCATGTTTTGCCAGAGCTTGTGGTAGGTACTCTCCCGCTGGTCCATGGAAGTGGAAGCTGGAAAAAAATTAAAACAAAGTTTATATTAAAGGAACTCAAGGCATTCAAAGTGGGCTCATGTAAAAATAACATCATTGTTATAAAAGTCTGTATAACAACTATCATCAACAAGAACAGTAATGCCCTAAATAATCGACTCCTTAACCACAGAAGAATTATGGGTAACTTTTCAGGATTTAGTCGTAAATATGGCTTGTTGCCATTCATTGGAAAGCTCTCACTGAGGGCATTACTGTATATGCGAGGCACCCTATGGGAGACTCGCATATATAAGAGAATGCATTGGCACAGGTTTTTTGCAAAATTTCAGCATTAGTGTACACGTAAAAATATATTGATTTCGTTCTTATTTTCATTATAAATCTGAACCAGGTCAGGCACATCCCAGATTTAACTTTTATAGCCATATACAACTATAATAGTTAAATTTAACAGTATGAAATCAACTGCTTTCCTTTTAGTGGAGACTATGGGATCGCACATCCAAGTGCACAGTCAGACTAACAATACTGAAGCAACTGAACATAAGCAAGATCAAATTCGTTTTGCAACCTATAAAACGCCAATTTATTTTAATTACTAATCAAAGAAGTATACCTTTCTAAATGACATTAACATGGAGATGCAATGGCTCCTTCATAACAATTTTGAGACAAATTCAATTTTAACTCTTTCAGTGCCAAGTCTGATTTTTGTATCAACCCATATTTCCTTGATCATTTTTCAAATTTATTGATTATAATAATATAATAATATCGGACTTGGCACTGAAAGGGTTAATTGACTTTATTATGATTAATCATTCAACATGTTATTTAGTCACAAAAATAAACATGGTACGGCACCGGTTTTTAATAATTTCTGTGAAATATGATATTGGGTTATTGAATATAACTGTAATAGTCAAATCCAGGATGTGCCAGACCTGATAACTCTCCAATAACAAGATTTCACATATTTAAACTATTGCAATGTAAATATTACTGTTACAAAGGCATTACCGATCAAAGTCGAATCAAATAGCAAGCTAACAACAAAACTTGACAGCAGACATGTAGTGTAGTGACTTAGCATTTTTGTTGGAACGGACTGGCCAAAAGTGCCATTTTTGTTATATTATGTCAAGTTATGTGTGCTCTTTAAGAAAGTAAACTAGATACAGGTTTATGATCAACATTAATCCTTGTTTCCAGTATAAATCCAAGATGGCCACCAAATTAAATCAATATTTCACCATGACGTTCCATCTGGTATAAAATTTAAGGCACATTCCTAATAAAGGCGTCATTCCACCTGGCATTGTCATATTTTGAAGATAGTAGGAACTCAGGCTGACCAATTTTAAATTTATCACTTTTTGGACCAAAAAACCTGAAATTTTGTGATAAAATCATTCTCTTTTCAATTATTTTGGAATAATAAATGGACAATTTCTCAAAACTGTTCCAGTGTAGGTCAAAGATTAAGATCTTAAAAATTTCTAAAATGTATACTGCAAAAAACACATACAACATCTGGGACCAATGTGTAACCATATTTTAGATATTTTAGATTATGTTACCCCTCACCCCAAAAATCAGGAAATTTTGCTTTTGTGATAAACATCCGATATAACATGGATGAGAATTAATAAAGGACACTATTGGATCACATTTCTAAATACTGTAATGGAAATTACAGACACAATGACCAAAGTTGAAATTTACAACTTTTTCGACTAAACATATGCAATTTTGTAAGAAAATCCTTGTCATTTCAAACATTTTGGACCAATAAATGGTCATTTGCTCATAGGATATTTGCGATAGTTCACAATGTTTGGTCATATATGTTTTGGACATATATACTGAAAACAATGAATACATTTTATGTGGTTAATATGTAACAACTTTTCAGAAAATTTGGTTTATGTTACCCCTCACCCCAAAAATCTCGAAAATGTGACTTTGTTGTAAGGATTCCATAAATCTTTGCTTAAATATTATAAAGTAAGTTTGTCGATCAAATTTCGTCATATATTATAATGTATCAACCTCATTGTCAGTATACTGTTGAAATTTACAATTATATGCCTAATAACAATTCTATTTGATCATTTCAAATATGTTCAACCAATATAAGGGCAATTTCTCAAACATTTCCGAAGATCATATACAATATGGGGTCTTAAAAGTTTCGAAAATGAATGTAGAATACAACACATTTAAAGGTACTCAATCCGATCAGAGGGTCCTATATTACTATTTCTTTGGCTTTGGGGGTAAAAAATATTTGATTCGAGTCGAGGAACCCACCCATCAAAGCTAAGAGTGATTAGATATCGATTTTTGAAATCTATTAATTTTCGGATATGTAGCCCACAAGTTGGCAGAACACGTGATCAAAACGGAAAAATTGCGGCTGTAAGATGGATAACTCTAAAATCAAGTGGCTATTATTGTTAATAGTAAGCACTTGATTTTAGAGTTATCCATCTTACACCCGCAATTTGTCCATTTTGATCACGTGTTTTGCCAACTTGTGGGCTACATATCCAAAAATTAATAGATTTCAAAAATCGATATCTAATCACTCTTGAGCTTTGATGGGTGGGTTCCTCGACTCGAATCAAATATTTTTTACCCCCAAAGCCAAAGAAATAGTAATATAGGACCCTCTGATCGGATTGAGTACCTTTAAAGTCATAAATTGGTGAAATAGAATAAAAATCATAAAACCTATTATACCATTGATTGATATATTTGAAGGTATTGACCCAATATCATTGAATTATTTAATCTAGCATACAAGAGGGGTGTTTTTCTAGACATGTATGTCAGATCATAACTTTAATTTGTCCATCATTGATACACATAACATTAAGATGGCATATCTTTGTTTATACTGTTATCTTGTATTCATGTTTGTTATGTTATATAAGGATTGGTTTAAACATATTTATTACCAATAAGTATAAAACAATACAGATTGGCATTGGGATTGGAGGACAAGTGCGATCCACTTATACATAACCCCCTCTCCCAATTGACGTTATAACACTGATACATAATAATTGGGGTTGTCAACACATATAAGGATTAACTGTCATGTGGACTATTTTTATGGAGATGTAACGGTGAGGTAAGTGGACATAACTTGTGTAAAACCCGAAGGGTTTTTACATACAAGTTATGTCCACTTACCTCACCGTTACATCTCCATAAAAATAGTCCACATGACGGTTAATCCTTATATTTATATACATTTAGCGAAAAAGCCGCTTTTGTAAATATATTTAAATCGAAAAGTGTATCGTGACAAGATCAGCCCAACATACCCAATAGCACCCTTGGCAAAAGTTAATAGGAACAATTTCTCTTCATGTTGAAACCCGATGATGTATTAAGTCAATCCTGCGCGAGTCAAAATGCGCCCAAAGCATTACGCGTTCGTCTTTCCAAACCTAATGACGTATCGATGGTGTTATTAGCTTGGTGTTATGAGGCGTTACGCATTCACCGAGAAATAACTGCAACTAGCCACGTGGGCGCCGACCAATCAGAATGCTGGATTTAGTGATGACAGCACTTAGTGTGTAAATATATAACTATAAAGTTCACAGTCTGATCATAACAGCCGACAGAGAGCAACTAGATTTTCATGTTATAATCACCGGTGCCTGTGTTTATATGTTGAACAAATAATTTAGGCATTCATAATATCACAATTACATATAAATAACTAGTTTGGGATTTGCAACAACACTTCATGAGTTCTGAACACTCAGCTACAGCTTGTCATGACAAGTATACCACAATCCTGCCTGGTAGATGGCTCGTTTCATATGTTGTATTAGCAGTGTTCACGCTGTCGGTAGCCAAATTAGCCAATGGCTAATCTTTTTCGAATTTGGCTAAAAAAAAATTCATTTGGCTAAACTTTTGGCTAAATTTTTTTTTATATTTGGCTAAACTTTTGGCTAAACTTTTTTTTACCCCAAATGGAGACTGAAAGCATGGAGTCAGAAAGCTAATTAATAAAAGCGCTCAATAGATCGACATTCAAGATGAAGTTAGGTGACGAAAGTATTTCATTATTTTTGTACTTATGAAATATCGTTCCGTAACAGCAAAAGGTAAGCTCTAACAATTAGTGTACAGTAAACATATTTTTATTTCCAAATCTAACATAAATTTTGGCAAGTGGCTTTTCAATTCTGTGATATGAACGATCTAGTCCGAAAATATCGAAAGTGGGAATATATTGCCGACTGTACAAAGGGAAACCCGATCGCGGACAGTACAAAGGGAAACCCGATCGACAACTCTATCAACCAAGCGATCACACAGTGATATGCAATCATCTTTAGTTTTCACAAGATGGACATTCAAAGACGCATGGACATTAAACCGACCGTGGTTGAATCATGACAATGTGAAGAAAGCAATATTTTGTAAAGTGTGCATTGACGCTGGTATATAAGCAATTTGTTCGTAACAGGCTGTTTTAATCTGGAGAAAGATTACGTCACTCTGCACGAAACAGCAAAAGGTTATTATTTTACATTTAATCCCCTAATCACCCATTGTCTGTCTGGTCACTCACGGGACTCCCGCACAGTGCATGTTTATGATGACATTGTATTTATGACGGTCGAGGTTTGTGAGCACCAAGTGTAAGACAATAGCTTAATCAGCCAAATGTGAATTACGACAGATATTTTGTGGCTATTTGTCGTCAATACCGATAGTCAAAATAATATGCATGCTTTTATGACAGATTGTAATTTGATAATGACGTAACAATATTAAGTTATTAGTTTCCAGATGTCCTTAGATATTTTCGCAAGGATAAATATTTAATGATTTAAAAAAAAATATTGATTAAAGATTAATCAATTTTTAATAAATGATATATTTAAAAATACTTCTAGTTCATAAAAATTATTTAAATTATTGTGTATTTTACCTGTCTGTTAGATTTTACGTTTTAGTCATCAATTGTGAACCGACCAGAAAACGATGATTTAATTTGGCCAAAGTTTTTTTTAATTTGGCCAAAAAACATTTGGCTAAAGTTTTTTTCATTTGGCTAATAAAATTTTCATTTGGCTAAACTTTTGGCTAAAGTTTTTTTCGGTCCAGCGTGAACACTGTGTATTAGTCCTCTTGTGTGGGTGGAAGACCTTATATTGAGCGACAAGTTTTGGAGAAGTATTCTCTTCGTGCTCATTAATCAGCAACTTTTGACAACCTTCATTATACGTAATGATAATTAAACGTTCGAGTCCTTTGAAAATATCTGAGGACGAATCTAGTTGAATAAAAGGTTGATTCCCCAATAGCAGAAATGTATCTCTGAACGCGGGACAATATGTCCATGCCATCCAGAAACTTGTTCTGCCCTTTCCATGTAAGAAGGAAGTGGTATCACAACCAGATATTGAATGTAAGATGTGTACAGATAACACCTGTCGTTGCCCAAAGCGTAAAATGAGCTATTGACATGGTAAAATGTTTCCGTTTGCCTGTTCCTAGAGAAACCCATATATCAGCACCACTGTTAGCATCTGTAAACTTTGAAAACTGACCGAGGAGAATTACCAAGACATCTATGTCAACAGTCTGAACATGGATTGTCGTCAGCCCACAAGAAAGTGCATGAATAATGTGCGGCACAATTCTAATATCAGCTTCTTCCTGACAACAGTTTCTCAAGATGTACACGGAAGAATATGCTATTTTGATAGTTGACGAACCTTCTGTTATGTATATCACTTTATCATCACCTAAACATGATCTAATGCTTTACTTGTCAGGGATTCAAATAGTTCAAGCTTATTGTCAGAATCACGGAGAAAGTCGTTCCATTTTTTTCGGAATCTTAGTTTGGGCACCAACTTGTCATCCAAAACCTGTTCCACAATTCTCATGAATGCTGCCGTTAGTGCTGCCTTCAAAATACCTGTCCCACACAGCATATATGACAGTTACACTTGTTAGCTCGTAGAGTAGAAACATCATTAACGCCACCGGTGTAACCAATATATTTTATATTATAATTTATATTTATGGCTAATAATATGATCTTGGTGGTGTTACCATTTCTGACTATGGTTTTCTTGTTAGTGACTGTGCGTAATCATCGAAAGTAGATCCTATCGCAGGTACAATCAAATGCACAAGAACGCCTCCATTGAATATCTTGCACTGAACATTATTAGGTAGTTCCGATATATCTCCATCACGTACTTGGTTCGGGGGAAACAACTAACCAACTCATTGTTGTTAATAATAATAATAAAAGGTCAGCTGACCACAGTGTCCCCCGAAAAAGTGGCAAGTCGATGCCGCTTTGTTAAAGAATTTTTTTTGAAATTTTGAAATGTTGAAATTTTCTATGTCGAAAAGGGTTAATAACTCCGTAAAAAAATAATTTTTCCGTCCTCTATATACATGTTGCACATCTCCAATATGTGGATAACAATACTCTGAAGTTTCAAATATCTACAGTCAAAACTGTAGGAGGAGTTGATTACACCATGAAGGTACCCTCATACAGAAAATTATAAACAATGTTGAAATTTTCTAGTCAAAAAGGGTTAATAACTCTGTCAAAAAATAATTTTTCCGTCATCTATATACATGTTGCACATCTTCAATATATGGGCAACAATATTCTGAAGTTTCAAATCTATAGGATGAAAACTGTGGGAGGAGTTGATTACACCATGAAGGTACCCTCATACTGAAAATTATAAAAATGTTGAAATTTTCTAAGTCGAAAAGGGTTAATAACTCTGTCAAAAAATATTTTTTCCGTCCTCTATATACATGTTGCACATCTCCAATATGTGGATAACAATACTCTGAAGTTTCAAATATCTACAGTCAAAACTGTAGGAGGAGTTGATTACACCATGAAGGTACCCTCATACAGAAAATTATAAAAAATGTTGAAATTTTCTAGTCGAAAAGGGTTAATAACTCTGTCAAAAAATAATTTTTCCGTCATCTATATACATGTTGCACATCTTCAATATATGGGCAACAATATTCTGAAGTTTCAAATCTCTGGGATGAAATCTGTAGGAGGAGATGATTACACCATGAAGGTACTCAAAAGTGTGACGGACGAACGGACAGACGGACCCCGTTTCTATAGTCCCCCAAAAATAATTTTTCGGGGGACAATAATGATGAAGCTTATATAGCGCCTATCCCCGTGGGGGCCCTAAGCGCTTCACATTATTACCCCAGCTGTTGAGTAATGCCAAGTCTTCTGCATGCTGCCATAATGGCGCTTCACAATATTGCTCTCGGCTTACACTTACCCAACAACCAGGTCCCTATTTCTCGTCTAGGTACGACGAAGCAAGCACAGTACAAGTTGCCTTGCCAAAGGGTCACAACCTGGCGCGAGATTTGAAACAGCGTGTGGCTATATAAAGCACACACACCGCTTAATTCGGCCAAGCCACTGTTGCGGAGACGATAGTCCACCGGCCGAGCGCGAACTCACACCGGTGCATTAACACCATTACAAGTCCGATACTCTTAACCACTGGACTACCACTTCCATGTTGATGGGCTTTCTGTTAAACCTATCAACCCTCTATTTCCTTTCAATTTGATTTTCTCCTATTTGTGCACTTGATCGATTGGAATAGCGGAGAGGCGATTTCGGGTTTTTTGAACTGCCCAATGTTGTTCGAACACACTACTACCAGAAATAATATATTTGGATGTATACATGAAAAAAGTTGATGCACAAACTACGATTCCGAAAAAATGGAACGACCTCCTCAGCGATTCTGACAATAAGCTTGAACTATTTGAATTCCTGACAAGTAAAGCATCAGAACATAATACAGATGATGTTAATGTGATACATGACAGAACGTTCATCAACTCTCAAAATAGCAAATTCTTCCGACTGCATCTTGAGAAACTGTTGTCAGGAGGAACCATGTTCGGACTGTTGACACAGATGTCCTGGTAATTATCCTTGGTCAGTTTTACTGATGCTAACAGTGGTGCTTCTCTAGGAACAGTAAAAAAATAAAATATTGTTGATGTCAACAGCACGTGTTCCACTCTGCATGGGCGATGACAATTGTTTATCTCTACCCATTTTTCATTCGATATTTGGTTGTGATACTACTTCCTTCTACGATGGAAAGGGCAGAAAAAGTTTCTGGATATTATCCCGCGATCACAGATACATGTACATTTCTTCTATTGGTGAATCAACCATTTATTCAACTAGATTCATCCTCATATATTTTAAATAACTCAAACGTTTCATTATCATTAATTATAATAAAGGTTGTCAAAATTTGTCGCTCAAAAGGGGCCCTAATACAGCATATGAAACTTGCCGTCTACCAGGCAGGATTGTGGTACACTTGTCATCAAATGACAATTCCAATACCTGAACTGCGTGACTGCATGGGGGTAGACAGTTGAAGATCATGGATGTAAAACACTGTGGACTACATTACCAGCTGCAGCTGTGTATTCAGAACTCATTAAGTGTTGTTGCAAATCACAAACTTGTAACAGGTGCAAATGTGCAAAAGCTGATTTACTATCACATAGTTATGTATATGTAATTGCGATATTAAGTATGCCTAAAATATTTGTTCAACATATAAAGACAGTCACCGATATCTATTGGCTGGTATGATCAAACTGTGAACATTATAGTTATATATTTCATAACAAACATGAATTTAAGACAGTATAGACATAGATAGGCCATCTTTATGGTATGTGAATTACAGATGGACAAATTAAAGTTGTGATCTGAAATACATGTCTGCACATGTCTAGAAACACACCCCTCTTGTATGCAAGATTACATAGTCAATGATATTGGGTCAATACCTTTAAATATGTTGATGGTATATGTTTTGATTTGTATTCTATTTCACCAAGACATGACATGTATACACCTTTAAATGTGTTGTATTTGACGTTTATTTTCAAAACTTTTAAGACCTCATATTGTATATGATCTTGGGAAATGTTTGAGAAATTGCAGGGAATTGCCCTAATTTTTGTTGAAAAATTTGAATTGATGGGTATTTTACCATCAAATACAATTGTTATAAGGCATACAATTGTAAACTTCAACAATATACTGACAATGAGGTTGTTAGATTACCATATAAGATGAACTGCGATCAAAAACTCACTTTATAAGATTTAAGCAAAGATTTATGGAATCCTTACAACAAAGTCACATTTTCATGATTTTTGGGGTGAGGGGTAACATAAACCAAATTTTCTGAAACGTTGTTACATATTAGCCACATACGGTGTATACATTGTTTTCAGTATATTTGTCCAAAAACATATATGACCAAACATTGTGAACTATCGCAAATATCCTGCGAGTAAATGACCATTTATTGGTCCAAAATGTTTGAAATGACGAGGATTTTCTTACAAAATTGCATATGTTTTAGTCGAAAAAGTTGTAAATTTCAACTTTGGTCATTGTGTAAGTAATTGCCTTTACAGTATTTAGAAATGCGATTGAATAGTGTCATTTATAGATTCTCATCCTAGTCCTATCGGTGTTTATCACAAAAACAAAAGTTCCTGATTTTTGGGGTGAGGGGTAACATAATCGAAAATTTCTTAAATATGGTTATGAATTTGTCCTAGATGTTGTATGTGTTGTTTGCAGTATATATTTCCGAAATAATTGAAAAGAGAAGGATTTTATCAAAAAATTACAGGTTTTTGGTCCAAAAAATGATAAATTTCAAATTTGGTCAGCCTGAGTTGCTACTATCTTAAAAATATGACAATGTCGTGTTGAATGACACATTTATTAGGCATGTGTCTTAAATTTTATACCAGTTGGAATGTCATGGTGAAACAATGATTGAATTTGGTGGCCATCTCGGATTTATACTGGAAACAAGGGTTAATATTGATCAGAAACCTGTTTCTAGTTCATTTTCTGAAAAAGCATACATAACTTGACATAATATAAAAAAATGGCACTTTTGGCCAGTCCGTTCCAATATGACAAAATTTTGTCGCTAAGTCACTACACTAATGGGAAAAAGTCAAAAGCATTGAATATTATTCGGAAAAGGACATTTAGACACACATGTTTGGACTTAATACATGATCAGCGATGTTTATTGATTAATCACTAACAATTTACATAACAATGATTCCATCACACAAAATTTCATTAATAATGATTTTTAAGAACAAAATTTATCTAATTTTCCCTATTCTTATTCGTGATGTTTTTTCAGACTTTTTGGGAAATTTTTCAGGATTTAGTCGGAAATATGGCTTGTTGCCATTCATTGGAAAGATCTCGCAGAAAGATTTCCGATGAATGCCAGAAAGCCATATTTATGACTAAATCCTGAAAAATTTCCCATAATTATACTGTGGTTTAGAGGTCGATTAATTAGGACATTACTGTACATGTGGTGATATGCCATGCATTACCAGGTGTAACCAGAATGGATTACTAAGAGATACTCACCCAAATGAAGAAGTGACCGGTGTCTCTTCAGGGTTGAATTCTGCTACAGCCACTCCACGACTGCTAATAGACGGTGCAAACATTGCAGCAGGATACACAACTGAGGATGTCCCGACCTACAAAATACATTCAATATTTTTATCAAAACAAGGCATCGTCGAATGTATGTGGTTCAACTGATGCAATCAGGGATGAGGCAACCAAGCATGGCGGCCTAGCATCACAAAATTAACCCTCTGGGAATCTCATTCTGCTGAAGCCTTGAAATAGTATGTCTGTCATTTGCAGATTGAGGTTCCCAGAGGGTGAATTTAGTGATGCTACCCCGCATAGCGGGCTAGCATCACCAAATTCACCCTCTGGGAACCTCATTCTGCTGAGTTGTAAGCAGAATGAGGTCCCCAGAGGGTGAATTTGGTGATGCTAGCCCGCTATGCGGGGTAGCATCACTAAATTCACCCACTGGGGACCTCATTCTGCAAATGACAGACACACTATTTCAAGGCTTGGCCTCACCTGCTATGGGAGACCCCCTAGGATCAAATTGAAGTTCCCAAGTTGAAGTTGGTGATGTTCACCCATTAGTCGATTATGCATTTTATCTTCTGCAAATTAAGGGATATAGAAACTGAACAAAAGTGAAAGTAACAAAACAATGTTAATTTGAGACTATAAATACATCCCAGCAAATGAGGCCTATGCAGAATGAGGTTCTCAGAGGGTGAATTTAGTGATGCTGGCCCGCTGTGTGGGGTAGTGTCACTAAATTCACCCTCTGGAGACCTCATTCTGCAAATGACAGACACACTATCTCAAGGCTTGATACTTACCACAAGGCACAGATCACAGTTCTCACATTCTTCGTGAGCTGTAGCTAAAACCTTTGGATCAAGTCCCTCTCCAAACCAGACGACATGTGGTCTCAAAAGTCCTCCGCAGTTGTCTTTCTTGCATCTAGAGGAGAATAAAATTAATAATAATTGACTTTATATCTTGGTTACGTTTATATTCCCAATTTATCCACCACTCAATACGTCCATTGCCTACATAAAGCTTGCTCGATAAATGTTAAGTTTAAAATGACAACATCGCTGATCGCTATATTATGTTTGCACTACTTTCGATTTGGACAGTTTTCTTGTCTCAAATTAAAGATGCATAATCTGATTAAATGCCCCTAAATTACTATTTCTTTGGCTTCGGGGGTAAAAGATATTCGAGTTGAGGAACCCTCCCATCAAAGTTCTAGATATAATTTTTTAAATCTGTTATTTTTTACCACCAGGAATATTTGGCGGCCTGGAAAAAATCAGCAGGCTTTTTACAGAAATAGTTGAGGCATGCGCGCACGTTGCTATGAGAGGTCACATCATTCGAGGCTCCATGTGCGATCAGTGGAGACCAATTCATTTTGGAATAGAATTTGATGAACAGTATTGCCATTAACAAGAATACAGTATGTTGTGATAGCTGACATGCGGATACATGCATTATACTTATTTATGAATTGGTAATTATGTTTTATCCATGCAAATAGGTATGTTATATGGCACCATGCTGGTTACACATGGAAATCCTATGTGTTTACATTCGTGACAACACTGGTTGGGGAATTCCAATTTGAATAAAAGGTCGCTGACCACAGTTTCCCCCGAAACGGTGGCTAACTCCAAGATGCTAACTCAAAGCTGGCTAACTCTAAATCGGAAGAAACTGGTTTTCGAACTCATCCAAGATATCCAAGTCAGTTAATATTTGTTCGAGTTATTGCACTTATGACAAAAAAATGCCAAGAAATCGTCGATCTAAGGGGCATAACTCTGGTAAGAAAAATCATATGAAACTTGTTTTCGAAACATGTCCAAGATATTGTGGCAACCAACTCATAAACAAAACATTATTGAAATTGGTTAATATTTGTTCCGAGTTATTGCGCTTATGACAAAAAATGGTGAGAAATTGTCAAACTAAGTGGCATAACTCAGGTAAGAAAAATCAGACGAAAATTGTTTTTGAACTTGTCCAAGATATTATGGCAACCAACTCATAAACAAAACATTTTTGAAATTGGTTAATATTTGATCGAGTTATTGTGCTCACGACAAAAAAATAGAGAGAAATCGTAAAACTAAGGGGCATAACTCAGGTAAGAAATATCGGACGAAACTGGTTTTCGAACTTGTCTGAGATATTGTGGCAACCAACTCATATTCAAAAAATTATTGAAATCGGTTAATATTTGTTTGAGTTATTGCGGTTACGACCAGATCGGACAGACGCAGACACACACACACACACGGAAGGTGCTGATTTCTATAGTCGCCCGAAATTAATTTTCGGGGATAGTTAGAAAACACCATATATGAAAGTTGTAAACCACACTCGCTCATCTCCAAACTGCCAAGAAAAAAAATGTTATTGTAGGAATTTTGTGGCAAATATGATATTGTGATTGGTATTGTTGTGAGTATTTATTGATAATAAACTAATTTGGATAACTAAATCGGCTTTTGGTGAAATTCCCTTCTTGTTGTTGTAACTGGATGATATGGGGACCATCAAACCAAATTATGTAACTTTAACCCTTTGAGTGCCAAGTCCGATTTTTGTATCAACCCATATACCCTGTGCCAATGCATTCTCTTATATATGCGAGTCGACCATAGGTCGCCTCGCATATATAAGAGAATGCATTGGCCAAACAATTTTTCATCATTTGTTATTATTTTTTACAATTGTTTTTTATAATTTTAATAATTTGTTCTTATATTCTTTAACTGTAATTGACACATAATGTTAAAAAAAGGAAATGTTTTTGCTCTGAAACATCTATAAACTAGGACATAAACAGTTTACATGACTGCAATAGCAACATATTCTATATATAGTTTCTATGTGTGCTCACTTCATTATAACACTAGGGTACACATTATTATATTACTGCAGTCGGTAGGGTCCACTGCAAACTGTTAAATCGAATTACTCGTAGATCGAACTACTCATCGATCAGACTATGCATCAATCAGACTACTCATCTATCGGATTATCTGCCAATCAGACTACTTGTCAAATTGGGTTATATTGTTCTATCGGACTACTCGTCGATCAGACTAGTCGTCTATCAGACTACTTGTCGCTCGGACAAATCATCTATTGGATTACATATCTATTATACTTTCGGACTACATGTCTATCAGAGTATTTGTCGATAAGTATTTAGCAAAGAAAGGCATACACAACAGCTTGATTATCAAACAACAATAGATTTGTATGAAATTCAATGAAAACTGAGACAAACCTCGGTAGTTCTGATTCTGGTATCTTTGCATCCTTTGTGGAAGGGTCAGGTTCTCTGAAAAACATGGAAGTATTAAAGATTCAGAGTTAGGAATATCACTGACAAGTTAATTCTTAGGATAATATTTAGAGGTTATTACTCTCACTGAGAGCTTTCCGATGAATGGCAACAAGCCATATTTCTGACTAAATCCTGAAAAGTTACCCATAATTCTGCTGTGGTTAAGGAGTCGATTATTTAGGGCATTACTGTAGTTTGTTATCGGCCACAACATCCTTATGAATTATATCAACTATACTGTAACACCATTACTATCCATTCCAATGTCAGTTCATCTATATAAAGCGAAGATTGATTGAACAGCAGGTAGAGTGTATTCTAAATAACTTAGTTTACATCTTAATTAAGATATTGATGAGCTGTATACACTGTGTGTATGACCACTATGGCCAAGTAGATATTCAAAATTTCCATTGATATCCGGGAGTAAACATCAGTTTGAAATGGCATGATGAAACTCTCATAATATCAGAATGTCACTGTGACTATGCCCCCCACCCACCCACATAACACCCCAAATGGTTGTTACGTGCACATATACACTATTATTCACTCAGTGATGTCACAACTGATATCAGCTGAGTTTGGAGGGTTATCAGTTGAGTTTAGTGGGTTATCAGCCGAGTTTGGAGTGATATCAGCTGAGGTTGATAATAGGTCGCTCAAGGAAAGAACGAGATATATAATTAATAAGAGGCAAGGACAGATCTATTACTCATTCCAGCAGGGAATTTCATATATAACCTGCTTCGAGATATAAGTACTTCAGTATTCATGGCACGGCGAGTTCACCAAGATCAGGGATGTGGTCGTAGGGTCCACGTTGGGGGGGGGGGGGTGTATCTGAACTTACAATTTTCAATGGTGCTCCCTAAGCCTTTCACGATGGGAGCTGCGCTGGTACAGCATTAACGATCATGTGCCAGTGCATTCTCTTATATATGCGAGTCGTCCACAGGAAGCCTTGCATTAATAAGAGAATGCACTGGCTTACAAGGTCCAGGTGAATATTGTTAGGCCAATATATTTTTGTATGTATGCGAGGCTCGCTATGGGAGAATGCATTAGCACAGGGTTTTCATACAATTTCAGGAAGCTCCACTCATGGAAAGGACCCAAACAACCAAATCCAGGAAATTCAATTTGTATCACCCCCCCCCCCCCACCCCAACTTTCCAACTGTTTAAAAAAATTGACCAAAAGTAGACATTTAGTTGGAAAACTAAACTAGGAGAACAATTTCAATATAGTTTGGTCTGAAATGTTGAACTGATGTATCTGATATGAAATTTTCAACATAAAATGCCCATGCCTCAGCACCTCCCACCCCTTCTCAATCGCTGAAGCAGGAGTTATAACCCCCACAACCAAAGAAATTATTTCTTTTGATGTCAAATTTAAAAGCTTTCTCACCACTGATGGGACCGATGACCCTTCCATGACTGGAGCTTCCTGAAATTATGCGAAAACCCTGTGAAATTTTCAACATAAAATGCCCATGCCTCAGCACCTCCCACCCCTTCTCAATCGCCATGTTCCTGATCAAAAAGAACATAGCTATATCTGCAGCTTCAATATTGCTGCGTTATAACAGGACCACCAGGGTTCATGTTGTCAGTCACCAAATTGGCCAATGACCATTTTTTGGGGAAAATGGACAAACAAAATTTCATTTGGCCACACTTTTTGGCCAAATGTTTCAAGGCTATATTCAACAATCGCCACTCAAATTATCATCAGATCTCCATGAAATCTGTAATCCATTATCAGCAGTTGCTCGCCGGTGTATGAATATTAATTTATCTCAAGTCATGCAGTTGACCAATCACCGAACAGGATTTCGTGGAACGCACACAGGCTTTGTAAATATTATCAAATAATGGTGGCAAGTCAACACTTCAATCCGTGCTTTGATATTTTTTTATTTGGGATTCACGAAGAAATCCAGTGAAAATATTTCAACACAATAATTGTTATTCTTCAGGTATTTCCAAGCCTTGAAATAGTGTGTCTGTCATTTGCAGAATGAGGTCCCCAGAGGGTGAATTTAGTGATACTACCCACATAGCGGGTTAGCATCACCAAATTCACCCTCTGGGGACCTCATTCTGCTTATACCTCAGCAGAATGAGGTCCCCAGAGGGTGAATTTTGTGATGCTAGCCCGCTATGTGGGGTAGCATCACTAAATTCACCCTCTGGGGACCTCATTCTGCAAATGACAGACACACTATTTCAAGGCTTGGGTATTTCCTCATATTATTTTCCCATGGGGAGCCTCACATATAGAGAATACACAGGCCTACAATGTCAAGGTAAATATTGTTAGGCCAATGTATTCTATTATATCCCATTGTATCCCTATGGGAGACTCACATCCCTATGTGAGACTCACATATATAAGAGAATGCATTGGCACAGGGTTTTCGTAAAATTTCAGGAAGCTTCAGCCATAGAAGGGTTAAATTCCCCCAAATTTAAGCAGGAAAATTGGCGTGCCAAAAATATGGAATTGTGCCCAAACTAGTCCAGATATGAAACATGCTTTCTTCATGCATCCGTTTATGAATGTGAAAAAGTTTCCATTTGAGCAAAAGAAAAATCATTTTGAAGATTTCTTGAAGCAGGAGTTGAGTCCCCACAACCAAAGAAATGATCTCATTTGATGTCAAATTTAAAAGCTTTCTCACCACTGATGGGACCGATGACCCTTCCATGACTGGAGCTTCCTGAAATTATGTGAAAACCCTGTGCCAATGCATTCTCTTATATATGCGAGTCTCTATAGGGTGCTTCACATATATAAGAGAATACATTCTCTTATATAGGCGAGACTCCCTATGGGATTTTATGTAAGTACCTACCCTTTATCCCTCAATGCTTCACAGATTGGGCTGTCGTAATTTTGAGCTACATCTCCACATTTTGTACATCTTGTCTTGAAGAGATTTCCTACAAGTGATGACAAAAACATACCATGACAACAGAATCAACTTCTATTTTTTCTATATTGAACCTCATCACCTCGATGTGAATCCCTTTGTAGGAATGTGTGAATATTGAACATTTTGTGTGGTTTCATATTGAATCGAATCTCGATCATTCTGAAATAGTGCAGTCGATCTCGATCATTCTGAAATAGTGCAGTCGATGTGGTTAGAATTTTTGACAATCTTAATGATCGTTCAGATGACCACGATTCAATTGTAAGTGGATAGTTTGTTCACATGATTGCGATATCTTCACAGATGAGTATATCATGCATTGTTCATAAGCCATGGTTAACCTACGATCTTTCCATTATACGATTTTTACCAATTGGGCACCTCGATTATGCATTGTATCTTCTACCAATTTGGGATATAGAAAAACTTAACTAAAACATGTGGGGAATCATGAGGTTCTGAGGTTGGTGAGTACCACGCATTCAAAATGGCTGAGGCCAGTGCAAATGTACAAAAGCATAATATATGAGGAATTGACACAAAACGTAGCATTTTGACTGTTATGAGCATATGCCAGTTTATTTTTAAAACCAGTTGATACATTATTTGATCAGAAAACTCAGTATAGTTTTATGTGACAATCTGATAAAATTTGCCAATCAGAGATCCATGTAATACACCAGCCTATACAACAAGGAAAATCCTTCAACTGAGAACTTTGGTCAGAATATTAGAGCAAACAAATGTGAGTTTGGACACAAATGATCGAGGTATCAGCTTGTTTGAAAAATAGTATAGCATATGCTCATAGCTGCCAAAATACTACTTAATATATCATTATCCTAGTTTATTACCTTTTACCTCATTTCTGGTTGCGTTTACAATCACCTGAGCCATTTTGAATGCGTGATACTCAACAATGCGAAACCATGTGATTCCCCACCGTGTAAAAACCAAACGTTCTAAAGAAACTAAAAAAACTTGTTAATTTGATAACAGAGATACTTAACAGAGGAGATGAGGCCTAAGCAGAATGAGGTCCCCAGAGGATGAATTTAGTGATGCTAGTTCACTGTGGGATAGAATTACTAAATTCACCCTCTGGGGACATCACTCTGCAAATAACAGATACGCTATTTGCTTCTACCTTCTACTTATGGTGGTTCTTCTGTGAAATGATGGCTAATATTATAAGAAAAGCTACTATTTCGATAAAGGTTATGAGTTTTCAACCAATTTACTACAACGCGGGTAATAGAATTTGTCTTCAAACTTTTCGGTTATAACTGCATAAAAAAGTTATTTCTTAAATATATATAAATGTGATCATACCGTGTAATTCAACAATGCTTTCTGATCCACTCCTTGCATGGAGCTCATCTATATTCTGTGTAACCACGACAACCTTCCTATCTTGCTTTGAAAGTCTTTTTTCGCATTCTGCAATGGCCTTATGAGCCTGTAAAAATGGACAAAGAAGGATGACACTAAAACCAGAAAATGCAAACCACTGTATTCAGTTGGGCACTCTTTTTTGAAAGCACTCCCATTGGTGTATCTCCATACCACATTTCAAACCCTGGCTGAGATAGATACAGTAATGCACTAAATAATCGACTCCTTAACAACTGCAAATGAAAGTGTCAATGACACTGTAGCTCAACTTAGGTAGGGGAATAATTTAATGGTTGACAGTAAATGGAGGAATAGGAAAGGTGCTAATTGAAATGTCTAAGTAAGACTAGATGTACATGTCAATATTAACATTCATGACAGGTTTCATAATGATCGGATCAGGGATGTGGTGATTATGGTGTGCCAAAGGATTTATTGATGCAAAGAGTAAATTCGAAAATGGCCACCAGCAGCCATGTTTTTTTCCGAATTACCCCAAAATGACCTGTTCCCATCTACAGCCTTTACAAATCTCATAATGATCTGATCAAAGGTACGACCTGTAGCCTGTGCCAATAGATTTAGTCATGCAAAGAGTAAAATCCAAGATGGCTGCTGGTGGCCATGTTTTTCGGCTGAACGACCCCGAAATGACTCGTTTCCCATCTACATGTCATTGTTAACATCCATGACAAATTTCATGAAGTTCCGACCAAAGCTACGACCTGTAGCCTGCACCAAAGGATTTAGTCATGCAAAGAGTAAAATCCAATATGGCTGCTGGCGGACATGTTTTTTAGCCAAACGACCCTAAAATCACTCGTTCCCATCTACATGTTAATATTAACATCCATGATAAATATCATGATGATCAGACAAACAGTACGACCTGTAGCCCATGCCAATGGATTGAATTTTGAAATCCAAGATGGCCACCATACGTTTTTTGGCCGTATGACCCCAAAATGACTCGTTCCCATCTACATGTCAATATCAACATTCATGACAAATTTCATAAAGATCAGACCAAAGGTACGACCTGTAGCCCGCGCCAAAGGATTTAGTCATGCAAAGAGTAAAATCCAAGATGGCTGCTGGCGGCCATGTTTTTTGGCCGAACGACCCCAAAATCACTCGTTCCCATCTACATGTCATTGTTAACATCCATGACAAATTTCATGATGATCAGACGAACAGTACGACCTGTAGCCCGCGCCAATGGATTGAATTTTGAAATCTAAGATGGCCGCCAGCGGCCATGTTTTTTGGCCGCATGACCCCACAATGATTCGTTCCCATCTACATGTCAATGTCAACATTCATGACAAATTTCATAAAGATTAGACCAAAGGTACAACCTGTAGCCCGCGCCAAAGGATTTAGTCATGCAAAGAGTAAAATCCAAGATGGCTGCTGGCGGCCATGTTTTTTGGCCGAACAACTCCAAAATCACTCGTTCCCATCTACATGACAGTGTTAACATCCATGACAAATTTCATAAACTTCCGACCAAAACAACGACCTGTAGCCCGCGCCAAAGGATTTAGTCATGCAAAGAGTAAAATCCAAGATGGCTGCTGGCAGCCATGTTTTTTGGCCGAACGACCCCAAAATCACTCGTTCCCATCTACATGTCGTTATTAACATCAATGACAAATTTCATGATGATCAGATGAACAGTACGACCTGTAGGCCGCGCCAATGGATTGAATCTTGAAATCCAAATGACTCGTTCCCATCTACATGTCAATGTCAACATTCATGACAAATTTCATGAAGATCAGACCAAAGGTACAACCTGTAGCCCGCGCCAAAGGAAATTGTTGACGGACACACGGACGACGGACGCCAAACCATGGCAATAGCTCAAACTTACAAAAGTAAGTTGAGCTAATAACTAGAGGTGTGACTGTCCCAATTGGACTAAGGATACCCCCCTGTTTTTTAAAATACTAAGATGTTTTACATGTCAGTAAACATTTAGTTAAAGTAATAAAATAACAGTTCCCATTGCAGGTGCACAACCCTAACCCTAATCTTAAACATATTGACTGAAAAATGTAGGTATAAAAGCTCGGACAAAATTATGCATGTTGCGAAAATGTTCTAAGTCGAAAAAAGGGGAATAATTCCACAAAAACAGTCAGACAGACATCATAATCGCAGGTGCACAGGTTCCCATGGTACTAAATATCAGTGCCAAGATTAAAAAACATTGACCTAAAAATGTAGGAATAAAAGCTCCAACAAAATTATACATGTTGCGAAAAATTTCTAAGTCGAAAAAGGGGGGATAATTCCACCAAAAAAAGTCTGACAGATGTCATAATCACAGGTGCACAGGTTCCCATGGTGGTTAATGCCAAGTTTCACGGAAATTGATCAAAACACGACTGAGAAAAACTCCAGACAAATTTGTGTCCACGGACGGTCGACGGACAGCTAGACGGACGACAGATGGACAAGTTGATTCCAGTATACCCCCCCAAAACTTTGTTGCGGGGGGTACAATTATACCAGCGCCCAGTCAGGAGTGAAGTGAACACGTGGTCACGTCGGAATAGGTTTGATCTTATAACAGTCACTGTGTTGTCAAAACAACATATCTATTGCAACGTTGGTCGAAGAATATCATAGATTGAAGGTGTCACATTTTTAATATGGGTGTGTGAATCTGCTGTTGCGACAGCCGAACAATGATTGTTCCAATCGATGAGACATCAACAAGGTCCCATTTTTCTGGCGAATAACATACCATAAGTTGATAACAGGTCGCTATCCGTCGCATCATGACTGAATATCTAGATCAGAAACATGTTTTCATAATACCATAACCGCGACCAGGCGGTCATATTTTGGGTTCCATCGCAATCCTTTGTGCTTTATACACACGGGCGATGATAAATATGGCAGTATACTGCATGCATCAATGATTGCTATCAATCACATGTTTATCTATAGCTTTCTGGGAAATATGGTGATTAGTCGACTAGGAGATTGCTAATCGATTAATTGTAGTCAGGTAAATCTGAATGAGTCAAGATTATATTTATCACTAAAATCAGTGGTGTGAGAGTATGAAATGATCCCATGCCACCAACAAAGTTGAATGGTTGGAGAAGCTTTAACATTGTTTCGGACAAGTGAATAACCCATGGCAATGTACACAGTAACATGTTCTTTATTGCTTAGATCACCGAAAATTCGAGACAAAATCTTACCTAGTATGATTGTTGTTTTTTCGTTATTCCATTTACAATCTAGGCTCATTTTTGGAATATCTTATTAATCTTATAAGCAGTTTGCGCTACTAGGAGTGAAAGACAGAAATTATTGCATAAAAAATAACCACATTAACATTAACCATTTGTTGAACATCCATCATATACCTATACATGTATCAGCAGGACCAACCAGCATCACAGCAGAACTAGTTTACTAGGGGTGTGTGGACTCACATTGTTTGGAAACTTGCTGAGCATGACCTCTCTTCTGTAGTGGTAGAATTCCCAAACCAAGGAGGGGTTGTCAGAAAAAGCTTCAGGTGTGGCTAAATCCTGAAAAGTAGATGAAAGAGTGTAATTAGGATTATCATCTGTACCTCTCATGGGTATTGGTAACATTATCTGTATTTGTAATACCAGGAAAATTCATTTTCACCTCTCTCCCCTTTGGATATAATTTTACCAGAACGTTTAATTTTTAACTTTGAATCTTTGATATGTTCAGTAGTATGACATTAAAATGTGTACAAAATTGATAAACACTACAGTGTGAAATTGGTTATAAGTAGTAGAATTTCTAAATTTTTACTTTACTCACCCAAATAAGATGGCTTTATAATGAGTTTATTTGACTGGTGGCTTTTTTAGAAATGAAAATTTTTATTCTGGGAACAACCATTGAATCAAACTTTGCTTCCCTCTGACTATGTTAACTAATTCTGAATCACACAATGACCGAAGCAAAACTGGTCAGATGTATTCTGAAATTAAAAGTCATCACGAAAAATTCATCGGACGTAGCCCAGATTCTAACTGGGATATTCTATCAAATTATAAGGACCATAACTGTGGTTAAAATGGGCAGACTGAACCTAAAGTTGAACCTGATCTTTATTTTCATGAGTAATCCATATACCAATATTTTAAAACAAATAGATAACTATAACTAAAGCTGTCACCTGGAAACAAAATAATTGTCAAATTTTAAGTCGACAAGGGCCATAACTCTGGCAAAAATGGGCAGACCGAACCCAAATTCGAACTTGACCTGTATTTTCATGTGGGTAATCCAAACACACAATTGAAAACTATCAGATAACTAAAACTGAAGTTGTCATCCAGAAACCATCTGGGATGGAAGGATGCTCCGACGGACGGATGGACACCGCTGATTTCTATAGTCCCCAGAAAAAAAAATTTGGGGGGACAAATACACTAACTATTGGTTATTATAGGAATATATCTTTAGCACATTTTCTATCCTAATTTCTTGTCTGCAATTTTCCGATGTTTTTGTTACTTCTTTATAAGTATCCCAGGGTAGCAAATTAACAGGGCTTAAAGAAAATTAAACATGTGGTTGGAATTACGAGTCAGAAAACATTATGGTCCTTAGGTAGGGTTAAAATTCCATTTATTATTTTGAAATAATGCTATGGCTTTTCATGTCTTTTGCAAGATTGAGATAAGTTTATTTTTATTGTATTTTTATAAACTGTATTAATAAGGAAAAAATATTGAGAAATCAACCCATTTTGAGACAATAAAAAGTTTAATGAAAAATTGTGCACAAAGTTTCAAAATATTTTCTTGAAATCAATGAAAAAACCTTTAGGGTAAAAGGATTGCAATAGGGAAATCCCAACCACAAATAATGTTTTCTTTAGCCTAAGGCAACAGCTATTTAATAGCCTGGTACACAAGCCCCTCCTATAACATTTTCCTCAATATTGAAAAAAAGACAATTTATATGATTTTTATGTTCACGTCGATTAAAATATGAAGCATGCGGTGAAGAAAAATATTTGAGTGATCTTTTTTGCTTTCCCCTTTATTGAAATATCTCAATTTATTTTTATAATTTAAGTAAAACTCATCGAATTCAAAAATATTGTTAAATTCATGGAATGTTCCACCATTTGTGTATTGTTGTGGTGCATGTTGATGCAGATTTCTATTTTTATTGTTTTCCCCTCTTGCATCTACTTTTACTCTACCCAAATGTTTGTAAACCAGGCTATAATATTGGTGTGGCCTAACTGTTCTTTACTTTGGAAAAAAGAGACAACAGATTATATTTTTAGATGATCAAACCTGTGCTTGCCATTTTCTCCAGTATCCTCCTGCTCCACGAAAAGTTGGAACTCCACTCTCTGCACTCACACCAGCACCAGTTAGAACAAGTATATGCTTAGCTTTTGCAAACTGTTCCCGGAAAGCAGCCATATCCGAACTTGGTCTACTCCTCTCCTAAAATTTTATACAAATTATTTAAGAAATATCTATTTGTCGATTACAATTATTCAGTTATAACCAAAATGTTGGAAAGACATATTCTGTAACAGGCACATTTTCCGTCATCCAAAAGTGATAGATAAAAAAATGAGTTTTTTTTAGGTTTAGATCTACGACTTACGAATAATTTTGTGGGTTTTCATGATGACTGTGTGATATGAATGACGATGATTCTAAGTGTTTTTTATTTTCTGTTGCCAGTTAAGTAGAAAATTGGCTTGAGAAATTCTGAATAATTTGGTGGCAAATCGGACCTTGAAACATTCGAGAACATATGATTTGAAATATTTTAATAATGGCTGTGCTGGTGTTGGCAAATTAAATGACAAGAATAGGAATCAAAATTATGGTCGGTTTGCAACAGTATATTCAGAATATGTACACTAATGCCCTAAATAATCGACTCCTTAACCACAGCAGAATTATGGGTAACTTTTCAGGATTTAGGCGGAAATATGGCTTGTTGCCATTCATTGGAAAGCTCTCAGTGAGAGCTTTCCGCTCAATGGCAACAAGCCATGTAAATCCTGAAAAGTTACCCATAATTCTGCTGTGTTTAAGGAGTCGATTATTTAGGGCATTACTGTATGTTATGGAATGCTTTTACACGTAGCGGCTTTTCCTCGATTCGTTCAGATTAGCCAAAGACGGGTACTTTTCTTTACTTTTAAGCATCAGTTTGGTTGAAGGGGTCACTCTCACCTAAAATGAAAGTGTCAATGACACTGTAGCTCAACTTAGGTAGGGGAATAATTTAATGGTTGACAGTAAATGGAGGAATAGGAAAGGTGCTATAATTGAAATGTCTAAGTAAGACAAGATGTACATGTCAGTATCAACATTCATGACAGGTTTCATAATGATCGAATCAGGGATGTGGTGATTATGGTGTGCCAAAGGATTTAGTGATGCAAAGAGTAAATTATAAAATGGCCACCGGCAGTCATGTTTTTTTCCGAATTACCCCAAAATGACTTGTTCCCATCTACAGCCTTTACAAATCTCATAATGATCTGACCAAAGGTACGACCTGTAGCCTGTGCCAAAGGATTTAGTCATGCAAAGAGTGAAATCCAATATGGCTGCTGGCGGCCATGTTTCTTAGCCAAACGACCCCAAAATGACTCGTTCCCCATCTACATGTCAATGTCAACAGCCTTTACAAATCCCATCTACATGTCATTGTTAACATCCATGACAAATTTCATGAAGATCCGATCAACGCTACGACCTGTAGCCCGCGCCAAAGGATTTAGTCATGTATAGAGTAAAATCCAAGATGCCTGCTGGCGGCCATGTTTTTTGTCTGAACAACCCCAAAATGACTCGTTTCCCATCTACATGTCAATATTAACATCCAGGACATATTTCATGATGATCAGACGAATAGTATGACCTGTATTCCGCACCAATGGATTTAATTTTGAAATCCAAGATGGCCACCAGCAGTCATGTTTTTGGGCCGAATGACCCCAAAATGACTCGTTCCCTTCTACATGTCATTGATAACATCTATGACTAATCTCATGAAGATCTGACCAAAGCTACGACCTGTAGCCCGCACCAAAGGATTTAGTCATGCAAAAAATAAAATCCCAGATGGCTGCTGGCGGCCATGATTTTTGGCCGAATGACCGCAAAGTGACTCGTTCCCATCTACATGTCAATATTAACATCCATGACAAATTTCATGAAGATTAGACCAAAGGTACGACTTGTAGCCCGCACCAAAGGATTTACTCATGCAAAGAGTAAAATCCAAGATGGCTGCTGGCGGCTATGTTTTTTGGCCGAAAGACCCCAAAATGATTCATTCCCATCTACATGTCACTGTTAACATCCATGACAAATTTCATAAAGTTCCGACCAAAGCTACGACCTGTAGCCTGCACCAAAGGATTTAGTCATGCAAAGAGTAAAATTCAAGATGGCTGCTGGCGGCCATGTTTTTTGGCCGAACGACCCCAAAATCACTTTTTTCCCATCTACATGTCAATATTAACATCCACGACAAAGTTCATGATGATCAGACGAACAGTACAACCTGTAGCCCGTGCCAATGGATTGAATTTTGAAATCCAAGATGGCTGCCAGCGGCCATGTTTTTTGACCGAATGACCCCAAAATGACTCGTTCCCATCTACATGTCAATGTCAACATTCATGACAAATTTCATGAAGATCAGACCAAAGGTACGACCTGTAGCCCGCGCCAAAGGAAATTGTTGACGGACACACGCCGCGCACACGGACGACGGACGCCAAACCATGGCAATAGCTCAAACTTACAAAGTAAGTTGAGCTAAAAATGCTGAAGGGTAAACAGGTTTTGAAAATGTGCTGAAGGGTACACAGGGTTGAAACATATGTTTTATACATAAGCTGCTTACACACTGTCGCTTACATTTTATGTGTGATTCAGAATGAAAAGGTTATTTAGTTAAATAAACTGAAATAGGAATTAAAATAAGATTTCAAACATCTATGCGTTCTATACAGACTATACTTTCCAAATTCCATTCTTATACATTGAGAAACAGATGAGAAAACACTACACAACATGCACCACTAACACCCTTTTTGGAGCCGGCCTCTGCCTCAGCTAACAGCCCGTCTGTCGGGGAGAGTTAGCCCCCGCCCAGTCAGGGAAATCCGCAATAGTCAGCTAGCCTGGTTGCTTCCAGGATACATGTATATATATAGCCGCCTGTCAGGGATCGTAGCCCTGCATTGGGGAAATTCTGGAGCCGCCCCTGCTTCAAAGTGTTTAAATTTATATCCGATATCTATGGTTCACATCCCTGAATACCATTATGATTTTTAGACAGGCGTGTTATATAATTTGCCTGCGGTGAAATGGGCAGGTTAACTCGATCACGGGTGGGAAGTATGTCATGTTCCCCTTAATTTATATAAATAATCTGTCTGTCTGTAGAGTTTTCAGTGCAGGGGCCAATGCTGGCCAAGGCACACTAGCTGGGATCGAGTATAGATCCACCACCAATTTGTCCAGGATTTTATTTCAAATTTTGTCTGAGATTCTTTTGCTTCTGGAATAGTTCTCAGAGCACTGATCGTGACATCGATGCCCATGGTACTACTGGGGATGCAGATGGCGACAATAAGTCCGACCGATACTATGTCGGATTTGAACCCTCAACTGTGTCGAAGGTGTAACTCAGAGGTCAGTCCCAGTGTTCTGACATATAAGTATGGTTGTAAAATAAGTATGGTTTTTGCGTCTGCGCATGTTCACTCCTCCCATAAAACGTAGGTTGCGCCTCGGTGGGAAACAGTATCACCAAAGAGTGGGTGTTAAGCACCGATCTTCAAGCAAGTGAAAATATTAATTTCCGCAACAAAAATTAATGTGTCAACACAAGAATTTATGGAATTCTTGTCCACATTTTTTTATATTCTTCATTAGACTCTCTCTGCGTCCGCAATAATTTATAAATATATTTATACGGATATATACATACATGTGCGTCTATAATATTGACCCGACATATTTGTTTAGTTTGGCTGTTCGCAAAATACATATTTATTTTTTCTGACAAATAAGTATGGTTTGCATATGTCAAATGTGTGTGAATTAATTGTTGGAGAGAGGTTAGACGTTTAGTGATTTTTTTTATCGATGGTCGTACAAAAATACCATTAAGGAATAGAACTTACTGCATGATTGTGTGCATACTTACTTTAGTATTTGTTTATAGGGCTTGTAACATTGTTGTCGTAATTATGTATTAGTTTATGTAAGGCTTCTAATATGACTTGATATCTTGTTCGTTCGTAAACTAATTATTGATTTTTTTTTTACAAATATAAGTATGGTTGTCCAATATGTACCATGGGTATACATCGTTGAAGAGGGGTTTCATGAATGATTTAATCGATATATAGTCACACGAAAAAAACACACAATTTTGGCGAGCAAAATGAATCCTTATATGTTGTATTATAATAAGTTATTATTTAAGGCGTCTAACGTTGACATGATATATGTTTTCGTTTGTAAAATATGTATTTACTTTTTTCTGACAAATTGGTATTTTACAAATGTTTTAATCAGGCATCTAATATATGATATGCCATTTTGCAAATAAGTATTGATTGTTAGACGTCCAATATGTATGGGCGTGCATCGTTGAATATGGGCTTACATGAATGATTTTATCGATAGGAAAAGAACATTTTGCAATATACCTGTATACTTATTTTTGCTAGACATGAGTTGTTGGGCCACATACAATCACAGGCCAGACATCATTTCGGTCTACATCATATAGCTTATTTTACAATTCTTAAAGCTTAAAGGTACTCAACCCGTAAAGAGGGTCCCCATCTCAACAGATTCCAACAACAACAATCCGATCAGAGGGTCCTATATTACTATTTCTTTGGCTTTGGGGGTAAAAAATATTTGATTCGAGTCGAGGAACCCATCAAACAAAGCTCAGAGTTATTAGATATTGATTTTTGAAAATTCTTATGTTCTCGAGATGAGTACCAATAACTGCCGTCAATTTGGTAACATGCTCGAGATTTTACGCCAAAATTATATTCAAACAGACAAGGATGGATAACTCTATGATCAAGTGGGTAATAACAACGAATTTTTTACTGTCTTCTGGGCCAGAAACAATTCCCGATAATGAAAAATAATAGATTTCTAAAATCAATATCTAACAAATCTGAGCTTTGATGGGTGACTTCCTCGACTCGAATCAAATATTTTTGACCCCCGAAGCCATTGAAATAGTAATTGAGAGGAGTTTTATCGGGTTGAGTACCTTTAACATTGACCCGACATATCCTTTTCGCTCGCAAAATAAGTAGGCCTATTGATTGACAAATAAGTATTGGTTGACAAATAAGTAGGGTTGTACAAATAGCTAGGTATAAATATGGCTGGCGAGCGAATTAGCAGGGATGATGTCGGTCGAGATTACCACACAAAAAGAACATTTTGGAATAAAACCGCTTACTATTTTACAAATGTCACATGTGAGGCTTGTAACATTGACCCGACATACTTTCGTTCGCAAAATAAGTATGGTTGTCAAATAGCTAGGTATATGGTTCGAGAGCGGATTAGCAGGGATGATGTTGGTCGAAATTACCACACAAAAAGAATATTTGGGAATAGAAGTGGATACTTATTTTACAAATGTCTTAAAGCTTGTAACAATATTTATGGGAAGCCAAAGCGCAAATAAGGACATTAAAAAACCATTACCTGACACACCCTGTTGATATTGGCAGAGTCCACCAAACATTAGAGTCCACCACACAGGGGAAGACTATTTTATTGTTGAGGGAGGATCTATATTGATGGGGAATGAAATATACATATTTGAGCTAAAGCACAAATATTTTAGCTTAATTGCAAATATCTGCGCTTAAGCACAACTATTTGTGCATATCTCAAATAATTGCACTTAAGCTCAAATATTGACCCGACATTTTTTTGTATTGATTTTTCTAATAAGTATGGATGTCAAATGGGTACTGGAGAGCGGAATAGCAGATAAGATGCTGGTCAAGATTATCACACAAAAATAACATTTGGGAATCGCGCGTTATGTACATGTAAACTGATTAAGTTTGATGTTTATGTATCGATGTTTAATTATATGTTTCTTCCCTTCCAGACGAAGTTTACAACCCTGGGGACATCAGATATATAGATAAGTGATCAGAGACGCTAAAACACAAGATCCAACAAATTGAAAATATATATGGAAAATGAACAATATTATGCTTCAAATTTCAGGAATGATATTTGAATTGTGTATTATTCGAAGTTCAAAATAGATTATTCCATACACAAATTGCATCTGATTTCTGTGTTAATCCAATTTAGTTATTAATTAATGCCCCACAAACAACACATGGAACGGCTTACAAATCTGAATGTCGTGACTTTGTCGTTTGTTTTTTTTAATTTGCAAGTAAAATAAGTATTGATTTTTCTGACAAATAAGTATGGTTGTCAAATAGCTCGGTATGGTTGGAGAGCGGATTATCGGAGATGCTGGGAGTCATCTTTTAAGATTATCATACTAAAAGAACATCTGGAAGCAGAAATGCATATCGATTTTACAATTGTTTTGAGGCTTCTAACATTATAAACATGACATTTTTTCGATTGTAAAATAAGTATTGATTTTTTGACAAATAAGTATGGTTGTCAAATAGCTATATAGGTATGGTTGGAAAGCGGATTAGCAGGGATGATGTTGGCCGAGATTCTTATACGAAAAGAACAGTTAGAAATAGAACTGCATAAGTATTTCACAATTGTTTTAAGGCTTCTAACATTAACATGACATTTTTTTCGTTTGCAAAATAAGTATCGATTTTGTAAAAAAATAAGTATGGTTGTCTAATATGTATGTATATATATATGTATAATTGGTTGGACAAGTGTTACATGATGATACGAAAAGAACATTTGGAAAGATACCATACACAAGAAGTATTGATTTTTTTCTGACAAATAAGTATATACATGGCTGTGAAATGGATATGACTGCCATGGAGAGCGGATTAGCTGGGATGATGTTCGAGATATTCACACAAAAAGAACATTTATGGTACCTGCAAGAAAATATCTGCAAGAAAATATCAGGTACAATTGTACCCTGATATTTTCTTGCTGCAAAGATTAAGCCTGTGAGAACGCGGCGGTTTCGATGGCATTGATTGAGCTCAATCAGAACACTATTAGTCGTGCTAGTTCAAGTGAATTGCGTCTGGTAAACAACCTATAGTCCATATTGGCAATTCATAATATGGCATTTCCAACTGTTGACGTGTATTACCGTAGAGTCGGTGGGACGAGGCACTCACCCACCTGTATATAGCCACGTTGCTCTCACGCACAAAAACCTTGTATATAATGAGAAAGTGTTCACCATGCAGGCGGAAATTTCATATCTGACACAATATTACACCAACAATGGGTTGAAATTGTTCTGGTTGCCTGAATTTCCAACCAGTAATGTATGTCAAATTTGTTGTTTAGACCAACATTTGCATCTCTTCCTACTTTTGGTCAAAATATTGGTTTGAAGTTTCCTCTAGGTCCCTCCCTCCCTGGTGTCCAGTCAACATTCAAGTTAAAAAAACACAAGGCATGTGGGGTACCAGGTCGGAAATTCAAAGGTGATGGGTGCAAACATGGATTGACGGAAACACTCTATAGATATACTCCTCTATATATCCATACAATACTTCAGCGATTCTGTCAACCCATCTAAAATGGAATTACGAGGTCAGTTATTAAAACAGACGAAGCTATTGATGAATCATAACTCGAGTGCGTGAACGGTTAAAGCGAATCCCGTAGACATTATTTTACGGATACCGATGACCACCAATCAAGGTGAACACATATTAAACACGGGCGACAACATACCCGTCCACTGCCTCCATCGGATAATTCCTGTATTATTTGTTTCAATGGTCAAGTAAGTCACATGGGGCATACCTGATATTTTCTTGCCCGTCATGTGTACGCCGCACCATTAGGAATAGAAATGCATACTTGTTTAAGGCTTCTAACATAGATAATACATTTTCATTTGCAAAATAAGTATTGATATTTCTGACAAAAATGTATGTTTGACAAGAACATATGGGCAATAAAACTACATAGTAAGCTTAATTTACAGTTTTTTACAATGGTTTTAAGGCTATTAATATTGACTCGACATCCTTTTGTTCTCAAAATAAGTCCGAAAGGAACATTTGGAAAAAATCATGCATCCTTATTTTCTACCTGGTTCACAAGTCAGGCATAACAAAAGATGGACTGTCGTCCGGTACATACCCCCTTGTGGCATACCGCCTAATGTGGGCATACCTATAACATGTCTGAACAGACATCGGATGGACCAAAAAGCCAACATTTCCATATAAACAAAAATGAATAACTCTAGAACGGAAACTCGAACAAAATGATTGAATCCTCTATTGAATGTCCCCAAAATAGTGAACATCCATACATAATTTCATTGAGATCCGAGGACTACTGTTCAAGTTATGACCTGAACAGACATTTCCAGATAAACAAAGATGAATAACTCTAGATTGGAAAAGCCGAACAAAACAATGGAACCCTCTATTAAATGTTCTCATAGCAGTGCACATCCATACCAAATTTCATTGTTGCAGTTATGACATGAACAGACATCGGACAGACCAAAAAAGCAAACATTTTCAAATAACCAAAGATGAATAACTCTAGAATGGAAAATCCGAACAAAACGATGCAACCCTCTATTTAATGTCCTCATAGTAGTGAACATTCATACCTAATTTTATTGAGATCCAATCACTACTATTCAAGTTATGACATCAACAGACATCGGACGGACGGACAGGTGCAAAACAGTATACCCCCCTTTTTTTTTAAAAGGGGGTATAATCATATCCCCTACATCATATATCGGTATGATGATATAAATCGTTCTATGTAGTTAATTCCCTGACATCATTCCGTGTAAAAAATAAGTATTGATTTTTTCTGACAAATAAGTATGGTTGTCACAGTGGTTGTCACATAGGTATTTTGACATGGTTGGAGACTGGAGAGGGATTAGCAGGAATGATTTTTATCCAGATAATCATACAAAAAGATCAGATATGGCAATAAAATTGCATAATTATTTTACAAATCGTTTTAAGGCTTAACAGTGACCCGACATTTTTTTAATTCGTTAGTAAAATAAGTATTAATTTTTCTGACAAATAAGTATGGTTGTCACATATGTATATAGACATGGTTGGAGACTGGAGAAGGATTAGCAGGAATGATTTTTATCTAGATAATCATACAAAAAGAAAACATATATGGGAATGAAATTGCATACTTATTTTACAGATCTTAGAGCTTTTTAAGGCTTAGCAGCGACCTGACATTTATTTTTAATTTGTTAGTAAAATAAGTATTGATTTTTCTGACAAATAAGTATGGTTGTCACATATGTATATAGCCATGGTTGGAGACTGGAGAAGGATTAGCAGGAATGATTTTTATCTAGATAATCATACAAAAAGAAAAAATATATAGGAATGAAATTGCATACTTATTTTACAGATCTTTTTAAGGCTTAACAGCGACCCCGACATTTTTTTTAATTTGTAAGTAAAATAAGTATTAATGTTTCTGACAAATAAGTATGGTTGTTAAATAGCTCGGTGTGTTTGGCGAGCGGATTATCGGGGATTAATCTTTTAAGATTATCATATACCAAAAGAACATTTAGAACCAGAAATGCGTACCGATTTTGCAATTGTTTTAATGCTTCTTAGAACATTAACAAGATATTTTTTCGTTTGCAAAATAAGTATTGATTTTGCTGACAAATAAGTATGGTTGTCAAATAGATTTATATAGGTATGGTTGGAAAGCGGATTAATTAGCGGGGATGGTATTGGCCGAGATTCTTATACGAAAAGAACATTTAGAAATAGAACTGCATACGTATTTCACAATTGTTTTTAAGGCTTCTAACATTGATATGACATTTATTTCGTTTGCAAAATAAGTTTCGATTTTGTAACAAATAAGTATGGTCGTCTAATATGTATACCGCTATACTTAAAGTAATTGATCACCAGTAACGTGGTGTCACCCCGTTAATATGGCGGTACTATACCGCGGTATCCTCCAATACCGCGGTACTGATACTGCTTGTTAATGCGAACAAGTATGTGTGAGTAAATACCTCCCCTCAAAGAGTTCCATGAAAATCACTGCGGTATTCAACAAAATTAATGCGGTGCCCGCTAAAAGACCGCGGTATCATTATCGCCCAATACCGTAACTCCACCGCCATGACCGTCTCGATACCGCTACCGTTTATTACCGGTATCACCGCGGTCATGACCGGGGTATCACCCCGTTTTTCTGGTCAATTACTTTGAGAATAGCGGTAGGTACATGTATGTATATATGTTTAATTGGTTGGATAAGTGCTACATGAATGATTTGATCGATACGAAAGGAAGATTTGATCGATACGAAAGGAACATTTGGCAAGATACCATACACAATAAGTATTGATTTTTTTTCTGACAAACAATTATTGCTGTGAAATGGGTATGACTGCCATGAGAGCGGATTAGCACTAATTTAGCAGGGATGATGTTGGTCGAGATTATCACATAAAAAGAACATTTAAGAATAGAAATGCATACCTGTTTTACAATTGTTTAAGATCTTACATTTTCATTAGCAAATAAGTATTGATATTTATGACAAAAAAGTATGCTTGGCTAACACATATCGGCTATAAAACTGCATACAAAGCTTAATTTACATTTTTTTTTTACAATTGTTTAAGGCTATTAATATTGACCCGACATCCTTTTGTTCGCAAAATAAGTCCGGAAGGAACATTTGGAAAGAATCCTGCATCCTTATTTTCTGCCTGCATGGTTTATTATAAGGCCACATTCACAAGTCAGACATAATTATATCCCCTACATCATCTATCGGTATGATGATATACATGTAGATCGTTCTATGCAGTTAATTGCCTGACATCATTTCGTTTACATAATAAGTATTGAGTTTTTTTCCTGACAAATATTCATGCACGGTTATCAGATAGCTACCGGTATATGGTCGGAGGGGCGTTATCAGGGATGGTGTTGGTCGAGATTACCACACCAAAACAAGATTTGGGAATATTATTCAGCAGTAGCATGCAATCGTTTTAAGAGTAAACAGCAACCCCACATTTTTTAATTTGTGAAATAAGTATTTATTTTCCCTGACAAATATGTATGGTTGTCATATATGTAGTTGTCGTTTGTAGCACACAGTCCGAGAAGTCTGATTGTTATTGCTCAGTTCAACTCAATAAAAGAGACGAAATGATTTGACAGTCGGTCGGTACAGACTTCACAGTGAAGGTCACAGCGCACGCCTGCGCAATAGATATTTTGAGTTCTATGCGCATGTGTATTAAGCCAAAAAGCATACTTATTTTACAACCATACTAATATGTCAGAAGGGTACTGCGTTATGCAGTAGGTCCCTAGATTTGCGTAGGTCTCCGTAGGTCACTCAATTCGCGTAGGTCCCCGCAGTAATGCAATATATATATATATAGTAGGTCTACATGATTTATTGACTGATAAAATGGATTGAGACCACTAAATGATCATGTTAGATGTTACTTTGCATATATTTTTTATAATTAATTTCCAAAATCTGATGGGATTTATGATTCTAACACATGAACACCTGAACAAACTGAGCAATCCGCCCCTCAAAATTTTAATCTACAAGAGTGAAAAGATGACATCTTACCATTATCAGACCAGCCGTTCTTGACTTCTTTGAGAATATATTTTGTGAGGTATCGTCAGTCCTGGTTAGAGCCACAAACGACCGTGTAAAGTTCAAAGTGACCCCACGGCTAACACAAGGAAGTGTCCTGTGAAAAATACAGGTGCGTGAACAGTTTTTTGTAACAGCTACATTTCCATACAAAAGCAACGCACCGTTTAACTTCTTATATATCCTGTTAAAAATATGCATCCAAAGTGTTGTAAATATACAGATGACAGCAAGTCTTTTCAAATGGTGTACGACAAAAGCGGTCGATTACCAATGACTATAAATAAATAATCCAACCACAAGTTCAAATGATTTGCGTGAAATGATACCGAAAGTATAAATTCACTTCCTGTTAGCAGTTTTGTTCTGGATACTTTTTCCTAATTACCTATTGAACAAATATCAATGACACTGTACTAGTTCAATTCACGCTACTGCCCAGCGGCGATAACCACGCCTGCCATAAATTGCCAGACTGAATTATAGCAGGTTAGACATCACACGCCGATATGTCTGACGTGTTTCAAATTTGGTGGACTTACCACCAAATTTCGTTGGATTTTTCTTCAATTCGACTGGCACTTCATTGAAATCGCGACAGCAAGGATACAAGTACTTTAGTGAAGGCTACATACATTCAGTTTCAATGTATTACCACGTACAAATTACCACCGAAGCATGATGAAAAATGAACCTGCACATGGCGTCGATTTTGAGATAAATTGTTCGATAATTTCGGATATTCACTGTTCTTGTCAAGCTGGATATGTAACACATAATAAATATTCAATGTTATTATAATATATCTCTTCACAATAGACAAACGATCTATCAATTTATCGATGGTGTACCATACAATTTCCCTATTTCGATAAAAATTCGAGGACTTGTACATACAAGTCCTCGAATTTTTTCATCCGTTGTAGTAAGTTTTTTGTACTTTTTCGAAGATGCACCATACTGATATCAAAAAGTGTTCCATGTTATAATTGATTTTTTTTTTTCGGGATAACTGATTTTTTTCTTCTGGATAATGATACATATTCTAATAGATGGGCAATATTGAATCCTATACTGGACTTATGTTCGTGAACGTATTGATCATTAACTCCTTAGTCACTAATTTATAATTTGAAAATACCACGCATATACAGAAAGTGGGGGCAATGCCATACACATAGGTTCCAATACATACGGCATATATTGCTATATAGTGTTTATATATGTCCTAGAATATAGGGAATGTTTGCCGTGTGTATGGAGCCTCTGTATGTTGTATCTTGTAATAATTTTCCCACAATGACGTAGAGCAGACCACCCTATTACCAAGAAGGGCTTTATGGAACAACATATGTACAATATATAATAATCCTTTTATTTCAGACAAAAAGAACGCCCTTATCCCTGCCACGTGGGTGTGTATGGGCTACATAAAAACGTGGCTTATATATCTAAGGAATTAATAAAGACATCTAAATTTAAAAAAAATGTTATAATAACAATTAATAATCTTCATAATTGGCACATTACGCGTATAGAACAAACATGTTTCAGTATATTGAGAAATTATTTTTCATATCACAGTTCCCTAGTATTCCATTGGTCTGTCATAATGTTTGTGATGTAAGTCCACGTATACATGCCGTGAATACCATTTATTCACAAAATATACCAATAAATGCTGTATAATGTACCAAATGTAACCATCACAAATCGAAAGCTATCAGGGAAGAGGCGCCCTAATCAGCCTGTATTAATCGACAACAGGTGAATTTAACAGGTGCTGTCATATACTTTGGCCATTTTAGTGTCCCTCGGTCCCCAACAAACTTGAATCATCCTTTGGAGATTATAACAATATGTGGTCCATTATCTCAAATGTATACATAGTTTGATTTGATAGTGTTAACTAATTAGCTTATCTAGCACTTCCTAATCCCCTCACCATATTTCCATTTGTCACCTCTCTGGCTCAGCGTGACATTCCAACTTTCATAATTTACTAATCCAAAAAGCCCATAGGGCGAAGCTTTCGCATACTGTTACTGTTATATTATTATATTGTATCGACTTACAGCAGGGTTTGTGTTTTTGGGGGCTAAATTTAGTCAACTTACATGAAACCAATACTCTTTTATACAAAACAAAATCAAAGCGAAATCGAGTAAGCCGGTAAATGAGTCTTTTTGTCTAACCTCCTCTTCGCAGAAGCGGCCGCTGCCACGGGCTGTATAATGCAATTATCTCATTGGCTCACACGGCTAATTGCGGTAGGGTCAATTGATACTAATTATGCAAACACAATTTCTAACAAGAAAACCATAGTCAGAAATGGTAACGCCACCAAGATCGTATTATTAGCCATAAATATAAATAATAATACAATTATTCTATAAACTAGCTTTCAAATTTTATGCGGGAAATTTGCGTACTTCCATATTTCAAGTTTTCCCGTTTCTCGTGGCATACATTACTTTCATCAAACTGTCTTCTTTATTACACAAGCTGATAGGCCCGACTTCACCCGGGCTGTTTCCCATCTGCTTTCCGGTGAAAGGTGCGATTTGACCTTCAATTGACTATTTCGAAAGTCAAGGTCAGGTCAGGGTCATGATTTGTCCAGTCCAAAACACCCCCACCCGTAGAAAACTACCCATAGGTATCAAATTTCGTCGAAATCCGTCCGTTTTACCCAACTTGACCTTTAATTAACAATTTTGAAGGTCAAGGTAAGGTCAGAGTCATGATTTGACCCGTCCAAAACACCCCCCCCCCCCGACAAAAGTACCCATAGGTATCAAATTTCGTCGAAATCTATCCGTTTTATCCGAGTTGACCTTTGATTGGCCATATTGAAGGTCAAGGTCAGGCCGAGGTCACGATTTGACCCGTTCAAAACTCTCCTCGGACCAAAGTATCCCTAGGTATCAAATTTCGCCGAAATTTGTCCGTTTTACCCAAATTGACCTTGCATTGACAGTTTTAAAGGTCAAGGTCAGGTCGGGGTCACGATTTGACCCGTTCAAAACACTTCCCGGACACAAATACCCATAGGTATCAAATTACGTTGAAATCTATGGAAAGCCGAGGAGGACATGTTGGTTGCTAATTGCTAGATATACGACGCGGTATTTTGAAGGTGTTTCAAACTAGGAGATAGAAGTATTCTGCCTTTCAAATGGTGATGAATTATAGTAGTTTATTCAAATTTTATGGCATAAATTGTTATTAAAACCGTATATACTATAAAAAATTAATGACTCGAAAATTAAGTGGGCCTTTAAACAAAGTCACAATTGCATTTAGGCTCATCTCATACTCGTCCATTCAGCGATATTCTACTGCGCCGTTTGTTATAGCCTCCAGTATTTATTGAGCGTTATACCCCCAACTGTTATAATTCGCCTTTAGCAGGCGTACTCTTGCCTCAGATTATTGAGATATTAGGTCACACATAATCACATTAAATCGCATCGTAACATAGCAATTGTGTGGGCTCCTTGGCGTGAATATGTAATGAGAAATAAGGTCATACGTAATGACATTAAACTCAAGAAAACCCTCGAAAACAAAACAAAATCACATTTAATGTTTTACGTTATTTCCTTCATAAAAAGATTCTTCGTGATAATGAACCCTCTCGTTACTTTAGAATATAGAATTAACCTTAAAATAAAAAAAATCTTTGGAACACAGAACCTTCGGAATAACGAACCTTCGGATTGGTGAACCTTCGGAATAGCGAACATTCAGAGAAATTTCGGAATAGTGGACCTTCGGGATAGTGAACCTTCGGAATAGAGCCATGCCCCCCAATATTCATATTATATGCCCAGAGTTCAAAGGTATGGACCCATAAAATTCTAAACTTGGCCCTTAAAATAATGAACTCCAAATTGGAGCACACACAGAACGGAAAGGTCTGAATCAGCCCCCGCTTCTACGGTATGGGAACCAAAAATAGGCGTGGTTTCATCCAAATATGGAGATTTGGGGTGTGGTCTCAAACATGTGCTCATCAGAATACACGTGGTTTCAAAGGGTGCTTATCAGAATACACGTGGTTTCAACATGTGCTTATCAGCTGTTTCTGGACAACTTCCGGTGACTACAATTCGAGGCAAATTAGTGGAATAGGATGAGTGAAATAATCGTTGCCATTCCTTATATAAGAGAAAGAATAGCTGCCAAATACACTAACACGAGGAAAATATATGTAGTTTCGTATGGAAGGTAATCGGGAATTTTTCTATAGGCCAAGGAGTGAATGCCAATTGGGAAAGTTAAATAAGTATCCTAACTTCGTCTATAAAACTACCTAACAGTAACACAGTGTAACACTAGTAACAGATCAGGGCGAACAACACAAGTTACACATCTGGCTAAACTAAATCGATTTGTGATAAATACATGTTATTGCTGCAGTGAATTGATCTGGGGCGAAGTATCACGTTCTCGTTGAAGAGGTCAGATCGCTGGATCAAACGGGCCACCACAGGCGTCGAGTTTGATCCAGCGATCTGACCTCTTCAACGAGACGTGATACTTCGCCCCAGATCAATTCACTGCAGCAATAACAGGTTTATTATATGATCGAATCAAACTGCAGCTGATCCGATGGCCATAAATGATCGCTATACAATAGCGGTATTGGGGAAAGAAAAGCGATAGTCATATAATAATGAATAGTATCAATAAATAAATATTCTGTGTGTTTCATTAATTTTAAAAGAAATCGGAATAATTTTTTTTCGATGTATATTGGTTGAAAACTTGAAAGATAATTATAGTGACTCTTTTGCATGTTTTGGGAAGTTATCCCAGATAATGCCAATGTATGTAGCTGCTCGGGTAGTTCACCCTGCATGACCTTATGTGGGTAGGGTTAATTACATGCTATTACAGGTACTCAATTTGATCAGATGCTCCTAAATTAATATTTCTTTGGTTTGGGTGTAAAAATCATCGATTTGATTCGTGTCGAGGAACATACCCGGCCATCAAAGCTCACAGTGATCAGATATAAATTTTTGAAGTGTGTACTGAGTTGACTTTACCAGCTTATCTTGTCGCGACTTACGTTTCATATATTTTCGTATATCGTGTTGCATCCTTACACTAATATTACACTTCAGACATATATGTAGTGTTTTTTTCCCCAATTAACAGACTATCACATTAAGGGATTGACTAATTTTATGATCGTTTTATCACTATACTCGTCTCAAATATTAACCTCAGACATCAATGCGCATGCCCAGACATTGTCATTCATGCTTGCCTATGTTATCATTATGGATTTATAATGATTAATATGAAATTACTCTTGATGTTAAGACATCTGCACATGCGGGAGAAATCGATTCTCTTTCGTATTTTGGAGGTTTTATCTATGACAATCTGGGAGTATCACGTACAATCCGTGATATTTAACAGGTCTATTCATCATGTTAATTGACCTGTGTAAAAGTAATTAATGCAAAGTTGGCCCCATATATACCATAAACATTGTTTAAAATCATTCTTTATTTATTTTATCATATGAAATATAAACGACAACATACTACTGATAACAATGACAAAATAACATGATAGTGCATTGATATATAATAATAACATGATGGGCTCGATAGGAATGATTAACAGCCCCATGCCTCTAATTGTACCAAGGGCTGTTAATCATTCCTGTAGGGCTGTTAATAAACCATTGTGCTCGACAATATCATGTTGTTACTATTATTACCACTCGTCCTCATGTCATTACGTGATCGGTGATTTAACCGCAAGTGGGCGTTAATGAAAACAAAGCTTCATTAACGCCAACTTCTGCTAAAGTTGTCTCAAAATTATGGAATCTTATCATGCAGATAAAATATGATAATCTACTAGAGAACGCCCTCTAAAGGCTTAATCGCAATAAAGAATGTTGTAACTATTGTTATTGTCCTTAAATTCCCCATACATCATGTGCCTATATATTATGATAGACTAGTACTATTAGTACTAATATTACTCGTAGTAGTTAATACCACAATACTGTCAATATTCTATCATGTTTAGTTACAAGATCATAATGTTAATTGTTATTACTATTTGATGTGTACTGTACATGTACAATAGTCATCAATTCAAAAACTGATATTTTTTAATGTGTTGAATTTAGTTTAAACTTTAAAATTTAACTTAAGCAGAGCCTGGTTGAATATCTACCATATGGTGGGTCGTTCCCACCCTCAAGCCATGGTGTCATTGAGACATTCAATGTTATTTTGATATTTTGCATGTGAAGAGGTAGACTGCTTGAGACCTCGTGGTAGATATTCTCACTCCAGGCATTCATCTTTTTGGATCTAAATTTTGACCATTTAGCCAAACACATTATTTTCATATCAGTGATGATTGTGACACATCATTTCCTTCTGTAGTGTATGAGGACCGGATACGAGTAGCTTAACTTAAAGACTCTAAAAAGCCCGACGAAGATCGTTTGTGATTATATAAATATAAATTTATTTTACATTCAGGGAAATATGTTAGCTACTCCAAGAAATAAGCTACGTAAAATTTAAAGGGCATATGTCAACATAACTGGGACCCACTTATGATTCTAACACTATAAATATTTTATCAAATGTTAATAATAATTTAATCATTAAAATGTCCATGGTACAACCTTCTGACGTTAATTATAGTAAGTGTTGGCAGTTGGTATTGCTGTTAAAATAGTCACATCCGTTAAAACCGCCATAAACGGAAATAATATTAATTTATAGACAAATTCTGTTCTTATTCCAATCATTAATATCGCATGAATTACATGTTATTGTCATGTTACTGTGATGTTAGTACTAGTACTGTGTGTTATGTAAACAAACGACATGTTATGTAAACAAACATTATGGAAATACTATGCAATAAGCAACACCGAGAAAACCTCCACTAACTGAACTTTGGTTAGAAATGCCACCAAGTTGTTTACAACATATAGGTTTTTATGTTTACCCATACCATAGTATGGTAAACATAGTGTCGTTGTCCGGATTGACCACTCGTCGTTAGTCCGTCCGTCCGTCTGTCTGTCTGTAGACACTTTACGCATGGTGCGATAACTGAAATATTTTCTATCTGATCGGAACAAATTTTTTTATATCAATTTCTCAGCACCAAATACAGATCGAGTTCGAATATGGGTTTGATCCGAGTTTTTTTTATGGAGTTATGGCCCTTTTTCAACTTAGAATTCATGTATGCTGCCATAACTCAAAAAAATATTATCTGACTAACCAAATTTGGTATGTGAGTTGCTCAGTCCAAAATACATATCGAGTTCGAATATGGGTTTGATCCGATATTTTTTTATGGAGTTATGGCCCTTTGACATAGAATTCATGAATGCTTCGTTAAATCAACAATTTTTCAACTGATAGGAACCAAAGTTTTCAAGAGTTTCTCAACTCAAAATACAGATCAAGTTCGAATATGGGTTAGATCTGATTTGTTATACTAGAGTTATGGCCCTTTTTCAACTAAGAATTGAACAGATTTGAGTTTTTGATAACCCAGGTAGATTACAATTAACTACCAGTAATGCAAGCTTAACTGCATAGATAGTGTTCTGAGAGACTGCAGAACTGATGTCTTATTGAAATATTAGTTATTTTTAGCCACTGTATATAGGACATAGCTCTATGATAGTGGTGAAGCTGAACCCATTCATGATTCAATGGACTGTCCCATTCAGTTCTAAAGTTTTAATTGGAATACTCTATTATTCATTTGTAGGGATGTTCTCATTTTAAATTTCAATTAATCATTCTTCTGTTATCTCCAGGTTTCTCCTCATTCACTTGCATGGATTTCTGTAGTTAAATCTCAACATTCCTGATACTTTCATCTGATACCATGTCTCATTTTATATTGGTTTATTTTGACACACTCTTTGCCCCTATTGATTGATTAATTTATTTTGATTTTTATGTGTACCTATACCATAGTATGGTACACATATTGTGATGTCCGGATTGACCACTTGTTTTCATTTAGATATTGATGATTATGATACAAGTTGATTAAAAAGATTCCCAATGTGTCCCTTTTTTTAAATAATTAAAAATAATTATTTTTTTAAGTTTGAAAATTTGAAAAACTAACACCATTATAACTCTGCCAATGGGTACCCCAAATCACCACACCAAATTTGTTTAAATCGGTCCAAAATCTTGTGTTATGTACTGGTAAATCTGTTTTGGAGCAACATTAAATCCAATTCACCATAGTATGGTACACATATTGTGATGTCCGGATAAAAACTAACACCATTATAACTCTGCCAAGGGTACCCCGAATCACCACACCAAATTTGTTTAAATCGGTCCAAAATCTTGTTATGTACCTGTAAATCTGTTTGGAGTAACATTAAATCCAATTCACCAATTTTATGCCATGCCTTTGGACTACTTAGCTATTGATAAGGCTATATCATTTTCTGATGTCTCTTATGCCAATGTACACATAATCTGATAAAGAAGGCTATGGTATCTAATTTAAAATAAAGATTCAACAATAAACATCACATGATATTAGCAGTAGACTTGGACTCTCTTAACCCAAGTATTCCATGTTCAGGTCACACCTTTCACATTTAACCCAAGGCTGTGGTGGTTTAGCATTACATATCTTGTAGCAGTGCATTCTCTTATATAAATGCCGGTGACCCATACATTCCAATATTTGTGTTATGTACATTTGTCTATAATAGTACATACAGTATACTCATATAATTCAACACCAAAACTCTCATTTATGATTCCGATCATAGTAAATTTTTATCGCCAAGGGATGGGTTAACATCTGCCGATCGTGATCGGCCTCTCATTATCATTTGCTAATCCTCGCCTCTCAAGATTTCGGTGTTGAATGGATCATCGTGACTCACTCATCCACCTTACCTGTATCTATGCTGTTGAATTCGAGTTTGGTACTTGTATAATAATAATATCTAGAATATTAATGATTTCTAAGCTGACAGGTTTGGATGGGTGTATATGGTACAACTGGCATACACATATATTTTAGGCCCCACTGTCGATATAAGTCAACATAAGGGGTATCTGAAATTCCGATATATTTATTAGCGGGTCCTCCAGAGGACACCTGTGGTTTACATATCCGAACAATTTAAATTGGGTATATCTCAACTTGTGTATCCATGATCAACTCAAATATGCTTCTATCTAAGTTATGTTGTCCCAGTTTACATTTACCTTAGGGCCCTTTGTCCCGTTGGGGTCGTCCGGAGGACCCGCTTCTAGCATATGGGCAAAATTTCAATAGATTATATTTCGACTTTTGGAGCCAGGATCAACCCAAGAATGCTTCTTTCTAAGTGTTATGACTCTCATGTACATATATTGTATGGCCCACTGTCGCAGAGTTGTCCATATAAGGCACCAAACCGGTATGAGAAATCCCCGTGTGTTTAACAGCGGGTTCTCCGGAGGACCCGCTTCTAGCATATGGGCAAAATTTCAATAGGCTATATTTCGACTTTTGGAGCCAGGATCAACCCAAGAATGCATCTTTCTAAGTGGTATGACTCTCATGTACATATATTGTATGGCCCACTGTCGCATATTTGCCGATATAACGCTACAGATCGGGTATAACACATCCCCGTGTGTTTAAAAGCTGGTCCTCCGGAGGACCCGCTTCTAGCATATGGGCACAATTTCAATAGGCTACATTTCGACTTTTGGAGCCAGGATCAACCCAAGAATGCTTCTTTCTAAGTGTTATGACTCTCATGTACATATATTGTATGGCCCACTGTCGCATATTTGCTGATATAACGCTACAGATCGGGTATAACAAATCCCCGTGTGTTTAAAAGCGGGTCTTCCGGAGGACCCGCTTCTAGCATATGGGCACAATTTCAATAGGCTACATTTCGACTTTTGGAGCCAGGATCAACCCAAGAATGCTTCTTTCTAAGTGTTATGACTCTCATGTACATATATTGTATGGCCCACTGTCGCAGAGTTGTCCATATAAGGCACCAAACCGGTATGAGAAATCCCCGTGTGTTTAACAGCGGGTCCTCCGGAGGACCCGCTTCTAGCATATGGGCACAATTTCAATAGGCTATATTTCGACTTTTGGAGCCAGGATCAACCCAAGAATGCATCTTTCTAAGTGTTATGACTCTCATGTACATATATTGTATGGCCCACTGTCGCAGAGTTGTCCATATAAGGCACCAAACCGGTATGAGAAATCCCCGTGTGTTTAACAGCGGGTCCTCCGGAGGACCCGCTTCTAGCATATGGGCACAATTTCAATAGGCTATATTTCGACTTTTGGAGCCAGGATCAACCCAAGAATGCATCTTTCTAAGTGTTATGACTCTCATGTATATATATTGTATGGCCCACTGTCGCATATTTGCCGATATAACGCTACAGATCGGGTATAACAAATCCCCGTGTGTTTAACAGCGGGTTCTCCGGAGGACCCGCTTCTAGCATATGGGCAAAATTTCAATAGGCTATATTTCGACTTTTGGAGCCAGGATCAACCCAAGAATGCATCTTTCTAAGTGGTATGACTCTCATGTACATATATTGTATGGCCCACTGTCGCATATTTGCTGATATAACGCTACAGATCGGGTATAACAAATCCCCGTGTGTTTAAAAGCGGGTCCTCCGGAGGACCCGCTTCTAGCATATGGGCACAATTTCAATAGGCTACATTTCGACTTTTGGAGCCAGGATCAACCCAAGAATGCATCTTTCTAAGTGTTATGACTCTCATGTACATATATTGTATGGCCCACTGTCGCATATTTGCCGATATAACGCTACAGATCGGGTATAACAAATCCCCGTGTGTTTAACAGCGGGTTCTCCGGAGGACCCGCTTCTAGCATATGGGCAAAATTTCAATAGGCTATATTTCGACTTTTGGAGCCAGGATCAACCCAAGAATGCATCTTTCTAAGTGGTATGACTCTCATGTACATATATTGTATGGCCCACTGTCGCATATTTGCTGATATAACGCTACAGATCGGGTATAACAAATCCCCGTGTGTTTAAAAGCGGGTCCTCCGGAGGACCCGCTTCTAGCATATGGGCACAATTTCAATAGGCTATATTTCGACTTTTGGAGCCAGGATCACCCAAGAATGCATCTTTCTAAGTGTTATGACTCTCATGTACATATATTGTATGGCCCACTGTCGCATATTTGCCGATATAACGCTACAGATCGGGTATAACAAATCCCCGTGTGTTTAAAAGCGGGTCCTCCGGAGGACCCGCTTCTAGCATATGGGCACAATTTCAATAGGCTACATTTCGACTTTTGGAGCCAGGATCAACCCAAGAATGCTTCTTTCTAAGTGTTATGACTCTCATGTACATATATTGTATGGCCCACTGTCGCAGAGTTGTCCATATAAGGCACCAAACCGGTATGAGAAATCCCCGTGTGTTTAACAGCGGGTCCTCCGGAGGACCCGCTTCTAGCATATGGGCACAATTTCAATAGGCTATATTTCGACTTTTGGAGCCAGGATCAACCCAAGAATGCATCTTTCTAAGTGTTATGACTCTCATGTACATATATTGTATGGCCCACTGTCGCAGAGTTGTCCATATAAGGCACCAACCCGGTATGAGAAATCCCCGTGTGTTTAACAGCGGGTTCTCCGGAGGACCCGCTTCTAGCATATGGGCAAAATTTCAATAGGCTATATTTCGACTTTTGGAGCCAGGATCAACCCAAGAATGCATCTTTCTAAGTGTTATGACTCTCATGTACATATATTGTATGGCCCACTGTCGCATATTTGCCGATATAACGCTACAGATCGGGTATAACAAATCCCCGTGTGTTTAAAAGCGGGTCCTCCGGAGGACCCGCTTCTAGCATATGGGCACAATTTCAATAGGCTACATTTCGACTTTTGGAGCCAGGATCAACCCAAGAATGCTTCTTTCTAAGTGTTATGACTCTCATGTACATATATTGTATGGCCCACTGTCGCAGAGTTGTCCATATAAGGCACCAAACCGGTATGAGAAATCCCCGTGTGTTTAACAGCGGGTCCTCCGGAGGACCCGCTTCTAGCATATGGGCACAATTTCAATAGGCTATATTTCGACTTTTGGAGCCAGGATCAACCCAAGAATGCATCTTTCTAAGTGTTATGACTCTCATGTACATATATTGTATGGCCCACTGTCGCAGAGTTGTCCATATAAGGCACCAACCCGGTATGAGAAATCCCCGTGTGTTTAACAGCGGGTTCTCCGGAGGACCCGCTTCTAGCATATGGGCAAAATTTCAATAGGCTATATTTCGACTTTTGGAGCCAGGATCAACCCAAGAATGCATCTTTCTAAGTGTTATGACTCTCATGTACATATATTGTATGGCCCACTGTCGCATATTTGCTGATATAACGCTACAGATCGGGTATAACACATCCCCGTGTGTTTAAAAGCGGGTCCTCCGGAGGACCCGCTTCTAGCATATGGGCAAAATTTCAATAGGCTACATTTCGACTTTTGGAGCCAGGATCAACCCAAGAATGCTTCTTTCTAAGTGTTATGACTCTCATGTACATATATTGTATGGCCCACTGTCGCAGAGTTGTCCATATAAGGCACCAAACCGGTATGAGAAATCCCCGTTTGTTTAACAGCGGGTCCTCCGGAGGACCCGCTTCTAGCATATGGGCACAATTTCAATAGGCTATATTTCGACTTTTGGAGCCAGGATCAACCCAAGAATGCTTCTTTCTAAGTGTTGTGACTCTCATGTACATATATTGTATGGCCCACTGTCGCATATTTGCTGATATAACGCTACAGATCGGGTATAACACATCCCCGTGTGTTTAAAAGCGGGTCCTCCGGAGGACCCGCTTCTAGCATATGGGCACAATTTCAATAGGCTACATTTCGACTTTTGGAGCCAGGATCAACCCAAGAATGCTTCTTTCTAAGTGTTATGACTCTCATGTACATATATTGTATGGCCCACTGTCGCAGAGTTGTCCATATAAGGCACCAAACCGGTATGAGAAATCCCCGTGTGTTTAACAGCGGGTCCTCCGGAGGACCCGCTTCTAGCATATGGGCACAATTTCAATAGGCTATATTTCGACTTTTGGAGCCAGGATCAACCCAAGAATGCATCTTTCTAAGTGTTATGACTCTCATGTATATATATTGTATGGCCCACTGTCGCATATTTGCCGATATAACGCTACAGATCGGGTATAACAAATCCCCGTGTGTTTAACAGCGGGTTCTCCGGAGGACCCGCTTCTAGCATATGGGCAAAATTTCAATAGGCTATATTTCGACTTTTGGAGCCAGGATCAACCCAAGAATGCATCTTTCTAAGTGGTATGACTCTCATGTACATATATTGTATGGCCCACTGTCGCATATTTGCTGATATAACGCTACAGATCGGGTATAACAAATCCCCGTGTGTTTAAAAGCGGGTCCTCCGGAGGACCCGCTTCTAGCATATGGGCACAATTTCAATAGGCTACATTTCGACTTTTGGAGCCAGGATCACCCAAGAATGCATCTTTCTAAGTGTTATGACTCTCATGTACATATATTGTATGGCCCACTGTCGCATATTTGCCGATATAACGCTACAGATCGGGTATAACAAATCCCCGTGTGTTTAACAGCGGGTTCTCCGGAGGACCCGCTTCTAGCATATGGGCAAAATTTCAATAGGCTATATTTCGACTTTTGGAGCCAGGATCAACCCAAGAATGCATCTTTCTAAGTGGTATGAGTCTCATGTACATATATTGTATGGCCCACTGTCGCATATTTGCTGATATAACGCTACAGATCGGGTATAACACATCCCCGTGTGTTTAAAAGCGGGTCCTCCGGAGGACCCGCTTCTAGCATATGGGCACAATTTCAATAGGCTACATTTCGACTTTTGGAGCCAGGATCAACCCAAGAATGCTTCTTTCTAAGTGTTATGACTCTCATGTACATATATTGTATGGCCCACTGTCGCAGAGTTGTCCATATAAGGCACCAAACCGGTATGAGAAATCCCCGTTTGTTTAACAGCGGGTCCTCCGGAGGACCCGCTTCTAGCATATGGGCACAATTTCAATAGGCTATATTTCGACTTTTGGAGCCAGGATCAACCCAAGAATGCTTCTTTCTAAGTGTTGTGACTCTCATGTACATATATTGTATGGCCCACTGTCGCATATTTGCTGATATAACGCTACAGATCGGGTATAACACATCCCCGTGTGTTTAAAAGCGGGTCCTCCGGAGGACCCGCTTCTAGCATATGGGCACAATTTCAATAGGCTACATTTCGACTTTTGGAGCCAGGATCAACCCAAGAATGCTTCTTTCTAAGTGTTATGACTCTCATGTACATATATTGTATGGCCCACTGTCGCAGAGTTGTCCATATAAGGCACCAAACCGGTATGAGAAATCCCCGTGTGTTTAACAGCGGGTCCTCCGGAGGACCCGCTTCTAGCATATGGGCACAATTTCAATAGGCTATATTTCGACTTTTGGAGCCAGGATCAACCCAAGAATGCATCTTTCTAAGTGTTATGACTCTCATGTATATATATTGTATGGCCCACTGTCGCATATTTGCCGATATAACGCTACAGATCGGGTATAACAAATCCCCGTGTGTTTAACAGCGGGTTCTCCGGAGGACCCGCTTCTAGCATATGGGCAAAATTTCAATAGGCTATATTTCGACTTTTGGAGCCAGGATCAACCCAAGAATGCATCTTTCTAAGTGGTATGACTCTCATGTACATATATTGTATGGCCCACTGTCGCATATTTGCTGATATAACGCTACAGATCGGGTATAACAAATCCCCGTGTGTTTAAAAGCGGGTCCTCCGGAGGACCCGCTTCTAGCATATGGGCACAATTTCAATAGGCTACATTTCGACTTTTGGAGCCAGGATCACCCAAGAATGCATCTTTCTAAGTGTTATGACTCTCATGTACATATATTGTATGGCCCACTGTCGCATATTTGCCGATATAACGCTACAGATCGGGTATAACAAATCCCCGTGTGTTTAACAGCGGGTTCTCCGGAGGACCCGCTTCTAGCATATGGGCAAAATTTCAATAGGCTATATTTCGACTTTTGGAGCCAGGATCAACCCAAGAATGCATCTTTCTAAGTGGTATGAGTCTCATGTACATATATTGTATGGCCCACTGTCGCATATTTGCTGATATAACGCTACAGATCGGGTATAACACATCCCCGTGTGTTTAAAAGCGGGTCCTCCGGAGGACCCGCTTCTAGCATATGGGCACAATTTCAATAGGCTACATTTCGACTTTTGGAGCCAGGATCAACCCAAGAATGCTTCTTTCTAAGTGTTATGACTCTCATGTACATATATTGTATGGCCCACTGTCGCAGAGTTGTCCATATAAGGCACCAAACCGGTATGAGAAATCCCCGTTTGTTTAACAGCGGGTCCTCCGGAGGACCCGCTTCTAGCATATGGGCACAATTTCAATAGGCTATATTTCGACTTTTGGAGCCAGGATCAACCCAAGAATGCTTCTTTCTAAGTGTTGTGACTCTCATGTACATATATTGTATGGCCCACTGTCGCATATTTGCTGATATAACGCTACAGATCGGGTATAACACATCCCCGTGTGTTTAAAAGCGGGTCCTCCGGAGGACCCGCTTCTAGCATATGGGCACAATTTCAATAGGCTACATTTCGACTTTTGGAGCCAGGATCAACCCAAGAATGCTTCTTTCTAAGTGTTATGACTCTCATGTACATATATTGTATGGCCCACTGTCGCAGAGTTGTCCATATAAGGCACCAAACCGGTATGAGAAATCCCCGTGTGTTTAACAGCGGGTCCTCCGGAGGACCCGCTTCTAGCATATGGGCACAATTTCAATAGGCTATATTTCGACTTTTGGAGCCAGGATCAACCCAAGAATGCATCTTTCTAAGTGTTATGACTCTCATGTATATATATTGTATGGCCCACTGTCGCATATTTGCCGATATAACGCTACAGATCGGGTATAACAAATCCCCGTGTGTTTAACAGCGGGTTCTCCGGAGGACCCGCTTCTAGCATATGGGCAAAATTTCAATAGGCTATATTTCGACTTTTGGAGCCAGGATCAACCCAAGAATGCATCTTTCTAAGTGGTATGACTCTCATGTACATATATTGTATGGCCCACTGTCGCATATTTGCTGATATAACGCTACAGATCGGGTATAACAAATCCCCGTGTGTTTAAAAGCGGGTCCTCCGGAGGACCCGCTTCTAGCATATGGGCACAATTTCAATAGGCTACATTTCGACTTTTGGAGCCAGGATCACCCAAGAATGCATCTTTCTAAGTGTTATGACTCTCATGTACATATATTGTATGGCCCACTGTCGCATATTTGCCGATATAACGCTACAGATCGGGTATAACAAATCCCCGTGTGTTTAACAGCGGGTTCTCCGGAGGACCCGCTTCTAGCATATGGGCAAAATTTCAATAGGCTATATTTCGACTTTTGGAGCCAGGATCAACCCAAGAATGCATCTTTCTAAGTGGTATGACTCTCATGTACATATATTGTATGGCCCACTGTCGCATATTTGCTGATATAACGCTACAGATCGGGTATAACAAATCCCCGTGTGTTTAAAAGCGGGTCCTCCGGAGGACCCGCTTCTAGCATATGGGCACAATTTCAATAGGCTATATTTCGACTTTTGGAGCCAGGATCACCCAAGAATGCATCTTTCTAAGTGTTATGACTCTCATGTACATATATTGTATGGCCCACTGTCGCATATTTGCCGATATAACGCTACAGATCGGGTATAACAAATCCCCGTGTGTTTAAAAGCGGGTCCTCCGGAGGACCCGCTTCTAGCATATGGGCACAATTTCAATAGGCTACATTTCGACTTTTGGAGCCAGGATCAACCCAAGAATGTTTCTTTCTAAGTGTTATGACTCTCATGTACATATATTGTATGGCCCACTGTCGCAGAGTTGTCCATATAAGGCACCAAACCGGTATGAGAAATCCCCGTGTGTTTAAAAGCGGGTCCTCCGGAGGACCCGCTTCTAGCATATGGGCACAATGTCAATAGGCTATATTTCGACTTTTGGAGCCAGGATCAACCCAAGAATGCATCTTTCTAAGTGTTATGACTCTCATGTATATATATTGTATGGCCCACTGTCGCATATTTGCCGATATAACGCTACAGATCGGGTATAACAAATCCCCGTGTGTTTAACAGCGGGTTCTCCGGAGGACCAGCTTCTAGCATATGGGCAAAATTTCAATAGGCTATATTTCGACTTTTGGAGCCAGGATCAACCCAAGAATGCATCTTTCTAAGTGGTATGACTCTCATGTACATATATTGTATGGCCCACTGTCGCATATTTGCTGATATAACGCTACAGATCGGGTATAACAAATCCCCGTGTGTTTAAAAGCGGGTCCTCCGGAGGACCCGCTTCTAGCATATGGGCACAATTTCAATAGGCTACATTTCGACTTTTGGAGCCAGGATCAACCCAAGAATGCTTCTTTCTAAGTGTTATGACTCTCATGTACATATATTGTATGGCCCACTGTCGCAGAGTTGTCCATATAAGGCACCAAACCGGTATGAGAAATCCCCGTGTGTTTAACAGCTGGTCCTCCGTAGGACCCGCTTCTAGCATATGGGCACAATTTCAATAGGCTATATTTCGACTTTTGGAGCCAGGATCAACCCAAGAATGCTTCTTTCTAAGTGTTATGACTCTCATGTACATATATTGTATGGCCCACTGTCGCAGAGTTGTCCATATAAGGCACCAAACCGGTATGAGAAATCCCCGTGTGTTTAACAGCGGGTCCTCCGGAGGACCCGCTTCTAGCATATGGGCACAATTTCAATAGGCTATATTTCGACTTTCGGAGCCAGGATCAACCCAAGAATGCTTCTTTCTAAGTGTTATGACTCTCATGTACATATATTGTATGGCCCACTGTCGCATATTTGCTGATATAACGCTACAGATCGGTATAACAAATCCCCGTGTGTTTAAAAGCGGGTCCTCCGGAGGACCCGCTTCTAGCATATGGGCACAATTTCAATAGGCTACATTTCTACTTTTGGAGCCAGGATCAACCCAAGAATGCTTCTTTCTAAGTGTTATGACTCTCATGTACATATATTGTATGGCCCACTGTCGCAGAGTTGTCCATATAAGGCACCAAACCGGTATGAGAAATCCCCGTGTGTTTAACAGCGGGTCCTCCGGAGGACCCGCTTCTAGCATATGGGCACAATTTCAATAGCTATATTTCGACTTTTGGAGCCAGGATCAACCCAATAATGCTTCTTTCTAAGTGTTATGACTCTCATGTACATATATTGTATGGCCCACTGTCGCAGAGTTGTCCATATAAGGCACCAAACCGGTATGAGAAATCCCCGTGTGTTTAAAAGCGGGTCCTCCGGAGGACCCGCTTCTAGCATATGGGCAAAATTTCAATAGGCTATATTTCGACTTTTGGAGCCAGGATCAACCCAAGAATGCATCTTTCTAAGTGGTATGACTCTCATGTACATATTATGTATGGCCCACTGTCGCAGAGTTGTCCATATAAGGCACCAAACCGGTATAAGAAATCGCCGTGTGTTTAACAGCGGGTTCTCCGGAGGACACGCTTCTAGCATATGGGCACAATTTCCATAAGCTACATTTCGACTTTTCGAGCCAGGATCAACCCAAGAAAGCATCTTTCTAAGTGTTATGACTCTCATGTACATATATTGTATGGCCCACTGTCGCAGAGTTGTCGATATAAGGCACCAAACCGGTATAAGAAATCGCCGTGTGTTTAACAGCGGGTCCTCCGGAGGACCCGCTTCTAGCATATGGGCACAATTTCAATAGGCTATATTTCGACTTTCGGAGCCAGGATCAACCCAAGAATGCTTCTTTCTAAGTGTTATGACTCTCATGTACATATATTGTATGGCCCACTGTCGCATATTTGCTGATATAACGCTACAGATCGGGTATAACAAATCCCCGTGTGTTTAACAGCGGGTTCTCCGGAGGACCCGCTTCTAGCATATGGGCAAAATTTCAATAGGCTATATTTCGACTTTTGGAGCCAGGATCAACCCAAGAATGCATCTTTCTAAGTGGTATGACTCTCATGTACATATATTGTATGGCCCATGCACTGTCGAAGAGTTGTCCATATAAGGCACCAAACCGGTATAAGAAATCGCCGTGTGTTTAACAGCGGGTTCTCCGGAGGACCCGCTTCTAGCATATGGGCAAAATTTCAATAGGCTATATTTCGACTTTTGGAGCCAGGATCAACCCAAGAATGCATCTTTCTAAGTGGTATGACTCTCATGTACATATATTGTATGGCCCGCTGTCGCATATTTGCCGATATAACGCTACAGATCGGGTATAACAAATCCCCGTGTGTTTAAAAGCTGGTCCTCCGGAGGACCCGCTTCTAGCATATGGGCACAATTTCAATAGGCTACATTTCGACTTTTGGAGCCAGGATCAACCCAAGAATGCTTCTTTCTAAGTGTTATGACTCTCATGTACATATATTGTATGGCCCACTGTCGCATATTTGCCGATATAACGCTACAGATCGGGTATAACAAATCCCCGTGTGTTTAACAGCGGGTTCTCCGGAGGACCCGCTTCTAGCATATGGGCAAAATTTCAATAGGCTATATTTCGACTTTTGGAGCCAGGATCAACCCAAGAATGCATCTTTCTAAGTGGTATGACTCTCATGTACATATATTGTATGGCCCACTGTCGCATATTTGCCGATATAACGCTACAGATCGGGTATAACAAATCCCCGTGTGTTTAAAAGCTGGTCCTCCGGAGGACCCGCTTCTAGCATATGGGCACAATTTCAATAGGCTACATTTCGACTTTTGGAGCCAGGATCAACCCAAGAATGCTTCTTTCTAAGTGTTATGACTCTCATGTACATATATTGTATGGCCCACTGTCGCAGAGTTGTCCATATAAGGCACCAAACCGGTATGAGAAATCCCCGTGTGTTTAACAGCGGGTCCTCCGGAGGACCCGCTTCTAGCATATGGGCACAATTTCAATAGGCTCTATTTCAACTTTTGGAGCCATGATCAACCCAAGAATGCATCGTTCTAAGTGCCATGGCTCCCATATACATGTATTGTGTAACCCATTGTCGCAGAATTGGCGATATAAAGCAACAGGACGCGTATAAGTACTCCCCGTATGTTTAGAAGAGGGTCCTCCGGAGGACCCGCTTCTAGCATATGGGCAAAATTTCAATAGGCTATATTTCGTCTTCTGCAGCCAGGATCAACTCCAGAATGCATCTTTAGAAGTGTTATGACTCCCATTTACATATATTGTATGGCCCATTGTCGCAGAGTTGTCGATATAAGGCACCAAACCTGTATAAGAAATCACCGTATGTTTAGCAGCGAGTCCTCCGGAGGACCCACTTCTAGCATATGGGCAAAATTTCAATAGGCTCTATTTCAACTTTTGGAGCCATGATCAACTCAAATATGCATCTTTCTAAGTGTTCTGGTCCCGTATACATCTACTGTAGTGCCCTTTGTCGCATAATTGTCGATATAAGGCATGCAACAGCACGAGTATATATAAGGAATTCCCTAAGTTGAGCAGAGGGTCCCCCGGAGAATGACTGCGTTTTACATATGGGAACAATTTCATTTAATTGGGTTAATCTCAACTTTTAGAAACGTGATCAACTCCAATATGCATCTTTCTAAGTGATCTTGTCTCCGTATGTCGATATAAGGCAACCCACCGGTATAAGAAATCCCCGTATGTTTAGCGGAGGACCCGCTGTGAGCATATGGGCAAAATTTCAATTGGCTATATTTCAACTTCTGGACCCATGATCAACTCAAGTATGCATCTTTCTAAGTGTAATGACTCCCATATACATATATTGTAGAGCCCACTGTCGCAGAGTTGTCGATATAAGGCAACAGACCGGGTATAAGGAATCCCCGTATGTTTAGCAGAGGGTCCTCCGGAGGACCATGCAGCTGCAAGTCTATGGGCAAAATTTCAATTGGCTATATTTCAACTTTTGGAGCCATGATCAACCCAAGAATGCATCTTTAGAAGTGTTATGACTCCCATATACATATATTGTAGAGCCCACTGTTTAGAAAATAATATTCGAACAGCCAAGCCTGAATATAGTGTCTGACATTTGCAGAATGAGGTCCCCAAAGGGTGAATTTAGTGACGCAATCGGCGGGCTAGCATCATCAAATTCACCCTCTGGGGACCTCATTCTGTTTAAGCCTCAACCGCTATGGGAGATATAGCATCATATTGAAGTTCTCCAGTTAAAGTTGGTGATGTGCACGCATTGGGCACCTCAATTATGCATTTTATCTTCTGCAAATTAGGGGATATAGAAACTGAACAGATGGGAAAAAGTAAGAAAAATATCAATTTAAGACCCTATATACTTACCAGAAGACGAGGCATAAGCAGAATGAGTTCCATGGGTAGTATATTTGGTGATGCTAGCCTGCTGTGCAGGGTAGCATAACTAAATTCACCCTCTGGGGACCTCATTCTGCAAATGTCAGACACACTGAATTCAGGTTTGGGAACAATAATTTGTTTTGATTTGATATTAATGACACACACTGGCATGAGTGCTAGCTAAGCAGTTGTTTATATATGTCAGCCTGATAACATCTCAATTGATGACTGTGTTATTAACTCTCTCTGTCTGTAGCTAATACAATTGACTGAATCTGCTGGTGGGAGAGGTGAGTTAGGAGATGAGATGGGGTGGAGGTGCTGTTGGTTGGGCGCAGGGTGGTGATCTGGGTCATGTGGGGGGGGGGGGGGGGGGGGGGGTGATGGAAAGGGAAAGTTTCAATGATTTCATTAAAGATTTTCATAACTCTGCGGATGTTACAATGGTGTTAGTTTTTCTAATTTTTTAACATGTTTAAAGGCCCACTTAATTTTCAAGTCGCCAATTATTATTTTTATAGTGACTTGATATACGGTTTTAATAACAATCTATGCCATAAAATATGATTAAAATGCTATAATTCACCACTATTTGAAGATGCCCACAGATAAATAGAAGACTTCCCCCTCTGTCACCCATAATGCAGCATAATTCAAAGTTTTTCAATGGAAGGGGAAGAACTCTATCTTTAATATATAGAGTTATGTTTATGGCAGTTTTAAAGGATGTGAATATTTTAACAGCAGTACCCAAGACCGTATCTTTAACAGATAATTAATTGAGACAAAATTGGAAGAGTTACCTCATAACCACTTAATATGCATAATATCATTTGCCTTAAAGTTATGTGAAATACTCCGGTTGGGTGATCAAATAGAAATTGAGAATAATCTTCCTCAAAGTAGTAATTTGTTACTAATATCATCAATCCAAATTGACGATACACATTGTCATTCTTATATATTAATTAAATGCAATGGCTCTCGATGGCGAAATCATTTGTGTTAGATTATCGCCGATATTTGCGTCCCGGATCGAGATGTAAATATTTACAATTGGGCGCAGTTCCGACGATGTTTTCTATGGAGTGGTATGGTTGATATCTTCGAAATTTTGGCGATGTTAGTAGATTGCTACATTCCCCATATTGACATTCTGCCTGAGTACTAACTTATAAATTCCACGCACCCGAACAAGTCCATAATATGTCTTTAATATCCAAAGATGTTCATCTGGCAGCAAATCACGAAGCAAGTAATTATTAGGGAAATGGGCAGCACAGGAGAACCTTGAATATACATGATTTCTGGTGATATTCAGATGAGGGATGTGGCCTGTAGGGTGTACCAATGAGTAATTTGAAAATTTTGAAATAGCTTCAATCTACAGGCTATCCTAATCATGATATTTTCCAAACAATTTTCCAACACATAGCCAACTCCAAACTATTGCTATATCCGATATACATTCTTCACTCATTTCTGCAATATATCTACTTCACAAAACTTTTCTGAAAACAAGCCGTTATTGGTGGTAATTGAACCTTCCAAGATCTTTCCATTTCAGAAAAGAGAAAACCCAAAACAGTTTAAAAAACATTTTGGAACACATTCATAAATAGCATATAAAAAAGAAAAAAACTAACTCAAATTGATCCATGGCTTAGAAAATTGTGGAACACCGATGCGTCAATTCAGGGATGCATGATATCAATAACAGCAATCTTAAGGATACGGGCAGCCTAGGCGATTGGTATAGTCAACTCCGCTAAAACGGCTATAAACAGAAAGAATATTATATCATATATTATTTGATATGCTTTCTGTGAGTTTAATATAATTTAATTAATGACTGTTAGGCAAAAAGTGTTGATTCTCAGGCATAGCCGCATCGGAAATATTTTTTTTTGCATTGGACCATTTTATTACAATTTGGATCTCATCGTAGTTGTAAACCACGCAACATGAAAATAGGAAACTGTACCATGGAAATTATTTATGTTTCAAATATCAAATAGGAGCTAAATACAACAGTGTATGTGTTGGTTTCCAACAAAAGACCGTTGGCAATGATAACTATCAGGTACATTGTCACCACAGGCTGTCCAAACCCCCTAGTTTATTGGTAAAATTTGTTGAACATTTCGATCTGCGGTCAGCAGGAAGTTTGATATTGAAAAAAAAAAAAATTGAGAATGCAAACATGGAATGCAACAAAAATTCAGTTTGACAATCAGTGTATATTGGCCATGTTTTTAAAAGTTTTATTGTCGATCATCCATTGCGGTACATATAGTCTAATTAGTCAGTGGAATAAGTGAACCAAGACTTTCTATGATAGTTTGGAAGATCACTTTATCTTTGTTTTGACTGTATTTACGCACCATATTTTTATATGAATCTGATATCTGGTGTTAAAAATGATTGTGCCGATATTAAAAATCATATCGATATTATATATCAGTCAAGGTAATCCCTATATGATGTACGGGTAGTACAATGTCATAATTTATCATTCTTTATATCAGATTATATTAGTTTATATTCATTACAAAGTGCTCCTTACAATTTCTGGACTTGGGAAGGTATAATAACCCACGCTTATTATGCCAGTCTGTGGGCATAACAAAATAAAACATAAAAATAAAACCCTCGCGCCCCCATTTATTTTCCAAAACAATTGCCTGAGAATCAAATATCTTTTTTCATTTGGTCTTATTGACACAAAATCCAATTATATAACACACATCTAACAAATTATTTATATAATATGCATAAAACCTCGTCAGTTGGAACCCAATGGAATCGAACCATGTAGCTTACAAGTATACTTGCAGCTAAACCAAGTGAGTCCCTGGGTACATAAGAGGTTACATGCTATGACTAAAATAATTTTGAAATTGAAGATTGTGGGTGAATTTCGTTTGATGTTTTAGTTATATTCTGTGCTATCATAATAAAAGGTCAGCAGACCACAGTGTCCCCCGAAAAAGTGGCAAGTCAATGCCGCTTTGTTGAATAAATATAAAAAAAATTGTTGAAATTTTCTAAGTTGAGAAGGGTTAATAACTCCGTAAAAAAAAAAAATTCCGTCATCTATATACATGTTGCACATCTCCAATATGTGGGTAACAATACACTGAAGTTTCAAATATCTACAATCAAAACTGTAGGAGGAGTTGATTACACCACGAAGGTACCCTCATACAGAAAATTATAAAAAATGTTGAAATTTTCTAAGTCAAAAAGGGTTAATAACTCCGTCAAAAAAAATAAATTCCGTCATCTTTATACATGTTGCACATCTTCAATATATGGGCAACAATATTCTGAAGTTACAAATCTCTAGGATGAAAACTGTAGGAGGAGTTGATAACACCATGAAGGTACCCTCATACAGAAAATTATAAAAAATGTTGAAATATTCTAAGTCGAAAAGGGTTAATAACTCCGTCAAAAAATAATTTTTCCGTCATCTGTATACATGTTGCACATCTTCGATATATGGGCAACAATATTCTGAAGTTTCAAATCTCTGGGATGAAATCTGTAGGAGGAGATGATTACACCATGAAGGTACTCAAAAGTGTGACGGACGGACCCCGTTTCTATAGTCCCCCAAAAATAAATTTTTCGGGGGACAATTAGCAGTTTAGTGTTCGACAGTAATGAACATGATGAAATCTTCAATGAAATTAGTTATAATACAAACAATATACCATTATTCATCCACTCGTTTTTATTTTTATTCGTCGTCATCTTGAGTACACAGCATCGTAACTCCCTTCAGTCAACCCGTCTCCATCTGCAATCTTGTCTTTTCTTTGCATTGCATTATACAACTGAAAATTGTGATAAAACATCGTCATGATCATTGAATGTGTCCATGTTACATTGGTTTGTTTGGTCACCATCGCCATTTTGACGACCTTGACATCACCTTATATGGCAAAATGTGTCTATATGTATTCATTAAAATTTGAGAGCTCCCATCTAGAGGTCATCCTGAACATGTTTGTAAATTTTCATAACAATAGCCCAATAAATTCGGGCAATAGGATGTGCCGATGGATTAAAATTCAAAATTCAAGATGGCTGCTGGAGGCTATGTTTTTTTTACATATTTTGTAAAAAATTATGGCTCTCATCGCTTCGTGTGTGGCCCACTTGAGGTCACTGGCTGACCTGATATCAGTGTGAATACTTGTCAATAGCGGTCATTAATACGTTGAATAGTAGTTCTTAATTGTGAACAATGAGGATGTTGTAAACACACTAGACCATATATAATGGGTCTCGTCCAGCTATTTTACATAATCATTTCAATTCATTCGATATATAACAACTGTTACTTGATATATTCTTAAGATGGATAAGCGTGTAAATAGTGCAGTCAACTGCGTAATTAAGTGTCACGTGATATGTACTTTCGGTTTATATCAAAGTTTGTGTTTGGTAACACTTTCCTTATGTTTACTGGTCATTTATTCAATAAAACAACGTCATATTTGACACAATTTATTGAAGAAAAATAAGCACCTGATTATTATTTAGGTAATTGGCAATGCCGATGTTGAAACCGAAGTGCCGATTGTCATCCGACGGGCCATAAGCGGCCGATTCCGATTGTCATATCCGATCATCGGCTCATCACTACTTATAAGTAATGATATAGTGACTAGATACATGGTTGAATGAACACTAACTGAATGCAGATAATGTCTACAAAAGGATAATGACAATAAACATTCCTCATCTACTGCAAAAGTCTGGCAGAGACACTTGGTAGTATTGTATCCAGTATCTACTTGTTACAATGGGGGCACGTTGCTCCAAGTAATGCAGAACTAAGCTACTCGTCACATGACTTGAGCCTTTAAATAAGTTATCTACAATCTTAAGGAGGCGCCATTCGTGAATTAAAAAAACCCACTATATTCCAATCAATTTGAAGGGAAAAATCATTATGCATTATAAGCAATGTGTGATACAGTATTTTATTATATACTTGCCCATGAATTATAAGGTTTTAGCAGTGAGATATAAGTTATATCCCACTAGTGAGATATCGATATCTCACTGGTATTATTGCGCCGTATGGATCATCGTGTGTGTAGTCAGGTTATACTTCATAGTGAATGATTTCGGAACACATCATGTACTGACATTCATTGGGGGCCATCGGCAAGTAACGAAAGTATATAATAAATACAAAATATATACTTTTTGAGTGTTTTAATATGGGACTATTGTTTTGGACGTAATGTGTCAGCTTGAAATTTCTGATGTATTGACATTCATTGGGGGGCCACAGGCAAGTAACTAAAGGATATAATAAACAGAATATCCACACTTTTTCAGTGGATATGGGTTAAATCTCATTCGTGATGACAAAACATTTGAATTTCCACTCGTGGCTAAAGCCACTCGTGGAAATTCAATGTTTTGTCATCACTTATGAGATATAACCCATATCCACTGAAAAAGTGTGGATATCCTCTATATAACAACTCACAATATACCCTCACAATATGAATTATATAAAAAAGTGGTTTAAAAAAGTCAAATGAATTTTTTTTCATGTAGGTCTATCGAGTTGTACTGGGAATATAAAAAAAACCACATTGCATTATCTAGACCATGAACTCAATTAGGGTATGCGCTCAGTCTATCTGAAATCATAAATGTCTGCGAGTAAATAAATCAAATATTTTTCACAGTATATTTTAGTTTTTTGGCAGCCATTTTGCAGGACTATTTTTTTTCTCGGGTAAAGGACCAAAACAACATAAAACAAATATTATTCAACGCTTTCAATAATCTGGCAGACATAAATACTCAATATTGTTTCATCTTTTCAGACATTAAGTACCGCTAGCTTTATGTTGATTTATTCTAACAAAAATAGTTTTGCGAATGGCTGCCAAAAACTTAAATACAAAATGAAAAATGTTTGATATATTTTCCCGCAGACCGTTATTACAATTTAAAAAAAAAAGTTGACATAATTCGAACATATCTCTCATATTGTGAGGGTAAACACATGTTATTATAATATTATAACATACATTGGTTATAAAGGATACTAATTTTTCTCTTCAGATTACTTCAAATTTCCATTTTAAGAAAATTCACTGTTGAGGCCAGTTCTTAACAATTTGGTGACATGAATTGAGCGCTATCTCCACACATACAGTGATCACTCAAGCATGCACATACTTGGTCGACAGCAGTGCCAAGATACGGAATATACACGTAGAATTTCCTGAAAATCAACCTCAGGATACTTCATACAGTGTTAGGGGAACTTACTTATTTTGGGGTGTTAATAACCAATTTGACCTCTTACCAAGTTGCACTCACCACTCTTTGCATTCCCTTGCTATGACCATGCCTTCAAAAATTTTCTTGTTCTCTTCCATCATAAATTGAAGCCTGCCTTAGTGGTGGCGTTTCCATGGGTGCCATCTTTTCGCACTTGTAGTCATCACCGGAACTCTGAAAGAGCATAAATTAAAATTTAAAATTAAAATCAGTTGAACCTGATCTTTATATGCAATTAACAAGAGACTGCACCGGTGGTGTTGGCATACCACCATGGTGGCAAATTCGAACTGACAAAGTATGGGTGAGATATCTGCTTGAACGGGAATAACCCCCTAACATTTTCAAATAAACACAGATAAATAACTGTAGAATGGAAAACATGAACAAAACGATTGAACACTCAACAGACTGCCATCATAATAGTGAACATCCATACCAAATTCCATTGATATCTGTCAACTGGTGCTATGGTGGTGGCGATACAGACAAAAAACCAACACTTCCAAATTTATAAATGATGACCAGAACAGAAAACTGAAAAAATATGATTGAACACTCAATTGATTGCCCTCATAGTAGTGAACATCCATACCAAATTTCATTGAGATTCGTCAAACGGTGGTGAAGACATCTGCCCGGACAGAAGGAAAAAAAGAGGGATAGATATCCGGACGTTGTGAAGGATGGAATGAATCCAGTATATCCCACATTCTCTTTGAGAGTAACGGTATAATAAACATGAAGTACAATTTAAACAAGATGTTACACCACATCACGGCTGCTCGCTTACTACTATTGTGTAAACACAAAACCTGGGTCGAACAGGACCCAATTTTTAATGAAACAAAAGGGCGAATGCAAACTATACAATTGTTGCCCACATTTGAGTGAGACACCGGATTTGTTGCCCACTCAAAATATTTGGAATGTGTATATAAAGGGGTGCTTACATAAGCCCCCTCTGATAAACATATGGGCTAACTTTTAATTGGGTATTTTCTGAGCCATAATCAACTCATTTATGGATCTTTCAATGGATTATGGAATGTGACACAATGGCCGCCATGATTCTTGAGATACAGTGTAATATGCTGGGGGAACTTACTTATTTTGGGGTGTTTACATCCAAAGTTTACATTCACTGTCTGCATTCCCTTGCTATGAGCGGTGTATTCAATATTTATCATGCTCTCTTCAGTCATATATCGAAGGCTGCCTTAGTGGTGTCATCTTTTCATACTTGTAATCATCAATGGAACTCTGAAATTTAATTTAAAATTAAAATCAGTTGAAACTTCTTTTGATATGCAATTAACAATAGTAACATGAAGTACAATTTAAACAAGAGGTTACACTGCGGCTGCTCGTGATTTGTTGCCTGCTCGAAAGCGGGTTTGTCACACAACAGCGTATAGACCAGTTAATGAACATGGAATTAATTTATTACTGTATTATTCAAGAGAATGATACAAAATGCTCCAAAAGTTGAAGCAGTCATTTTAAATATTCATTCATCATATTTCTCAGTGTTAAATTGATATAAAAAATTTGCGTTGGTGATTAATTGTGAATATACAGGTAGCATTGTCATTTTGACAAATTTTACATGCAACTTGGACGCACGCAACTGCTGTTCTTACATACAAATTATAGACAGTGACCAATGGAGGAACATTTACTTTTTTATCAATGATTTGAGGAAGTGTTCACAATAGTACTAGTTCCGATATTGTGTTTTCTGTAATAGCATGATCAGCCTGTCTGAAATTATCACTATTAAATATCAGTTGAATTTTACATGCCTGTTTTTGTTTTTTCTCATCTGTTTTTTTTTTCCATCTAATAATAACCTAATATTTCTGGATTTTCTAATGTCTTTAATCGATCTTATGGCCTGTTTTCTTCTTAGAAATGACAGCTGCAGAACATCAACGATCCATTGCATTGTGTGAACATTGACTCACGATCATTGAAATCCCTTTGCCTTTCACTATCTCATAGTTTTATCACTTCAAAAAACATTCCTGGATAATACTTACATTCTCCTTTTGAGCCATAAATGTTGCAACCGTTATTAACCTCTTCACTGCCAATTGAAGTCATTGGCTGGGTCATTGACATTATGGATATTTTCCTGTGGAAAATAAGGAAGTTAGTAGTGATGTTTTGATAATCGGAATCAGCCAATAATAGCCCATCACATATTAAATCTTACCTATTAGTTGAACATCAGCTTTTACCGATTGGCCAAATTTTAATTTAATTTAATTAATAACAGTTTTTGACACAAAATCCAATTACATGTATATACATGTAACACACATATCTAGAAAATTATTTCTATAATATGCATAAAACCTCGTCAATTGGAACCCCATGGATTCGAACCATGTAGCTTACAAGGATACTTGCAGCTAAACCAAGTGAGTCCCTCGGTACATCAGAGGTTACATATTATGAATGAAATAATTTTTAAAATGAAGATTGTGGGTGAATTTCGATTGATGTTTTAGTTACCAAGTTATATTCAGAAAATTATATATATATATACCGGTACATATATATCCAAACACAAATATTGACTATTCACCATTAGGGACGTAGTAAGGCTATATACCATTAGGAACATTATATATATTATGACAGTGCTATCATAATTAGGAGTTTAGTGTTCGAGAGTAGTGAACATGATGTTTTTAATATGAACAATATACCATTATTCATCCACTTGTTTACATGTTTATTCGTCGTCATCTTGAGTACACAGCATCGTAACTCCCTTCAGCAACCCCTCTCCGTCTGCAATCTTGTCTTTGCTTTGCACTGCATTATATGGCTGAAAATCGTGAGAAAACATCATAATGATCATTGAACGAATCCATGTTAAGTTGGTTTGTTTACTCACCATCGCCATTTTAACCGACCTTGACATCACCTTATATGGCAAACTGTGCCTATTCATTCAAATTTGAGAGCTCCCATCTAGAGCTGATCCTGAACATGTTTGTAAGGCCAAAAAAAATAGAAAGTGTTTTGGTTCTCGGGCAATTTTATTTTCAAATCAATGAGGGAGGGTTTTATTTTTATTTTTTATTTTTTTTCTGCGCATAGTAAGCATGGACAAAGATACCTTCCTCTGTCTAGTAATAACCAGAAATGTAGAGGGAACTGTTATGCATATAAACTCATTTAGTCTTATATAAAAATTACATTGTACTACCAGTGTATGACTGGGATAACCTAGCATTATATAATGCCCCTGACATTAACTACTGTTATTGTTGTCTAAAAACTGATACCTCCCCATTCTAATATGTGATCCTGAATTTAGTCCTGTGCCTTTCAATTGTATAAAGTTACGATTAGTGTAAGTTGTTCACAATGACTAATTGTAAGAAGAGCATGAGGATCAGCTAATCATTTTCTTAATTGTAGTCATCTACTTCAAATCTACTTTTCAAATTAATTTTTTCGTAAGTTTTTTTGTCATAACATCAGGCATTGCAATAAAAAGGCCTAATGCTGCCCTTTTTATTCAATGCGGCAGGGCCTGAGAACCAAAACCTTTTTTTTTTTGGCCTAAATTCAAAACAATACCCCAATAAATTCGGGCAGCAGGATGTGCTGATGGATTAAAATTCAAGATCCAAGATGGCTGTTGGAGGAGGCCATGTTTTTTAACATATTTTGAAAAAAATTATGGCTCCCATCCAGAGGTCACCCCAAAGTTCCATATGAAATTTAGTGGTGATAGAATGAATGATGTGGCCTGTAGGGTATGCCAAAGGATTTAGTCATGGGAAGAATAAAATCCAAGATGGCTGCCAATGGCCATGTTTTTCACAGAAAATCATTCAAAATATATAGCTCCCATCTAGAGGTGATCCTAAACATGCCTGTAAGTTTTTAAAACAGTCCTCCAAAAAATGTGGGCTGCAGGGTGTGCCGATATATTCAAATTTGAAATTAAAGATGGCTGCTGGTGGCCATGTTTTTCAACAACTTTCTGAAAAGATCAATGGCTCCCATTTAGAGGCCACCTCAAAGATCTATATGAAGTTCCAAAAGGATTGGATGAGATATGCGACTTGTAGACTGTGCTACAGGAAATTGTAGATGAATCATGGATGGACTCACAGATGACGGATGCCAACCCATGGCAATAGCTCAAACTTGACTTTGTCAAGTTGATCCAAAAATGCTTCAACTAGGTAGTCTATTCTGACCCATGAAAGTCTGTCTTCATTGCCTAGTGCCCTGCGAATCGGGTATTTTAATTTTTAACCAATAGATTCAAAATCACATCGAATCTTGAATCGAATTGTTAGATCGAGTATATCAACAGTGAAGAGGTAGAACAGTTCAGGAAACACTTAAATTGGTAACTGTAACAAACCAAAAAAAAATAAAAAATTAATAACTGAACGCAATGGATTGTATATTACCTAGCCATATTAATTTGTCTTCTGCAGAATATGCATGCATCTCATTGTCCTCATAAATACTGATGGATGGGATTCATTGAATGCGATGAGTGGTGGAATTGGGAGTAACTCTTTAAAATGTGCTTTCGAACTTTCGTAATCATCAAACTTCATCGATCTCCATGTTGCACTGAAATCTGCCATTTGAATTGTACATGTATCATGCTGAACTCCTTGACCTATGACAGTATATATGGGATGGAGACTTGTGAGGTTTGCCGAATGATTTTAGCTGTAATTCCCTTGTGACATTCAACTCCTGGAATCCCAGAGTCATGTTAATTTACATAACTCTTACTGAGATTATAATGAATTAAGTACTTGGCAGTCTATTTATAGATCATATGAGACAGTGTTATCTGAATATATTTACATACTAAGTGTGATTATCACTAAATCCAGCATTCTGATTGGTCGGCGCCCACGTGGCTAGTTTCAATTATTTCTCGGTGAACGCGCAACAGCTCATAACTGCAGCCTCATAATTACATCGACGCGTCATAGGTTTTGGAAAGACGAACGCGTAATGTTTTGGGCGCATTTGGACTCGCGCAGGATTGACTTAATAAATCATCAGGTTTCAATATAAAGAGAAATTGTTCCTGTTAACTTTTGCCAAGGGTGCTATGGGATATATTGGGCTGGTTTTGTCACGATAAACTTTTCGATTTAAATACATTTACAAAAGTGGCTTTTTCGCTAAATGTATATAAATATAAGGATTAACTGTCATGTGGACTGTTTTTATGGAGATGTAACCGTGAGGTAAGTGGTCATAACTTGTATGTAAAAACCTTCGGGTTTTACACGAGTTATGACCACTTACCTCACGGTTACATCTCCATAAAAACAGTCCACATGACAGTTAATACACTGATCTCACTGGTAGTGGGGGTTGCATTCCACTTCATTAAGATCAGAATGTCCTGATAATTCACAAAAGTCGTCACTGCAACAAATGTATAAACTAAGCAATAGATGCAGCCATGGCACGGGGTAGGAACTGCTCCATGAGAAAAGTTCCTCTTGTAATTTTCGGTCCAGTTCACTATCGATCAGTGTCCAGTTCTCTTGCGAGTTCTTTGTACTTGGTCCAAAACAGACGTCCTTTACATCGTGTACCAAACTACCGTATCGCAATAACCATTAGCGATTAAATTTTAAAAAAAGTGAGTCCAGTGTGAAGTTTTAGTTCAAACATACACATGTGAACACTTATTTGACCAAAAGTCTGTTGCATAGATGTTCGGGTAGTGAACGGATCTTATCAATGGTGAACTGGGACCCATCACTAGTGAACTGGAACATTTCTTAAAATGGATAAATTCTACTATTCCACATTTACTTAACAATTTCCAACTAGTATGTCTTGATAGTTGAGGTAGCTGGCAAGGTATATACAACAAATGAACTGCATATATATCTCTGTTGTGTAAAACTTGCGTTATTTACCATGGGAAAATCCCCAGTGACATTGACCAGATCGGATAAGAACTGGACCGAAGATCGGAAGAGGTATCAGCCTCGCGGAGCAGTTCCTACCCCGTGCATGGATCATTACAGTAATCCCACCACATATTAAAATGCTTCAGTCAATTCAAGCTAGACACATTCAACTTGTACTTGATTGATTTGGGTTTAATACCACTTCCAGCAACTAAGGCTATATCACAACATTGCAAATGTTAGTGGTGGAGGCAATCTGCACACTTACGGCTAATCTGACAGTGATTTCAATGGCTGATAAACTCGTCGACCTTGAGCGGCAAACCACTGGCCATTGGCGTGTAACTGGCAACTCCACCAGATATAGATTTTAAGTTACAAAGTAGATCATGGAAACATGTACATTTAAACCCTCATCGCCAGTGCTGGAGGGCGAGACGGCCTTGAGTTGTACCTAACCGACTGAGTCACCGAGACCCTTCAACTTGTACTTGTTTACAAAGATGTAATTTTTTGGTGATGCGTTGCTCCCCAACTTCACCATTTCGCCTCAATTGGTTGAAAATAAAATTGTCTCAAGTGTCATTTCCACCTGAATCCCGAACGAGACCAACCAAGAAGTTTCAAATTCAGAGAAGTCACTTCTCCCTATTTGATAATTAGGGAGAAGTGGACTGCTATCAGGGAGAAGTCATAATGTCTGAAATTAAATTTGCACCCTATCATCACCCTCTATATTAGAGTTTAGGCTAAAATAGTTATGGGATTACGTCCAAATGGCAGTCCGTCGTACTTTCGTGGAGGTCAGTACATGCAGCCCTTGAAATTAGAAAAAATGTCCCACGGCAAATTCAATGCTGTGGCATGTTAGATTCCAAATGTTGCCACGGCTTTTTCCCATGACATTGCTTATTGCCATGGCCAATTTCAAGGGCTGGAACAAGTAACACTGGTGGTCCTTGGAAAATTTGTGTGTAAAATATAGTGTATAACTTTTAAGTAACTATAATCAGGATATACAGATCAAAAGTCAAGACCTTCCCAATTAAGAGTGTTTTGTGTCATAACTATACTAGTTGCATATTGATACATTTAAATCCCCCCCCCCCACACTGTTAATATTCAACGATCCACCTACAATATATTAACATGTTACGATGGTCCCTCACATAAATGCATTCTGATCGACAAGCAAGCCATGTAATGCCACCTTTTATTAAATTCAGGGATAAAATGTACATGATTATTGCATAGAGTTACCTCCATCAAATGGAATGCATTATTACAAGTAGACATCCGGGTTCTGATGCGGTGGGCCTTGCGCATCAATGTGCATGCCATTGTTTATGATACAGCATACATCAGTCCTGAAATCTTTGGAATATAGTCATCTAGCAGTCATTGGTGACTATCACATTAACAAGCACTGTTAGGCCAAAAAAAAAAAAAAAGGTTTTGGTTCTCAGGCACCGCCGCATTGAATAAAAAGGGCCGCATTAGGCCTTTTTATTGCAATGCCTGATGTTATGACAAAAAAACTTACGAAAAAAAAAAATTAAAAAAAAAAAAAAAATTTTTTTTTTTTTTCGGGGGATACAGATATGTGTTGAATAATAGTGTGCATTGAGCTCTAACATGTAATGTGTTAAAAAGTGACTTGCAGGCTTACAACATGAAGTAGATGACTACAATTAAGAAAATGATAAGCTGACCCTCATGCTCTTCTTACAATTAGTCATTGTGAACTAACTTACACTAATTGTAACAAAAGAACATAATAGTCAATGATGTGCGAAAATATATCTTTTCCCAGAGAGTGATTACAAACTGGAATAGTTTATCAGATTACATTGTTTCCACTGAATCGGTTCAACAATTCAAGGAGTAATTCGATAACAACTGTTATAACGAGCGATATATGTACGACTAAACGTCATGGATAATTTTAAAACAATTAATTCATTTACGTTATTCTATACATGTATGTTATTATGTGAAAGGGGTAAAAGTCATGGCGACTTACTCCCCAAACATTGATGATGATGATGTAACTTTATACAATTGAAAGGCACAGAACTAAATTCAGGATCACATATTAGAATGGAGCGGTATAAGTTTTTAGACAACAATAACAGTAGTTAATGTCAGGTGCATTATATAATGTTAGGTAATCCCAGTCATACACTGGTAGTACAATGTCATTTTTATATAAGATTAAATGAGTTTATATGCATTAGTGCTGGGCGGTATGACGATATATCGGGTATACCCGGTTTTAATTTTGATATCGTCAATAATATCGTCTGAAATAAAAATATCGTAATACCGTCCCAAGTTGTAATATTCTCCGTGTAGGTTGAAACCCATCATATGGTCCCAACAAACAGCGAAGTTAGAGTAAGTATAATAGTCCCAAACTTCCCGGAAATACGCAGTCGAAAACGTTTTAAAACATCGGAGCACGTGCTTGTCAAGTTGGATATGCTTCGTCGGACACATCAAAGAGATACTATTAGCATCAGTTGGCTACACTGTGAGATTGGTATGTCGCGCGCATGCGACTGGCACAATGACCTCCTTTCAAGTTGGTGCAGCTTGCTCTATCAACCGTAACCGGTTGCTTGGAGACGGATTACGATGTCAGATTTTATATTGACCACACTTAGTCTAGCTGATCGTCTCAATGTGTGCAAATTGCGAGTAAAATGATTTTGTGGACATGTGCCGTACGGACCATGGCATTGCTATCGCTTCAACAAATGTCAAATTCACAAACTAATTGAACATGATTGTCTCTATTTTCCTCAGCTAAAAAAATGCCGACGCAAATTCATTTCAAATTTTCACGTCGGCTTTTGCCTCGGCACTGCCCATTGTGGCATTGTCGACGCTAATTCCCAGGGCTGCCGTATATGGACATTGAAGTCCCACGGTTCTACCAACTACCAATTACCACTGATAAATATAGCCTCACAAACAACCAATTCCTCACGAATTAATAAAATGGCAATTTGAAACCGAATGCGGTGCTTAATGTGTGCATGGTGTTGAGCGCTATGGTCAAAGGGATATAACTCTAAAAAATGTATGCGAAAACGCACGTGGGCCGTGTTATATGATTATATCCCTTTGTTTCAAAGTTATTATTTCTCCGTCGGCAAACTGTCAATTGTTGCCGACGAGTGGTCATTATATACATGTATACTGTGATGTTACTGATAATTGTTCAATACACATTTACTCGACCTCTCATGACCCACAAATCGTAAATAAAACGTAGGGATGTATTGTGCAAACTTTATTTATGAAATATTGCATATATTGTACATTGTACTTACCAATTGTAATATACCAAAATAATATCGCGATAATATCGTGTATCGCGATGTTGTCGCCATGATATCGCGATATTTTTTGGGGCCAATATCGCCCAGCCCTAATATGCATAACAGTTCCCTCTACATTTCTGGTTATCACTAGACAGAGGAAGGTATCTTTGTCCATGCTTACTATGCGCAGAAAAAAATAAAAAATAAAAATAAAACCCTCCCTCCCTCATTGATTTGAAAAATAAATTGCCCGAGAACCAAAACTCTTTTTTTTTTTGGCCTTACATCTCATATATATTTTGAAGACCTCTGTCTGTCTGTCTGTCTGTTTGTCATTAATACAAATCTTCGATTCTCGACCGATCGGGACGAAACTTGGTACGTGTGTGCAGTTTGACCAGGCGGTGGTCATTGTCATATTGGCGAGCCCGTGCGACGCCCGTGCAGCGCATGCGCAGACGAGATCTCGGAAACGGGTGGAGCTATCGACTTGAAATTTGGTATGTGAATGTATCTTGCCCCGAATACAAATTTTATCGGGTCGCCAAGCCCGTGCGACGCCAGCTTCGCGCATGCGCAGACGAGATATTGGAAACGGGTGGAGCTATCGACTTGAAATTTGGTGTGTGAATGTATCTTGCCCCGGATACGAATTTTATCGGGTCGCCAAACCCGTGCGACGCAAGCTTCGCGCATGCGCAGACCAGATCTCGGAAACAGGTGGAGCTATCGACTTGAAATTTGCTATGTGAATGTATCTTGCCCCGGATACGAATTTTATCGGGTCGCCGACCCCGCTTCGCGCATGCGCAGACCAGATCTCGGAAACGGGTGGAGCTATCGACTTGAAATTTGGTTTTTGAATAGCCCGGACAACGTCGGGCTCATCAACTTGAAATTTGGTTTTTGAATAGCCCGGACAACGTCGGGCTCATCGAGCCCGTGCGACGCCAGCTTCGCGCATGCGCAGACCAGATCTCGGAAACGGGTGGAGCTATCGACTTGAAATTTGGTTTTTGAATAGCCCGGACAACGTCGGGCTGGGTAGAGCTATCGACTTGAAATTTGGTTTTTGAATAGCCCGGACAACGTCGGGCTCATCGGCTAGTCTCATATATATTTTGAAGACCTCTGTCTGTCTGTCTGTTTGTCATTAATACAAATCTACGATTCTCGACCGATCGGGACGAAACTTGGTACGTGTGTGCAGTTTGACCAGGCGGTGGTCGTTGTCGTATTGGCGAGCCCGTGCGACGCATGCGCAGACGAGATCTCAGAAACGGGTGGAGCTATCGACTTGAAATTTGGTATGTGAATGTATCTTGCCCCGAATACGAATTTTATCGGGTCGCCGAGCCCGTGCGACGCCAGCTTCGCGCATGCGCAGACGAGATATCGGAAACGGGTGGAGCTATCGACTTGAAATTTGGTGTGTGAATGTATCTTGCCCCGGATACGAATTTTATCGGGTCGCCGAGCCCGTGCGACGCAAGCTTCGCGCAGACCAGATCTCGGAAACGGGTGGAGCTATCGACTTGAAATTTGCTATGTGAATGCATCTTGCCCCGGATACAAATTTTATCGGGTCGCCGACCCCGTGCGACGCCAGCTTCGCGCATGCGCAGACCAGATCTCGGAAACGGGTGGATCTATCGACTTGAAATTTGGTTTTTGAATAGCCCGGACAACGTCGGGCTCATCGACTTGAAATTTGGTTTTTGAATAGCCCGGACAACGTCGGGCTGGGTAGAGCTATCGACTTGAAATTTGGTTTTTGAATAGCCCGGACAACGTCGGGCTCATCGGCTAGTGTATATATATATGTAGAGTAGTTGAATAGTGTATATTCAGTTGTAATTATTCATTTTATAGTTGGTGTCAAGGTATGTGCTTACTGCTTAGATGATGCACATGTCATGTATTATACTAAGTGATATCTTATCTAGATTTTCGTTCAAACATAAAGTTGAGAATGACGTCAGTCACCAAACATTTGGCTGTGAACTTGGTTCCTTGTTTCATATTCGAAAATGTATAACAAATAATTAGAAATAATTAGAATGAGATTCGATGGTCAGCTATATATTTTCTATGTCCAGTACTTGGACACCCGATTCGATTCGATTTGGTTTCCAAATTTCCGATTCGCAGGGCCCTATTTTACACATTAAACACCCATTGTTTTTTTTATATTTATGCACCAAAATCTTTTACAATGGACAAAAATGCGGCATTTTTGGAAAACAAGTTAAGACTAAGGGTTCATAGGGCCATAAGTTGATTTTCTTCAACATATTTATGTTAATTCCTTTACAATTTGTTCAATCTAGTAAATTGAAAAGGTTATAAGAAAAGCAGGGCATATGGATATCAATTTATGGAGTTACATGAACTGAAATATTGTATTTCATCACGCGAATATTTGAGGTGTCAGATGCAAATTTGGTTAACTCTATACAATGGAAAGCACAATTTGTTTGAGAATACTTTTTTCTTCTTAATCATAGATGCTTAAATTAATGTTTTGTGTTTTACCTAGTGAGGAAATTACATAAACAGTGAAAATTCACTTCTTTTTTCTCTAGTCTTTTAAATAATTGACCATAAAATATGGAATTTGGCCCATTCTGAGAAATTGAAGCTCCAAAATCAAGTAAACTCAAATATTTGAAGGCACACAACTCAAAATATATTCAACGGATCTGCGAATAGTTTTCTGTTCTGGAATCAGGAAAGTAAGGCCGACAAAATGGACATGACATTTGATGATGTTGTGAATTTGAATTTTTTTTTTGTACATAACTGAAAATACATAAATTTAAGATTTGACAAAATTTTGGAGACTAGCACATATTAAGAGAATGGACTGGCACAGGATCTTTAATGCTAAACCTGCGATGAAAGGGTTAAATGAGACTTTGATAAGGTTATCGGACTTCGAGCAGTTTGAGAACTCAATACAGGCCTCAGCTCACAAGGCGACTCGGGCGAGATTGTCGCCTTACTGTCGCCCTATCGTCGCTTTAAGGCGAAATCGAAGTCGCCTTCAATTTTAGGGGGAATTTTTTTTTCTTTTTCTTAATTTTGTTTCTAGTTTTTTCCCAGACTTGTCCGTATATAGATGAATTGTGGCGGCCATCCCAAAAAGAAACAGACGATGCAGAGACAAAGACCCAAGTGTTTAAAATAAAAAATAACCTATTGTTTTGTGTTGTTATTCAGTCGCCTTTGTTCCCTTTGCGGCAATGAATGTTAATCACGAATGTTTTGACACACTGAAAACACGATGAGATGTTCGCATCTGTGTTGTTACTGACCATCGTGAGTGTCACAAATAAATGTTTTAATTAACTTAAAAGACCGCCGTCCCGCTTTTCAGATATAAAACAATTACGACATTATCAGAGTATCTACCAGGCGCTTCGGTAGTTCGTTTCGGTAACGCATCGCACTTTTTTAAGAGACCGCATCGCATTTTTTTAAGAGACCGCTTCCGTAAATAAATGTCAAGTTTATTGCTTTAATCGGATTATACCAGTGATGTTGGCATTAATTAAGGGAGGCCATTAATTAATAAAAGCTTTAGCAATAAAACTAAAAGCTTTTGCAACTCCTTTGTTTATTTTAGCAGACACCCACATTACAGTCGTGACCAAATTAAACTTACAAAGTTACATGCATCATGATTCAGACTGTACAAACGTATCTTCCAAGCTGCAGTCTAGGAAATAATACTACTTCTATTTAGTTAAAAATTAACTACTACTGTAACTTTATAATTGTCTTTCTTAAATGATAGCTACACAAAACATTTCCAAAAATTTAAAATATATAATAACAATTAATTAAGATAATTTCAGATAAAGTCAAAAAACAAAAATTATTTCTTATTTGATCTTTTTAAATTTTTTATTGATGTTATAAAATAAAGCGATATTTTGTCAATTTTTGGTAGTCTCCTCACTTCTCCCTGAAGTCTCCCTAAATTTCCTGAAGTCTCCCTAAATTTCCTGGAGGGAGACTTCAAGTCTCCCTGTTCTGAACCCCTAGGCTGAGGCCTGACTCAATAAGTCCAAATATTTACAAATAATTCATGTGAAGACTAATTTTATCTGCTCAGATGAGAGATCTCTTTCTGAATACATATTTTTACAATTCAGAACATTTAAAATGAGTTTATGGAAACTGAGGGGTTTCTATACAGACAATATATTTAAGAACGTCCAGTGGTCTAAGCAAGATATTTACTTTAATTGAGATATGAGCATATATTTACAGGCAGGTGAAAGAACACCATCATTCATTACCTTGTCACACACCCTACCTTAATGGGAGACTCTACCTAAAGCCAGCCATTTATGGGGCTATCTCCTACCAGGGACCAGCCTCGACTTGATTTTCAGGGCGATGTGACTTCTCCCTGTAACAAAAATAGGGCGAAGTGGGCGTTCTCCAGGGCGAAGTGTGTTGGCAAATTTGAAATCGGCCCGCAAGTGCTGTAGTCACCTATATAACGAAAATAGGAGATATGTAATATTTAAATTAAAATGATGAAACAATGGTTCAAATGTGGAAACTTTATGTTCAAATCATCACTCTAATAACTATGAATAATGTCCAAACATAATTGTGAGAGAATGGTAGCATTTTATATAATAATTTTGGTTCTCACTCATTAAAGGTCCCCAACATGGGTAGATATTAATATGTTGCAAAAATGAATTTGTTTTCAAAGTTATTCTGGCCTTTACATAATTTAACAAAGGGGTGATGATCTGATGTAAGGTGTAGAGTTGTAAGCTTCAGGTGTGATAATCTCAAAATCACAAGTCACTGTGGACACCTGACGATGTATTCACTGGGTCGTCTCCGAATGTCAGTCGCTATTGTTTTGGAAGGTGTGAACGGAGGTGTGAATAATTGGTTACTTCTAACGAGTACCGCTGTTAGTGATTTGTGGTGATATGTTGGGCTAGTTTTTGTTATTCAGGTGAGCTTTATTAACGCTGACAATAACTCATAGTTATCACCGGTACGTAGTTAGTGTACATTGTATGTTAGTTCCGTGAGTGAATGATATAAGCATGTTTGTACCTTGAGTGAACAACCTGAACTCAAATCGACCTATATAAATGCATGCAAAGGCAATTTACTTCAACCCTCTGGCAGCAAGTGGAGCGAACAAGTCAGATTTCATTTGGCTTAATTAGTTCCTTGTTGTCAGAGCGTCGGTACGAGTGAGTTGCGCGGTCTGTAACCTTTATTGGAAGCAACCGCCCTCGTGCTGATGCCGGCGAGTGAGACGGTTTTGGATTAGGCTTAGTGCGACGGACAATGGAGCTAATCCCTGACTCCGGGTTAGCTGCAATACAGAGATCTCAAATTGCGGACATTGTTAGCTGGAATCTCCAGTCTAACAGGGGCTATTTGACTCTTTGTGTTGAATTCCGGACGGAGGATGCTGGTATCCAGAGATCTTCTACCCGGAGCAGGAACGCCAAGACCAGCCGTACAATGAAAGAGGAGCCTCCTAAGAAAAAGACGCCAGCTCGAAGGAGAAGGGACGCAGCCAGACGGGCGAAATGGAAGAAAAAGAAGGGGGTGACTGTTGATCTGCCGGTCACCCCTCCCCGTGTGGTTCAGCCATCCAGTGTCACAGCCGGTAGGCCGGAGTTGTCTGAGAGACGCCCAGACGACCCGGCCTGCATGGAAACAGGTGACATCAGACCAGCTAGCAGGGACTCCGTAGATCTGCCGGAGGTCCCTGCTGTCGGCACAGAGACGAGCGGAGACAGGGACGCGGATACCACCCCTGATGTTCCTGCCGCCAGTTTCGACGTGGAACTGGACAGCTTTACACCACGGACACCGGATTACCAGCACATCCCGGTGTCCTCCAGCTCCACCAGCACCAACAACAACAACAACAGCGCAGACTCCACCCGCTCTATGGAAGAATCTGCCGCCGCTTGTGAAAGGGAAATGGAGTTCCTGAAAGGAACGCAAAAGAAACGTCAAGAAGAACAAAGGAGACAAACCGAAGAAATTGAACGACAAACCAAAGAAATTGAACGCCTCTTGGAGCTGACATCTCGTCCTCCTCCTCCATCTCCGCAGTCATCAACAAAGAAGCCTAATCCAAAAAAGAAGAGAAAGAAGAAAAAATAGGAAATATCACCAAATTGCTATCTTTTTTTCATTTCCCCCCCCCTCGTATTTCTAATAAAAGCAAAAACATGAGGGATTAAGGAAAGGGCCCTTCGGTCCTTTCGACAATCCCGGGGCTAGCTACCCCAAAACAACCCAATAAAAAAATTTAAAAAAAAAAAAAAAAAATATTTACTTCAACCTCAGTGATATTCTCATAATCTTTCATAATAATGGCTAATGTTCAGGTTAATGTTTCATTTATCGAGAACAGAAAAGGAGGGAGGAATCTGCTGTTTGATTGTCACAAATATCGTATTAAAACTAGAAAGAGTGACAGTATCCACTGGACATGTTGCGTTAGATGGTGTCCAGGTACAGTCAACACCAAGGATGACATAGTGACAAGTGTAGGAAAGCCGCATAATCACGAAGCAGATCCCGACAAACTCAGCGCAGAACTCATAATGTCGAAAATGAAGCAGATTGTCAAGTCAGATTCTAGGACTGTGTACAACATATATTCAATTGGCATGTGGTGGAAAAGTTGCTCCAAGAAAGAGAAAATATAGAGCCATCGAGAACAGCATCGGCCACTATAAGCGAGTTCATAGAGGAGGAGAAATTGACAAAATGGAGTTTCTCGATGCAATGGGTCGTTTGTCTGGACATTAGACTAGAATTATATTATTGTATATAATTTCACATATAAAATGAGTAAGCTATGTAAATAATGGATATGAATAAAAACCTCAACTCAACGTCCAATTGTTCATTCGACCATTATCATAAACTTCCATTTGGGCAAAAGATTGGGCTGGGATAATGACCTGCGTCAATCCAGATCGAGGTCATCCCACTAATTAATTTTCACACTTAAAGTTGACTGGCATTCGGAGACTAACCCGTATTCACAGCTGTCTGCAATCAACACTCAGGTGTGAAAATGCTCCCAAATCAGATTAATACAGATGTTAATAGTAACTATGGTGTTATCTACAACAGTGTCAATGGATAACTGGGTTCAATCAATGTTCAATGTTGGCAGTAAATTAGGGTGAATATTTTGCCGATTTTCGTTGGTCAACTTTCAGGGTGACTTAAACTTCGCCCGGCTGCAAAATTAGGGCGAAGTGAGCAAGAATAGGGAGACTTCTTCACCCACGTCGCCCTCTTGGCTGGTCCCTGTCTCCTACTATATTCAACTGAAAATATGCAAGAAAAGAATGAATTTGAGTCAGCGATGATTGTAATATACACTAATGTACTCCAGGAATGATGTAAAATGATATGATATTTATAACTAAAATGAGCAAAAAGGCAATTTACTCATTTTCATTATAATTATCATATTGTTTTACATTGTTTATAGAGTACATTAGTTTATTTTGCACTCATCGCTGACTGAAATTCATTCATTCGTTGCACATTTTCAGTTGAATATAGTAGGAGATGGCCCCATAAATGGCTGGATTTAGGTACAGTCTCCCTTTTTGTTAAAAATTCTTGGAACTTACCAGTAAATCCAGTCTCAATAAACTTCAAATTGACTATTCAAATGGTATGCATATGATAGTCTGAAACAGATAGAAGGGAATATTATTATACATTACTTTAAAAATGTATTACATCAGTGTCAACACATTTCTTAGCAAGACTCAGTAGGAACAAATAAAAGTTAATGGCAGTAGTAAAATTTTGTTAACTTACTCTAAGATGAAGAAGCTCACATGACTTTCAAGAAATTACAAGTCAACGAGGCTATGATATAGATTGATTATGTCTGATTGTATGTTTACATGGTACCAGTATGTGTTTACACACACTGACTTAAAGCAAGACACAGTACTCAAAATTTGCCATGGAAATAAGCAATGCCATGGGAAATGCCATGGCAACATGTGGCATCTAACATGCAACAGCATTAAATTTGTCATGGGATATTTTTCCTAATTTTGAGGGCTGCAAGACATATAATACTATGATTGGGAACATTACATAACATATATAGATAGTGATTTGTGTGGGTATTATAACAACTTAAAGACCTATTACTGACGTGCCATTGGATTGGTTTTGGTCATTGTAAACCAGAGGATTGTTTAATAAATAATGGACCTGTAATTTGTCTTACATACATGTATGTAGCATGATTTGAAAAGCATTTCAATAACCAGAAAATAACTAACAATACCATTTATGCGGGATAGCAATTGAAGCCGCTGCCTTGACAGTTGTAGTACAGTGTGAATCTTAAGCATCCTGCTATTTAGAGCTGGGACATCCACATTTGGTAAATTACATTAAGGAAAAGGTATTAACTAAGAAATATATTATCTGTGTTATTTATCAATGTTATAAATTCCTGGTTAGAACATTAAAAAGTAATCTCTATGAGCATAGCCAGTCAATGCTAAAGTAAAGATTCAAGTATCGGGACATCATGAACGTATTAGATTTATGAAGACACTGGCTTGCTTTAGTGTTCAGTGCTTCAATGTACATGAACAAATTCATTGGCCATCTATTGATTGAAACATTTGTCATAATGAGTTGTCCATTAATTATTAACCACCATTGACCAAACATCCCATATGGAGCTCTGTGTCAAGTGGTTAGTGCATCAGACTTGTCTTTGCCGTCAACACAGCTAGAGGAGTTTGCAGCCCGTCGGTGGCCTAATGTGAGTTTCACACAGCAGTGGCTTGGTCGAATTGATTGGCGTGCAATCATTGGATTGTACGCTCTTCAAATTTCATGCCAAGTTGTGACCCTTGATCAAGGACACTCATACTGTGACTGTTTTGCACCACCCATGTGTTATGAGCAGTGACAGATCTTGTTAGTATGCTAGCCACATTGTGGCTGTACCTTCCACTGTCCCCGGGCAGCAGTAGATTGTTACTGAGTGTTAAGGCTCATCAGGGTAATAATTGTCATTACCGTCTTAGAACAATTATTTATTAATTGGTTAAGCGCTATATAAAAACTCATTATTATATTATTATGTATTAGAGGGCAGAGACGAAGTTTAGGTCTGCTAATATGATAGAGATGTTAGTCTATTTAAAGGGCTGCTAAAAGAACCATAATAATGGGTTTAATGTTTAAACTTTTCCTGGAGAAAAAAAATCCAAAGCTGACATTATAAAGTAATAAACGGAGATTTCATATAAATTAGTACCTATTATTGTGTTTGTAAAAAAGCACACAAGTAACGGTACACTAACGTGACAGTGAGCAAGTTCTAACATAGATCATGCCATGAATCTCTACTCGGCTGTGCCCATGGTGATCATATTTCAACAGTTCAAAACATGGGAAATTTTTTATGTTCTAAAGGGGACCTTTAAAGAATTTATTTGATTGCCCAGGGAAAAATCCAAAGCAAAATTGGCTGAAACAAATCATCTAATGATGGAATCTAGATCTGAGACCTTCACCTACTGTGAAATATATTATTAAGGAGAACGAAGAAACTAAGAAATATATTACCTGTGTTATTAGTTTTACTAAGTTCTCTGTGACCTATCAGAACATCAAAAATTTCCCATGTTAATGATGTTTTGAACTGGTGTTCCATATGATCTCTACGGATAAACCCAGAGTCATATCAGTGAGATATCCCAGTCAGATTCTGGAAATCAAAATGATAAAAATACAGTGATTTTAAGTATTTACATATACCCGGTATAGTAATGAATAGCATTTTATTTTAGACAAATTTGGCAGTAATTTACAGTGAAAGTAAAATTCATTTTTATTTTTACCCTAACACTATTCCACAATGCCATCAATTTGGTTGATCTAAATTAATTTATTCATTCCTCATACATTTCTTTCTGCCTTTTGCTTTGGGTCATGCATTTATAACAGGAGGAACCACAATTCACAATACCAATATATAGTGTCCATTGAAATATCATGGGAATGGCCTAACCACAAAACATTCACATAGGTGTATATGTGATATTTGCCAGACAAACTCTATGCCGGGATTGCCCCAAAATTAACGGGACAATGTCGAACATACATGGGCAAATGTATATTGATGATAAAATTTTACAAAGCAAAGTTACAATATTTATATCATACATGTTTTCTGTTGCAATGGTCAACAGATGGCTTTTGCCATGTTATTTCAGATGGAATAGAAGTTATAGAACCCCAATTTAAAATTCATGTGTTCAGGATTGCTCCACTGGATATCCCCATGTCCATGTTTATGCCCTATTTTAACTTTAGAACTTATGTATACTATAGTCATCTCAATGATATGTACAGGTAATGCAATATTGTGGTTAATAGATGTCCAAATTACACTGCCTCACACTCTGACACAGGGTTGTGTCGGGGAGGGTTATTAAAACACAAAAAAAATATCAGTATAAAGGCTACCCCATGATATGAGTTTAAAAATATACATAGACAGTCCTTCCAATGGTATCTGGAGAAGTCAACCCTAAACAAAGTAGTCAGACCCAAGAGAAATCGACACACTATGTAGGTTAGCGTCATGCATGGCATTTGCATTAAACAAGTGTCATTCTCTGTGTCCAACAGTTTGCCACATTGTTTGGTGTCAAAGAGGATTACATCACTTTGTAGCTTTCTTGGTTTTTCACAAATAGGGGATTAAGAAACAGGAAATATTGTTACACCGATGTGTGCTTAATTAATATTAGGAAAAAAACTACCAACATAATTTTGTCCTGGCTTTGGACCGGCTCATCAACACAGCCAAACAACCTGAACACAGTGGAAGTTACATACGTGTGTGTCAATTTTGGCGAAAACTCCGAGCTGCTTTCCACATTCCTACTTCAAAGTCAGTTGTCATTCAATGCAACTTCAAAGTCCTGAAAAACAGACTGATAATTTTTAGTGAGCTTTCTTGGCAAAGAGCAAACATTTTTTCCCTCCAGATATTATCTCCACATATTATCTTGACATCTCAACATATTACAAATACATCTCGAGATCTCGACTAAATCTCAAGATTTCGACATACGCATTTTGAGATCTCGACGTTATCGTGATCTCAACATATTACCGGTATGATGAAATCTCTAGTTATTTTCTCAAGATCTCGACATACACAACTCGAGGTATCGACAAACACATCTCGAGATAATATCTTGAGATACATCAATATATAAATGTGCTTAAAATACAGCATAGCCTAATGTTCCTATAACTACCGCTATATGGCACAAGAAATTATATCATTGGTCAGTACGACTCAGTATGCTATACAGTTCAGTGCGAATTTGACAATAACCTCACCATTACACTGTATACGCATATTCCTTATTCAGAAACAATCGGTATTGACCAAATAAATGGTGCGATGGGTTGGGCCATCCCAGTTTTGATTAGCGTTAGGTCAAGGTTAGGGTTAGGGTCCATAATTTACCATCCCACACCAGTCAGGGTTAGTATCCCGTCAAGTTCTGATTATGGTTAGGATTATACTAGTAGGCTCAGTGTTAAGGTTTAGGTTAATGTCCATGTCTGCTACTTTTCCATTCGGGTCATGCAGACTTATATTAGTCTAGAATCCCACCCAACTTGTCATGTCCCATCTCATCACGACGATGTCCAATCAATTGCCACCCGTTACCGTCTCAGTCATGGGAAAAGGTTGAATATCCTGTCCATGCCAGTTATGTTTATGGTCAGGTCACTTTCCGCATTCCCACTTGCCTCATCGAGTCCTGAACTGTATCACCATGTTCCGGATAGGGTCAGGGTAAGGGACAAATGAAACACATTTCGATTTGAAAGTGGTTGTGTGATCTGGGAAATATCAAATTGTTGTATAAAAGTCCTTTATAGCTGGAATAGCCTACATTATCTTTTTTTAAATGTTCATTACATACTGAACCTGAATCTCCTTTCGCGAATGGTTCCTGACAACTCAATTGATCCAGTAGACAGGCCCAAGTTGTGACATCGAGATAATATGTCCACCTGTCGAGATAATATTTGGGGGGGGGGGGGGGGGGGAAGAGATATATTGACCATGTCACAAATGAACCACCATAGAGTACTAGACCTGAGATGGGAAAGAATCTATTTAAATAAATCTTCAGACAGTTCAATATTGAATCCATTGATCACAACATCTGCTTTGTCATCGGTGGAAAATATTTATGTAATGGATTAAATAAATTCTATTTTTTATAATTTGTCATGATTATATAATATACTAGCAGGGTTACCCGGCGTTGCCCAGGTTAATGTAGCTGTGGATATTTGATGGGAATAGAGAATGCTCTTGCTTAAAGTGTTATACGTTTTCTCATAAATTGTAAATTCAAATAGCATCACAAAACATGATTATTAGTCATGGAATATAAGTAGTGGCTCACCTTGTCAATTGTCATTCTGTTTATCGCGATTAATCCGTTCCACCAATAATGAAGTATTTATTTATTTACAACTGCGTATACATTAGACGTTATAATATTATACATGAACATCATAAACACATTAGTTCGATAAAAGATGATAATTGGGTTTTACATATTGAAATGTATCAATCAATCTAGTGGGTTGGACTAAGATCTCGAGGACACTTGGCTACCATATCTCCATGAAGATGCAGATGTTTCAAAGAAATTTCCAGGTGCTCCTCTGTTCATGGTGCTATATATTGGCTAAATATTCTCAGCTACATGTGCCAGGCACAGAGCGAGATTTTGAGTTGTTTATGTCAGTCGATGAGTCTGTTCTAAAACCCTTGTCAGATGTCAGTATTGGTAGGATCCTGAAAAGTCTTGTGCTACTAATTGCATTTTTTCTTGTATATCAGAAGAAACTATATTTGACTGCACACTGTGACCACTATTTTTGAACAGGCCTTCCATATCTCTTGACAAATTGTAACTTTTTGTGGAAACTTTATTGAATGGAACAGACTAAATTTTTTTATTATATATTATATGCAATCCTCTGACGGTTCGAGGTCTCTCAGTTTGCACGAATATATGTATCTCTTCAATAGAATGCAGGGGTGGCGCCAGGATTTCCCCGACGGAGGGGCTATGGTCCCCGACAGGGGGGCTAGACTGGTGACAGAAGGCAGCCCCGGGGAGAGCGCGAGAGGGGCGTCCCCTATCGCACGGGGGGTTTGGAAAATTTTGAAAATACATAGCCTGAGATCGATTCTGGAGTGTTCTGGTGTCAACATACACACTGTTCTAGGGGATCATAATTGTCACTTTTACTTGAGTATTTGAAAAAAAAATCAGCATATACAATAGTAATGACAATATGGAATGGATCTTAAGTTAACTCACCGTAAATCTTTCGCCACAGGTAGTTGGATCAACTTACAAAGACGGATGAACCATGAGTCCGTGAACATCATTTAGGAGCGTATAATAGATGTAAATTTGTTCAGGTAACATACGATGTGAAAAATTGATGCAGAAAGAAGGAGAGAACAAAGTTGGATGAGGATTATCCCATAATCCACTGAATTAAAATTCTATCCAGTCCACAATTTATGTTATGTTATTATTCTTTAAATCCCTCAAGTAATAATCTATCCCGGGGAAGTACTAGTAAGCATGATATAATGCATGCAAGGCGAAACACTATCTTTTCAAAGAATAAAATTCATGATGTGACCTGAAATCATCTGATAATTAATTGTCAGTAACTGTTGACACATGCCACGTGTGTGAGCATTGCAACACTGATTACCAATCAGATCGCTTTGCTATTGTTGCCACACAATAGCGATCTGATTGGTACTCAGTGTTGCTCCTGCACGTGGCATGTGTCACTGACAATTAATTGAACTCGACTCAACTAACACACTGACATAAAGCCATGCAAACATCAAAGTTCGGATATGGACTGTATATATATGGACACCCTGTCCTTTCGTAGACAGTAGACACCGTGGGCTAGCCACCCGAACCATTTAAGAGTTTTTAAAGTTCGGATAAGTTGCTATGACTGATACTTGCGTGACATAATTATTCGTGATAATGACAATAATTTGTCGGAACATTTTTAAATTGAGTTATCCCTCTTGTGTCACCATTGAAATATCAGATTGAAACTAATTTAACTAAATAATACATGTAATCTATACACCTTTCTACGCTAATTCCAATGGATACCACTTTCCGGCAAGACTTGCAAGACGGCAAGTCCCCGACGAATTTGGCAGATATCCCCGATGGGGGGGCTGACCATCCCCGACGGGGGGGCTACAGCCCCCCCTGACCCCCCCTTGGCGCCACCCCTGATAGAATGATAAATATACGTTTAATGCTTCTTCTAGTTATCTCTTTTTTTTGCTAGCTCATTGTGTGAATGCCTTGATTGCCATTCCCATATAAATATGACTGTTAAGAAGATGTAATTGTTCAAGTGACTTATGTGGGTCACCATATGTCGGGATTGTGAAATGTAAACGCCCAACTACTTAAAATGATATGGAGATGGCCTGGTGACTGTATATAACTTATATGTGGATATCGGCGAATAGCAATCTTATCAATGATAGTGCATATCCGTTCGCCATCCGTGACGCAAACGACACCAAATGTGATTCAATTCATGGTATATCATTAGAGAAAAACGTGTATGAATTTGGTGGAATTTGGTTTATTAAATCAATTGTTGATGCAACGCTGACTCGAACAATGCCATATTGCGAAGGTGATTATGTATTCGTTTGGTGGAAATCAGCGACAAAAATATTTCACCATATTTTTTTAATTTCCCCTCCCACAAACAGCGTCATTTTAGAAAATTTTAACCCGCACCATTATCTTCCTTGTAAAAAGTTACCCCTCTTAGAACGCCTTGGTGCCATCTCAATTGTACCGCGTGAAGTTATATATAGAACGCACACAGACAGACAAAAAGACAGACAGCACGATTTTATTTCTTGTATCATTTGAGAAGAACGTGTCTGAATTTGATGGTAATTGGTACTAAAAATATTTTGTATCAGTTTTGGTGACCCTCCCGTCCCTATTTCGGACTCAACCTGCACACACTAAGACTCATTAGAGATTAGAGATGCATATATATGAAATTGGTGAAAATTGGCGAGTATACAAATTCGTATCAAATTTAAGGTCCCAATATCTCTCACCCATAGGGCACCAATTTGGTGTATCTAAACCACACAATAAGATCCTCGTATCACGGAGAAGAATATGTATCAATCTGGTGGAAATCGGCACTAACCATATAGATATAATCTTTTGTGTCCCTCTCATCTCTATACAGCACTGACTCGAATGGCCCCACTTGTGACATCCTTAAACCACACGATTACACTCCTGATATCATGGAGATGATTGTTTTGAATCTAAAATCAAACAGTGCTTGATATTATTTTTTTACTTGTGATATTGACGTGAGTATACACATTCTTAAGTTCTACCGGTTATTTCCCATGACGGAAATCCTTCCACTTACGATTGAATCGTGGTCGTCTGAACGTTCACTAAATGATGTTTAGTTTTCGTATCTGCCATGATTTCTGTTAGAGAATAATTGTTTACATTCCAATGAACATTAAAATGAACTGAAAACACACTGCCAATGGGCGCCAGACTTTCATAAACACAATTTAGTGAATGTTCAGACAACCACGATACAATCGTAAGTGGAGAAATCGGGCCAGACGAGATCGTGGAAAGTCTGTTCACATGATTGCAATGTTGTCGTACATGATGATATCGTAGGTTGTTCATAAAGCATGTGATTGACTACCCTGCGATCTTTACAGCCACAAATTTTACATACATACAAGGAATTGGGCCTGACAAAATCGTGGATAGTGTTTGTTCACACGATTGCGATGTCGTCGTACATGTACATGATGATATTGTAGGTTATACATACACATGACCGCGATGTACCGCGATGTATACCGCGATTACATCGCAAGTGGAGATATCCCAGGATACGTCACAATTTCAAATCTAAAATCAAACAGTGCTTGATATTATTTTTTGACTTGCGATTTTGACGTGAGCATGCACAGTCTAACTACCGGTTACTTCCTGCGACTTCCGGTTACTTCCACTTACGAATTGTGGTCGTCTGAACGTTCACTTAAGTAATGGCCGGTGTTAATGCCGATCACAAACCTGTGTACATTTAAAAACCCTGTGTACCCTTCAGCACATTTTTTGGTGAGAGTGACTCCTTCAGCCTTACTCAAGTTACTGGACTCTGATGGCGGAAGAGTTACGTCGTGGCCCAGAGTGGCCAGAGTTGGACCGAACAGTTAGCGGAGTGTCTACCCATTGCACAGGTTGTCCGTACAACATAAGAATCTATATTACATCTTATCATGCAACTATTCCAGTTGAATTTAAGATGTGACAAACTTAGTGACCACTGCCTAAAATGATGGAAAAGGTCAGAAATAACAGAAATTAGAATTTAGATCGTATAACAACACTCGAAATTAGGAAAATATCCGACGGCAAATTTAATGCTTTGGCATGTTAGATTCCACACAATCATTTTGCCACGGTTATTTCACACGTCATTGCTTACAATATGTTATTGCCGTGACTAACTTTGAATTTCGACCACTAAAAATGGTTGGTTGTCAATGTCAGTCTAATTCTATTGAAAATCGGGTAAAATGAAAATAATTTTTCGAAATAATTGGAAAAATCTTACGAAGTTACGACTTACGACGTTAATTTCTTTTTGTGTGTCACCTCTGTCAGTCTGTGGCACTGAAAACTGAGCCATAGTTAACCTAAAAATGTCTGTCTTCCATCAGATACCGTAAAACCCTTAAGGAGCATGGCCTGCATGGAAAATATCTGTTAGAAATTGAATACAAATTCACAACAATTGATCCGCCATTCTGTGTTGTGTTTTAAAACATCACGTGACAACATTGACCTCCTTCGCCGACTTTTGGCAACACCCATAAACAACACGTGACACCCCCTAACTGATTTCTCATTGGTCAATATATCCCCTATACCGTAGAAGCGGGGGCTGATATAGACCCTACCCACACAGAACACCACTTAAGTCAACTGAACCTATGTCATGTCCCAATGCGGGAGGGTCCATATATACCACAACATTCATAGTATATGCCAAGAATTCAAAGGTATGGGCCCACGTAACGACATAAAATCTCAAGAAAACCAGCGAAAACAAAACAAAATCACATTTAATGTTCTAAGTTAAGTTATTTCCTCCTGTATCTGTATCGGTGCGCGCGCATGATCAGTTCGGATGTGAGCGCACACTCCATATAAAGAATCTTTGTGAAAATGAACCCTCTCAAATTAGTCTCAATACTTTAAAATATAGAATTAACCTAAAAATAACAAAAACCTTCGGAATAGAGAACCTTCGGAATAGCGGACCTTCGGGATAGCAAACCTTCATAATAGAAGCATGTCCCCACAATTACACCGGTGACGTAAACACATGTGCCAATCTTAGTTGTACTCTCGTAATTATCGGTACGATGAAACGGTGACGGAATCTGACGAGGTTTGCCGAATGTAGAATCACCCAGTGAATTATCGATCGCCCATGCGATACAAAAAAACCAAAAGCAATAAACACCACACTACGGTGGCGTAACAAGAAAACCATAGTCAGAAATGGTAACGCCACCAAGATCGTATTATTAGCCATAAATATAAATAATAATACAATTATTCTATAAACTAGCTTTCAAATTTTATGCGGGAAATTTGCGTACTTCCATATTTCAAGTTTTCCCGTTTCTCGTGGCATACATTACTTTCATCAAACTGTCTTCTTTATTACACAAGCTGATAGGCCCGACTTCACCCGGGCTGTTTCCCATCTGCTTTCCGGTGAAAGGTGCGATTTGACCTTCAATTGACTATTTCGAAAGTCAAGGTCAGGTCAGGGTCATGATTTGTCCAGTCCAAAACACCCCCACCCGTAGAAAACTACCCATAGGTATCAAATTTCGTCGAAATCCGTCCGTTTTACCCAACTTGACCTTTAATTAACAATTTTGAAGGTCAAGGTAAGGTCAGAGTCATGATTTGACCCGTCCAAAACACCCCCCCCCCCCGACAAAAGTACCCATAGGTATCAAATTTCGTCGAAATCTATCCGTTTTATCCGAGTTGACCTTTGATTGGCCATATTGAAGGTCAATGTCAGGCCGAGGTCACGATTTGACCCGTTCAAAACTCTCCTCGGACCAAAGTATCCCTAGGTATCAAATTTCGCCGAAATTTGTCCGTTTTACCCAAATTGACCTTGCATTGACAGTTTTAAAGGTCAAGGTCAGGTCGGGGTCACGATTTGACCCGTTCAAAACACTTCCCGGACACAAATACCCATAAGTATCAAATTACGTTGAAATCTATGGAAAGCCGAGGAGGACATGTTGGTTGCTAATTGCTAGATATACGACGCGGTATTTTGAAGGTGTTTCAAACTAGGAGATAGAAGTATTCTGCCTTTCAAATGGTGATGAATTATAGTAGTTTATTCAAATTTTATGGCATAAATTGTTATTAAAACCGTATATACTATAAAAAATTAATGACTCGAAAATTAAGTGGGCCTTTAAACAAAGTCACAATTGCATTTAGGCTCATCTCATACTCGTCCATTCAGCGATATTCTACTGCGCAGTTTGTTATAGCCTCCAGTATTTATTGAGCGTTATACCCCCAACTGTTATAATTCGCCTTTAGCAGGCGTACTCTTGCCTCAGATTATTGAGATATTAGGTCACACATAATCACATTAAATCGCATCGTAACATAGCAATTGTGTGGGCTCCTTGGCGTGAATATGTAATGAGAAATAAGGTCATACGTAATGACATTAAACTCAAGAAAACCCTCGAAAACAAAACAAAATCACATTTAATGTTTTACGTTATTTCCTTCATAAAAAGAATCTTCAGTAGTTTATTCAAATTTTATGGCATAAATTGTTATTAAAACCGTATATACTATAAAAAATTAATGACTCGAAAATTAAGTGGGCCTTTAAACAAAGTCACAATTGCATTTAGGCTCATCTCATACTCGTCCATTCAGCGATATTCTACTGCGCAGTTTGTTATAGCCTCCAGTATTTATTGAGCGTTATACCCCCAACTGTTATAATTCGCCTTTAGCAGGCGTACTCTTGCCTCAGATTATTGAGATATTAGGTCACACATAATCACATTAAATCGCATCGTAACATAGCAATTGTGTGGGCTCCTTGGCGTGAATATGTAATGAGAAATAAGGTCATACGTAATGACATTAAACTCAAGAAAACCCTCGAAAACAAAACAAAATCACATTTAATGTTTTACGTTATTTCCTTCATAAAAAGAATCTTCGTGACAATGAACCCTCTCGTTACTTTAGAATATAGAATTAACCTTAAAATAAAAAAAATCTTTGGAACACAGAACCTTCGGAATAACGAACCTTCGGATTGGTGAACCTTCGGAATAGCGAACATTCAGAGAAATTTCGGAATAGTGGACCTTCTGGATAGTGAACATTCGGAATAGAGACATGCCCCCCAATATTCATATTATATGCCCAGAGTTCAAAGGTATGGACCCATAAAATTCTAAACTTGGCCCTTAAAATATTGAACTCCAAATTGGAGCACACACAGAACACCACTTAAGTCAACTGAACCTATGTCATGTCCCAATGCGGGAGGGTCCATATATACCACAACATTCATAGTATATGCCAAGAATTCAAAGGTATGGGCCCACGTAATGACATAAAATCTCAAGAAAACCAGCGAAAACAAAACAAAATCACATTTAATGTTCTAAGTTAAGTTATTTCCTCCTGTATCTGTATCGGTGTGCGCGCATGATCAGTTCGGATGTGAGCGCACACTCCATATAAAGAATCTTTGTGAAAATGAACCCTCTCAAATTAGTCTCAATACTTTAAAATATAGAATTAACCTAAAAATAACAAAAACCTTCGGAATAGAGAACCTTCGGAATAGCGGACCTTCGGGATAGCAAACCTTCATAATAGAAGCATGTCCCCACAATTACACCGGTGACGTAAACACATGTGCCAATCTTAGTTGTACTCTCGTAATTATCGGTACGATGAAACGGTGACGGAATCTGACGAGGTTTGCCGAATGTACAATCACCCAGTGAATTATCGATCGACCATGCGATATCAAAAAACCAAAAGCTAAAAACACCACACTACGGTGGCGTAATAATCTTTTGACCAAAAGATAATGCATACACGAACAGTAAAAGAGTGTAATGTTATATGAAACGTTTAGTAAAAGAAATTTTAAATTTAAAGATATTCCTAACATTTTACACCATGACTAACAACATGGAATTATATTCACTAGCCATCATTTCTGGTGGTTAAGAATTTATTCGATAACCATCAGACTGGAGAATTTAAACATTCGAATGTTATTAGCCTTCATGATAGTCATATTAATGGTTAGGAAACCTGCTCTCCTGAGACAGTGCCATAGACCTGACATATGGCTGCCATATGTTGGTCCAACCAGATAGAGGCTGCATAGATGCATCCTGGGATATTGTAGTTTCAGCTACATTTGAATTGTAACTGCTAGTCTATATTCACTGCTCAAGTTTGTTGTTCCAGTATTTTTTACACTTACATGTATGTTCTAGCAGTCTTATAAACTTGTGATTTCTTTAGTTGAGATTCATTGGACTAGTACTGTAATGGCTTCAAGATATGTTGAGCCTGCTAATTTTTAAAGTTGTGTTATAACTATCAGAAATCTGCATGTTTATCAATCATTCTGCCTGAGATTCTGAGAAAATATCCTGCTGCCACTAAGATATATACAAATTAATCTTGAAATTGGTAAGTACAATCCTCAGCACTATATTTTGTAATTTATTGGGCATGATATATGACACATTAAACATCTTGAAAAAAACATTCATTTTTAACCATTCCGATGGGAGCTTCTTGAAATTTTTTGAAAATCCTGTACCAATGCAATTCTCTAGCTAGCCAGCACATTCTCTTATATATGCGAGGCTTGATCCCTACAGATGGGAAACTCGCAAATATAAGAGAATTTAGCTGGAAATTTAGGTTCTTTAATGCTGCACCAGCATATATACATGTATTTCTCATATTGGAAGGGTTAAAAGCTCTATCTTGACCAGACTATTTTCTTTTGAATTTTGACAAAAAGCTGCAGAAATCTTTGGCTGGCCCAGCCTAATGTGAAGATGTTGCATGATTCCAGATACCATGCAGTACGTGTGTCCATGCAGTGATACAATTGTAAATCGTTTCCACTGTATTTATGATGAAAACTTGGCAAAAGATAACAAAAATAATGGACATTGTTAAATATGTAGTTAAAAATTATTTTTATGATATAACATATTATTTTAAAGATAATTCATTCTCAAATAGATGATGCCAAAGAGTTATCCCTCCTGAAGCAAGTTATATAACATAGCAATCCTAAGCCATCACTAAATGTCCATCGGCCTACTAGCCATCGGCCTACTAGCCATCGGCCTAGGCCTACTAGCCATCGGCCTACTAGCCATCAGCTTACAAGCAATCAGTAGTGTACTAGCCATCCGTGGCTTACTAGCCATCAGCCTACTAGCCATCGGCCTACTAGCCATCCATCCATCGAGTGCTAAGCGATGGCTTAGCTCATTTAAATATTTCGGCCTATAGGAGGGCTAAGCGATGGCTAATAATCCATCATCTAGCCATCACCTAGCCTCGATGGCTAAATTTTGCATTAGCCATCCATATCCTCTGAAAACTACTAGCCATCAGTAAGCCATCATTCCTTCTCTTCCGAGTGCTAAAGAATGGCTAACAGATGGCTAATGATTTCGGTAAGGGCTATAATATTCCATTTATTTGTTAATTAAGGTGGTCCAGTTGGGTAATACACTGGTGTAAATGTTTTCCATAGGCCTCAGTGCTAAAGTTTTAGAGTATACTGTTGGCAATATAAATTTTGGGTCCAAATTTTTCTTTAAATCTGAAAATTTGACATTTGGGGAAACTTTTTACACAAAAAAATCATGTCGGTCTCAGGCTAGCAGGGAATTAATTCGCCTTTAAATCTTGTGTTTTCGTAACTAGTGTCAGAACCGCATAAAAAAATACTGTCATATTTTAGAGCGTACCAAAAAATTCAAACTTCACTACAAAGGGTTAATTCCTGTGCCAATGGCTATTTTACCTATGGGAAATCATAGGGAAGAGGTGTGATGATTTTTTTTAATGCAAAAACCATCACAAGGCTATTGACCAATCAGGGCCCAGTGTCTATTTTATTCTCCCATATATTCCTCCCGCATCCGCTAGATGTCACTCCGAACCCTATTTACACCAGTGTAACCTAAAGCGATAGCCCGCTTTTTCACAGAATAATTGTAACTCCCTACATTTCTTGAGAATTACCCATCAATGGAAAACATGTGTTCAAAAACAATATCACTCTGTGGTTCTTTATTTATCACACACAATTTAACCCCACCCACTTTAACACATTATTCATCAAAAAAGCACAATTTTCCACCACAAGTCATGTTCAGGCCCCATTTTCACACAGTTTGTGGGGTCTGGTGTTGCAAACTTGGATCAGCTATGGAAGACTGTACAAGATTCTTTCCATGAGAGAACTTCTGGTGATGTGAGGTAATTGAGTCCAGATCTGACCAGCTGAGCATGAAGCACATGACATTATCAGCACATGGAAGACTAAAATATGACATTTTCAGGTCTGCAAGGGTGATCCAAGATAGCTGGATGTGGGTGTATATTGAATTAGTTGAATAAAGATATGCTCTCTTTGAACTGCTGAAGCATTTTCTTATTAAAATGTGTCCAAGTTTTAGTGCTATTAACCTTCAAATGGCCATACCCACCAGTGGAAATGACACACTTTTATGATATATATCTGTAGATCACTGGCTATAAAATCCAAAATACTTGTTAGCTAGATTAACTTCTTATAACAATTGATACGTGTGTCATTGACATGCTCATGTTATGGGTCATTTGCATTATCATGTGACTATTGCCACCTTGAATTTTTTTGAAAATACATGTACCTTGAAAAATTGGCATTTTTTATGAAAAATCATACTATTTTTTTGGCTGATGTAAGTGAAAGAAGACATCAGCAGCAAGAATAGCCACACCATGCATGAGAGATTCATTGGACTGAAAGACCAGGCTGTGAAAAATGCATTAAAATACTTTAAAGTGACTCCCAGGAATCCAAAATGCCAAAAAGCTCAGTTTTTCCCTTTAGGTTACACTGGTGTAAATGTTTTCCATAGGCCTCAGTGCTAACGTTTTAGAGTATACTGTTGGCAATATAAATTTTGGGTCCAAAATTTTCTTTAAATCTGAAAATTTGGGGAAACTTTTTACACAAAAAAATCATGTCGGTCTAGCAGGGAATTCGCCTTTAAATCTTGTGTTTTCGTAACTATAGTGTCAGAACCGCATAAAAAAATACTGTCATATTTTAGACCACACCAAAAAATTCAAACTTCACTACAAAGGGTTAATTCCTGTGCCAATGGCTATTTTACCTATGGGAAATCATAGGGAAGAGGTGTGATGATTTTTTTTATGCAAAAAGCACACAAGGCTATTGACCAATCAGGGCCCAGTGTCTATTTTATTCTCTCCTATATATTCCTCCCGCATCCATTAGATGTCACTCCGAACCCTATTTACACTAGTGTAACCAGTTGGGGTCAACACATTGTGGTCTGGTACCCATACCTGGATCCTATGGGAGGCCAAATTAACATTAGCCAATTTCACTTAAGCATAATTCAATATGCCTAAGGGTAAATAAATTAAACCAAAGCATAATAGAATTTAGCTTAATCGTAATTGAACAATATTGGCTATATTTATAAGAGAAAATGAAGTAATCGTGTGGCATTTCTCTCAGTATAACCCGGGTCATAACTGGCAAAGGGCCATAACTCTGGGAAAAAGTGCAGACAAAACCTTCCATATGAAGGACGGATTGATAAAGGTCTCAACTATGTACCTCCAATGCTCAATTCACAAATTTCCATGTCAAACAAGGGCCTTAACTCTGGAAAAAAATACTGGAAGAAAACCGTAATATGTGGGTATTTTCCACCAACCTAGCTGTGCTATCAGCATGCTAAAGGACAACAAAATCCGATAACTAGCACCTGAGCTACAAACTGTATTGTTCTTTCAGACACAAAATTCACAAATTTCCAAGTCAAACAATGGCCATAACTCTGGTAGAAAGTAATGGACGAAACCTGTAGTATGTGGATATCATTTGCCCCAAACTGTGCTATCACCATGCCAAAGGACAACGAAATCCAATAACAAAGACATCCACAGCATAATGTTTGTTATGGACATATTTTACACCAAGTCCAGCAAAGGGGCATAACTGTGGAAAAAAAGTGTGGACAAAACTGAAATGTTTGTTATGATGAACGGACGGATGGATGAAGGTCTCTATTATATACCGCGCCGAATCCTTTCAGAAGTGTAATTGGCTGAATTATGATTAACTCTTTCATGATGGGAGCTGCACTGGTGCAGCATTAAAGATCATGCACCAGTGGATTCTCTTTATATATCGGCCCCCTATGGAATACTTGCATATATATAAAGAGTATGCATTGACTTCACAAAATTTCAGGAAGCTCCATGTGCAGTCATGGAAAGGTTAAGCATAATTTAAATATGCTTAAAGTTTAAAGCAGGAATAAATTACACTTAATTACAGTTAAGTCTACTTAGCTAATAAATGTGAATTTGGACTTCCATAGGATCCATTTGGTCCAATTATATGTGAACAAATGGCATGTTTAGCAAGTGATGTGAGTGACCTCAACCATTAGTAAAAAAAAAATTAAGGGTCTATTCTCATCTATGGACGAGTGTGTGACTGGAGCAGAAACTTTAAAGGTGGAACTGCTCCATTAATTGCTTCTCTCTCATATCTGGTGGTCAAGTGCACCAATTCTGAAGATATTCCTAGCAGATAATACAACATATCACAAGACTGTCAATGAGGTTGTTTGGTCCCCATGGATGAATAAAAAACTGTTACATCAAATTAGGAAAAAGGAGAAACTTTACAAGACAAAACCCTTCTGGCGATTCATGAAAGCAAAAAATAAGACAACATCGGCGTACCTCCACTCAAGAAAGGAACAACACTAACCACCGACAGCATAGAGAAAGTCTGAATTACTCATCAACCAGTTCCGGTCAGTCTTCACCAAAGACCTAGGTCACGAACTGCCAGACCTACCAAAAAAAGGCACTGGATATAGAGAATGTGGAAATCGACAAACCAGGGGTAGTAAAACTACTATCAGACATAAAAACATCCAAAGCACCTGGCCCAGATGGCATCCCAAACAAGATCCTGAAGATCTGTGCCGAGCAAGCAGCAACATCACTCACAGCGATATTCCAACGATCGCTTGACACAGGTAAATTACCAACTGACTGGCTCGAGGCTAACATCACACCAATATTCAAAAAGGGCGACGTCCACCTGCCAGAAAACTACAGGCCCGTATCACTAACATCGGTGGCCTGCAAAATCCTTGAGCACATACTATGCCGTCACATCAGAGACCACCTTGAGAAATACGACATCCTTACCGACAGAAACCATGGATTCCGCTCTGGACACTCCTGACACAGCTGATCAATGTAACACATAAACTGATGGAGAATTACGATAACGATATCCAGACAGACATAGCAGTATTGGATTTTTCAAAGGCATTCGAAACATTACCTCACCGAAGCCTACTACACAAACTTAACAGCTATGGTGTTACAAATCAAACTCTCAAGTGGATAGACACCTTCCTAACAAAACGACAGATGAGAGTAGCAGTGGAAGGGGAATTCTCAAAACATGTAGCAGTGGAGTCCGGCGTACCCCAGGGTACTGTACTCGGCCCTCTCCTCTTCCCTGTGTCACATAAACGACTTACCACAAGCAGTCACATCTCAAGTCAAACTCTTCGCCGATGATTGTCTCCTTTACCGCCAAATAAAGAACCAACAAGACCATATTGCTCTTCAAGAAGACCTGAAGTCATTAGAAAAATGGGCAGCTGTTTGGGGCATGCGGTTCAATGCGAAGAAATGTAACATCCTGTCAATAAAACCCATGACGACGCACATGTACCAACTGGATAACCAAATACTCCAAACAGTTGAAGAAACACAATATCTAGGGCTAACCATCACCAACACCCTCACTTGGTCATCCCACATATCCAAGATAGTAAGAAAAGCAGGCAGCACCCTTGGATTCCTCCGTCGAAACATCAGGAGAGCGGACAAAAAACACAAAAAAATGGCCTATGAATCCACAGTAAGATCCACCCTTGAATATGCAGCTGAAGTTTGGGATCCATACCAGCAAAAAGACATCAACGCAATAGAAAGAATCAAAAGAGGGGTGCGTTTCATCGAAAATAACTACCACACAAGAACAAAAGGGGCTGTAACCGAAATGCTAAATGAACAACTCATGGAGCCACTTCATCAAAGAAGAAACACGATGAGAATGAAGCTGTTCGGCAGAGTAGTGGATGGGCTGGTGCCGGTTATTCTATCAAACGACATACTTATACCAAAAAAGAAAGGAAGGAAAATAAAGGCGAAAAAGTACCCAGGCTTTGTAACATCAAACATTGTCGAAAAGGAGGAGTGTATCAACTCAAACTCCATCGAAAGGATACGAGCAAAAACGGCACAATTCAGAAACTCGTTCTTTGTTCGCGCTATCGAGGAGTGGAACAGCCTGGAGGAGAGCACATGCGAAGTAACAACGGACACAACATCATAGTCCTCCCACAGCGCAAACACAGTCGAGAGGCTTCAGCGCTGAAACATACTAGTATACAGATACAGGTACATGTGAGCCTTTTTACAACGGTCTATGGCAATAATTATCAGATTGCCCTGTTGAATAATTACAATGGCACCCTAATGGCCAGACACTGGAAGATATCACAACAGGTTACATTTGCCAATACAATAGATGACAAATAACAAATAGGCCTAGTCCTACAGTGAGATAACATCCATGTTAAGTCATTTTGTTCCATGTCCCATCTGATTCGCATGAAACATGATTACGTTAGGTACGAACTACTATCTGATATGCTGCAAAAATAAGATTCAAATTAGATGCCACAACCGTCCGATCGGACAGTTGTGGCATCTAGGTTCAAATATACTATGTGTGGACGGTGTAAAGTTCTTCATCGTTCCATAGGTTGCAGTAAATTCCTATCACAAAAACTTATAAGTAATAACAGCACTTGTTTGTGGTTATATTGAAATTGACAACAGAATGTTTTGCCATATATGGGCATTTCTATGGAATATTTGAAGGGGAAAGAAAAATGATCAGATGACAAAGAAGAAGCGTGACGATATGGCGGATATGCATATATATATAGTTTGGTATTTTGAGTATTTATCGACATATCTCTTACAATAAAAAAAAATACCTGTCCACAAATGAAAATAGACCCGATGCCCCACTTTGAATGGATGTACTTCTTCAGCTCAGCTGATAGGTTAGCTATTTCAATAACATTGGAGGTGGTTAAAATTTTATGAGTAAAGAATAGAGCTTATTTAAAGGTACTCAATCCGATCAGATGGTCCCCATACCATCAAAATACAACAACAACAACAACGACATTTCTTCAAAATACGCTTTAGTAACAGAATCGATTTATGTCAACAAAATAATGCTAACCACTGTCAACTATGGTATCTATGGTATCAAATTTCCCAAAACTTTTTATCAACATTTTGTTTACCAAAATATGGCCGTATTATCTCTAAAGTATCATGAAATTTGACTGTAAGACCACTTGATTTTAGAGTTATCCATCTTCATCCGCAATTTTGTCCGAGACCCTCAGTTTGACGATGTGTTTCTGGGCCACATATTATTACACATCTCGAGAAATAACAAACTTCAGAATTTTTTACCCCCCCCCCAAAGCCAAAGAAATAGTAATTTAGGAGCGTCTGATTGGATTGTGTATCTTTAACCCTTTCTATACTAAAGCATCATTAATGAGTAGTAGTCCAGCAAAGTAGACTATTCGGGTAAGGGGTAATTTAATATTTGTACATTTATGAGGGAAAGAACAGTCGTAAATGTCCAAATATAAAATAAGTTCTTTCCCAATAAGTCTACTTTAGTGGACTAGGTGAGTAGTTACAGTAATGTCCTAAATAATCGACTCCTTTTTCAGGATTATTCGGCAACAAGCCATATTTCTGACTAAATCCTGAAAAATTACCTATAATTATGCTGTGGTTAAGGATTCGATTATTTCGGGCATTACTGTATCCCATAGAAATTGTTCAGATAACTGGATGTGGTAGCCCAGTGGGTAGAGTGTCGGACTTGTAATGGTGTCAATGCACCGGCGTGAGTTCCGCCTCGCTCGGTGGACTATTGTGTCCACAACAGTGGCTTGGCCGAATTGAGCGGTGTGTGTGCTATATATAGCCACAAGCTGTTTCAAATCGCGCGCCAGGTTGTGACCCTTGGGCAAGGTCACTTGTACTGTGCTCGCTTCGTCGTACCTAGACGCGAAATAGGTACCTGGTTGTTGGGTATCCGTAAGCCGCTCTAGTGAAGCGCCTGTAAAATGGCAGCAGGCACAAGACTCGGCATTACTCATAAAAAACAGCTGGAGTAATAATGTGAGCGCTTAGAGCTACACCAGGGATTAAGCGCTATATAAATGATATGCATTATTATTATTATTATTATTATTATAATAAGTTCAACAAAGACCATATACCAGCTGAGTCAACTCATAACCTCCTGAGTCATTTCGAACCCTGATTTTGTTTAGGTTACAGATTCATATTTCCACCTTAGATTGGCTTGAAAGCTTCCAAATAAGGTTGGTGTGTGTAGAACAACGTCTGCCATGAAATACATGACGCAGTATTTCAAAGTCGGTGAATTGACTTTGTATCTGAATTTGTAAATTAAGTGACTTGGGGTACAAGTTGGCTTAGGTTTGGTACATTGTGCAAATGTAGTCTATGAAATTGTAAAACCAGTGACTCGCATTCTATAAATGCACAATTTTATCTTCTGAAAATTATGGGATAAAGAATGAGGTCCGCAGAGTGTGAATCTGGTGACGCTAGCCCACTGGGCAGGGTAGCATCACTGAATTCACCCTCTGGGGACTTCATTCTGCAATTGACAATTTATTGAATGTTAGGTGATAAATATTCTTCACTAAGTATTCTAATCTCACCTTCCTCACCAGGAATCCTCTGAGGACCGCATTATGGAAATATAAGACACACTATTTCCAAGCTTGCCTGGGGGAAAACAATAGTCCCTCCACTGACAATAAAAAACACACATATTTTTTATAGAAAATTTAATTATCCGAACAACACCATTTTATGGGAAAAAAAGATTTATCAAAATAAAGGGCTTCTTTGCCATCTATGCAATTTATGTCTGAATCATAACAGGTTTTATTCAGCAAGACGAGGCTCAATGTAATGATTATGAAACCGAGGGAGAATCAATGTTGAACTGCCTGGGAATACACAGGTTAACCTCTTCGCTGCTAAATGACGTTATGACGTTGTGTGCTGGGCTGTTGATGTTATTGCTATTTTCCAGTGTAAAAATATAATGGGAATGTCACAAGAACAATCAAGTTCACTCAGTTGAAAGGCTATTATCATTCAGAATTGTTTGAAACTTCGAGATACAGTTATTCCGATGCACCAATCTCTGAGATTCAGTTATGAATAAGGGCCTACTGCTGGTGTGCTGATGTAGGTCCAAAGGTACTACGGACCATATAGCACATGACATGCAGTTTTACGTCCGTAGTAGTTATGGACGTCGTGGCAGCGAAGAGGTTAATTCAGAATTGGAACTTGCCATATTAGGGATGTAAACACTTCCAATGCACATGGGTCAGAGGATAGATTAATGGAAAGATTTACCAGTTCCAAGAAACGCTCATTATTATATTCATGAAATAACTCTTGAAGAAACTTTTAATTAGAAGATGGCAGCAGGGAGCAAATCAGAGAGAGTGGGCATGCTTGGAACCCATGCGAGGTAGAGTCTATTAAGAAGCAACATTCGCTTTGTTAAATTCTCGGAAAATGGGTAATATTTGTTTTACATTTACATACTTTCCCAATGTTAGGGACGCAACAATGCATCCCTGCTAGCACTTTGAAATCACAATATGACAATCAATTTCAGAACATCAATTTTGCCCACCCTCCATCCCAAGTTTTAATTGATAACATCAGAGTCCTAGGATATAGTTCTCTACCTTTTTCTGCTCACTACAGGGATAGATAATAATAGCTATATATTAATTTCTTGTCATCTGTGTCTTTCACTTTGTTGAACATTATCTTATCTATTTCATACCACATTACCTCATTCATTAATACTATGTTCATTAATGTGTCTGGGTGCAACCAATGAATGATAATAGATGAGTGTATAAGAGAATGAACTGAATATATATGGAAATTGTGATGGAATAGTGAGCTAGGATGTGTGTGAGATGGTGGGGCGGCATTTTATTCTTCCACCTTTGAGCCTGACTATCATTTTCACATGTATACAATTTCATATTGCCAAAATTTTAATAAACATGGTTACCATTTGACTGGGTAGCCATTTACCTCAATTGATAGTCGGCTCAAACCAAGCAACTCTCTCCGGGCCTCAGATTTGAACAACAGGGTAACTATGGGAGAAATCAGTAGGTCTCAACTTGAGTGGGGTGAGGTGTCGCAATAATGGTTCATAGTGAACGGACTGACTCCAAGGAGTTTTCTTTCTAGAACTGGTTATTGGGTCATCCTCACTACTCTTCGGTTGAGACAAACATTTATGAGGGTCATGAATTGTTCTGAATTCGGATAGTCTGTCCTACTATGGACTAGCTGCAGAAAAGTAAATATGGATAAATTTGGCTTTTCATTGTTGAAACACAGCTCTATTAAGATTAACATTCACCAATAAATATTAGCCTATCTTAAGTGAAATAGGTATCACTCCAACAATGGAGTAACTCCAACAATATACCCGCATTATCTCACACATTATCCACAAATAAAAATTCAAATCATCCACAATATGATAGGCAAGTTAACATCTGGCACAATGAGGATACACCGAATTATCAACCAACTAGTGAAAACAAGAGCAGCTACATATTGAATTTCTGATTAACATCTTAACTGACAGGGATGGGGTGATTATATGCCTCAAGTATTTGATTAAAATACAAATACTTTTCACTTTGATCACTGCTTTGATAAATAAAAATAAAAATATTTTTCACTTTGATAATTACAAATACAAATACTTTTCATTTTGATAATTACAAATACTTTTCATTTTGATAACTACAAATACAAGACAAATACTTTTTCCAGGTGATCTTTCCTATTACTGCAGATGTATTGATGAAGACATTCATATTTCATTTTGACATAGTGTGTTTGCTATTAAAAAGAGATAGTCAACCTCTAAACAAAACTAACATATGGGCCTGATTTGATAAAAACAGAACACAAGCCTTATATAATATGTGTTTAACCCTTCCATGACTGAAGCTGCCTGAAAATTTGCGAAAACCCTGTGCCATGGGAGCCTCACAAATATAAGAGAATGCATTGGCCTAACAATATTAAGCATGACATTGTAAGCCATTGCATTCTCTTTATATGCGAGGCTCCTCATGTAAGAGAGTCAAATATAAGAGAATGCACGGCACAGGATCATTAATTCTGCACCAACGTCATTAAAGGGTTTAGTTGTAAATCTTCAATACTATTAGACCATAGAAGTTCTGGTATCATTTGGCTGGACATAGGACACCATTCTCAAAGGCATAAATAAGTTCACGACAAGTAGGTGAGGGATGGGTGGGTCATCATCAGCTCAAAAATCAGTTTTATTCCGCAAGCTGAATATATTTTTCCTCATACCATTTTTTTTCAAAATATATCCTAAATTTTGACACTGGTATTGCAATAAACATTGTATACTGAAGTATATACTACATATAGTCAGGGTTTCCGCGAGGGGAAAATTAATGAGTCCGTATTGGGGAAACACATAACGCGACGGGACGACCATGGTTCGTCCCGTCGGGCGAAAATTTTGTTATTTGACACTGAAAAGTAGCAATTTCCTTGCACATAAGAGTCTCACAAAGCAACCAAAGCTACGTATATATTACGCAAGTCAATCATTTCCGTGGGTGCATTAATTCTGTTGATGGTATCCAGATAATCAATCAACTAATTACGCACATAAGACTGCCGTCTGATTGAAGATTATATATAAATGAACAAGCTACTAGTTATTGTTTACAAATTTATACAATAAGATTCCGATGAATCTAAACACTACAAAACATCTATGCATTGACCAATAATAGATAGCAAGGAGAATTGAATAAAGTATTTCCTAGAATTGCAAGCAGCTTCTGTGAAAATGAAACTGACATGATATACGCTGTCAATCGTAAAACTATTTGTGCGCTGTGACGTCATACTGCAGGAGCTATTTATAGCGGCAAAATACGAATGGTAGCGACACAGGTATTTGGCACCAAAAAAAATTAATAAAAAGAGATTTTTATTAAATTTAAAAACAAAAATTGTGCCTAATACCTGTGGGTAGGGACATCTTTCACTCGGAACGCGTAGCTTGTTCACTAGTCTCTATATATTAGTCCATAAACTGACGACCGCAATTGCTTATTATGCGCATAGTCAACAAAATCCCAACGTGATTTATTTCACAGTAAAACGGAACCTGTCCCGAAATCAGTCATTATAGTGGGAATTCATAGTGACAAGTTAACAACACCATTCATTTGAACCATATTACATACATGGGTGATAAAGACAAACACATACGTACCCCCTCCCCAATATGGAGATAATGTCAAAGAACGGTAAATAATAGTTGCGTTGTCCCCAAGCACAATCAACGACGCACGTGTTCACATCTCCCGCCAAATTATATTTTATAACACGTTGGCTAAAACTCCGTTCTATACCTCATGGACTCTGCAGGGGGACCCATTTATTATGTACCACCGTACGATAGCACGGGATCTCGGAGAGGAGCAGTTTCATTCATGAAAATCCCGTGCATAAAAAATGTCCCGACTAAGAAATTCGGCGTTCTTTGATCAAATTATGTAATCCTACGATATCACGGGATTTTCGAGCATGAGTAGTTTCATCCCGTACACAAAAATATGCATATTCAGCAGTCCGACATTTTTTGATGTTACCGCGACATGCATTACGCTGTATCTAACGTCGCTATTTGACCCGCTTTTTCACCAGTATTCTATTTAACACCCGAACTCCCGTTGTAACCGGATTTGTTTACGACATTGCGACTGACATTTGGTATATGTATGAACCAAACAGATAATATGCGAGGGGAATGAGGCCGTCCTACGGACGCTGAGCCGTACTAACGGAAACCCTGATATAGTAGTATATTGTGTTATATCACATGAAACCCCTATTATATCATATTTTATCTCATGTGACTATCTAAGCCTTATCCAAGCTTGTGATTGGTTGATTGACATTCACTATTATCGATAGTGTCATCCGCGAAGCCATAGTGGGCCTCCTAATTTTAGCACACCCACTATCGCTTGGAAAATCCAGAAATCTATTTTTAGCATGCCCACTATTCCGGGGAGGTAGTTTGAAAGTCATCTCCGCCTCGCTGCAAAAGTTCAACATGTTTTTATCCGAGATGTCTTTGTAATCGACAACTAGAGCATAATAAATGATCGTAAGCAATTTCTTTATGTTATTTGTGATGTTTTACCTATGTTTGATGTGGCGATTTATCATGTTCCTTTCTCCGTTGATCACAATATCGCTTCGATATTTTTGTCTATTCCTTAGTTCGCGCTACTAAATTTTGTGAACGAATCTTCAGTTTGTTTTCGGTTAAACAAATACTGTTTTAAACTGAGTCATTGTTTAACAACAACAACGACGTCTGCTTTCCATTGTTAATAATTCCCGAGGAAGAAGATTTGCCCAATTAGAAGCCGGGCAATTTATGAAGAAAATTTGACAAGCAAAAAAAAAAACAAAAGAAACAACAAAACTCTGCACTGAAAATATTGAAATCGTTCTGCAATGAAAAGTGAAAAGGGAATACATGGGAATATAGATGATTGTGAATTGTTTGAAATTATGGGTCCTGGGACAGGATGAAAAACGTTCGATAAAATATAATAAATATTGCACGGCTTGTCGATGACTATGCCAAAATAGTGGGGTCCTCGGTGGAGGAATAGTCCCCTCGGACCACTATTTTGGCATAGTCATCTAAAAGCCGTGCAATATTTATATAATATCATATTTCCTTAAATCTCACTAGTGATGAATAGGTGCGTGCTTCTCGGGGTACTTGGCATCGCGCCAAGAAAATTACCACGTGGATTACTATTAAATTAGTGTCCAACTTCTTGCACTAATGAAAATGGGCATTGGGGAGATAATATTTTTTGTCGCCAACAAGAGCGCACAATACTGTCATATACGGTTGTGAAGCGTCTCAACCAATGCTGTGTATGTATGCATTTTGCAGCTTCTTTATGTTGGGATATAAGATTTTATGAAACTTGTTTCATAATTTGATTCAAAACTTGTTTACGACTCATTGTGAATCAAATTTATCAAACTCGTTTCATAAAATCTTATATGCCAACATAACTCGTTGGAGATCCTCTATATATATGAGTAGGTCATCACTTCAGAACCCATAATGAACCAATCTTCTGGATGCATAGAATTCATCATTGTCCAGATTGTGATGCGAAAACAAATTTGGCCCTACCAGCTGCGAATAATTATTTTAATTTTTTTGCAAAACAATATAAAAAACTAGGTACATCATATCACATTATGCTAATCGAAATGAAAACTGGAAACTAAAACATATTGCCTGCCACTACCTGGCAAATGGATAACAGACTTATGTATTCAATTCTATCAACTTTATGATGTTCCTCACCATGCACAAAACGAGGTCACACAAGGCTGTGTCCATGTATACATGTATATTAATCAACAGTTATGTTTTATTCTATTGCACTCAAAGGATGAGTTTTGTATGACTTGATGATTTGGTAAGACAATTAAAGACATTACATGTATTTTTTAACGAAATTTGGAAAATATCGTTGGCTCCCATCTAAAGGTCACCCTGAAGATTCTTATAAAGTTTGGGGACAATTGGATGAGGGATGTGGCCTGTAGGTTGTGCCGAATGATTTAGTCATGTAAAGAGTAAAATCCAAGATGGCCACTGACAGCCATGTTTTTAAACGGGTTTCAGAAAAAATCGATGACTCCCATCGAGAGGTCACCCTGAAGATGCATATAATGATGATCGGACGAGGGATGTAGTCTTTAGGGCCAAAGAATTTAGTCATGCAAAGTGTAAAATTCAAAATGGCTGCTGGCGTCCATGTTTTTAACAAATTTCGGAAATAATCTATTGCTCCCATCTAGAGGTCACCCCGAGGATCCATATGAAGTTGGTGGCAATTAGATGAGGGATGCGGTCTGTAGGGTGTGCCAAAAGATTTATTCATGCAAAGAGTAAAATCCAAGATGGCTAAAATAGCTAAAATTTGATAGCTCCCATCTAGAAGTGATCTGAATCATGCCTGTAAATTTTCAATGCATTTCGCCAAAAAATGCAGGCTGAAGGGTGTGCCGATGGATTCCAATTTGAAATCCAAAATGGATGCTGGTAGCCATGTTTTTTTAATGAATTTCGGAAAAAAAATTATGGCTCCTATCCAGAGGTCACCCCGAAGATACATATGAAGTTTGGTGATGATCAGATGAGGGATACGGCCTGTAGGGTGAGCTAAAGGAAATTGTTAACAGACAGATGGACGCCCACCCACAGCAATAGCTCAAACTTTACAAAGTCAAGTTGGGCGAACAATGAAATACGTAAAACAAAGGTTGTGTACATGTATATTGGTCAACAGCTATGTTGGAGACAGTTGCACAAAGCATTGCACAGTATAAATAATGAAAACAAATGTGATACATTGAAGGGTTATGTTATAGTGTAGATATTTGCCAAAATATTGGGGGGCAGGTATATAATTTTTTTTTTATAATTTAATTTTATAATCATCCGGGAGCTGATTGGGTACCCCTGCACCTCCTCAGGACTTAGCTTCATCCCACTCCTTTTCTTCCTTGTTATGTCCCTCAACTTTCAAGCGAAGTCAACACACAAAACAAAGTGGCCGGGTAGACACAGGACAAGATGGTGTTCACCATGGCCACCGTTTTTCAGACTAGGCACTAAGTCAATTTGATGCAAAACTATAGCGGAAAATCTTCTCAAATATATATATTTTTGTAAAGCTAAGATATAATGCCACCTTTATAAGGCAAAATTGGAATCCACATCCAAGATGGCCACAGGAATGTTAACTACATGTTGATTTATATAGAGACTGTTTGTGATTAAGAGAAATAGAGTTATTGCTCTTTGACAGCAAAATGTACATACCGGAAGTGAGTGCGGGAGTGGAAGAAGATACGTCAGTCGGTTTGAATGTTTGTGTGGGGAAGAAGGAAATAACTGAACGGTGACAAAATAATGGAGGAGAGCAAAAGACTATGGGCCCGGTGATGAATACCAGTTAGTAAGGTGAGCTTTGCTACCATTGTTTTCAAGGAAGAGGAAAATATGACGTTTTTTCACTAAATATCTTCTAGATCAGTTTCTGCTGATTGGAAATGGTAGAGACTTTATTTTCTATTTTTTATGTTAACTGATCATTGGAGCAATGAAATATGCAGGACTTGGGGTCCTAGCCCTTCCAATCCCTCAAATTTGATTTTACAGAATGCGGTATAAAATTTCACCAAAAAAAAGAAAAGAATCACAATTGGGATTCTAGTCATATTTCAACAAGAAATGAGCAGAACTGTCTATTGAAAGTGAGGCATACCATTGCCCATTAATAATTCAACTCATTGGAACCCAAATTTTTACTTCGGCTCAAAATGGCCGCTAAAATATGGAAAATGATAGATATTGCCCAGCGTGCCCTGCAATTGCTTACAATTTGTGGTTGATGTATAAAATTGGCTCTTCGTCCTTACATAATGTTGGGGATTGAATGAGTCATGTCCGTTTAAGTGAAATTATGTGTAACACCAGATATTTCTCTTCCCTGGAAATAATAAAGCAAATATGCTGTCAAAACAAATTTGGCGGCAATTGAGTTGTTGGAATTGATACCAGAAAGAGCTAGTTTCTTCAACTGGCAGTAAGACCACCCGGAGTTATTCATGTCCAATGAAACGTCACTTGAACCAATCATCGCACCTTGAGTTAATTACGTCTCTTCAACCAATCATCACACCCTGAGTTAAAGAGGCATAGATGGCCATGGTTGTAGGTTATAATTTAGAAATAAATGTTACCAAATTATGAATTTCCTCAAGAATATACTACTAGCACAGTATAATGATAGTATGAATGTGATATTACCCACAAAACACACTTTGTGTGAACCGATCATTTGTTTATATACAACACATAAAGCCAAACAAAAAAAAGATATTTGATTCTCAGGCAATTTTTTTCGAAAATCAATGAGGGTTTTATTTTTTTTTCTGACCATAGACTGGCATAGTTACCATGGGTTATTATACCTTCCCAGGTCCAGAAAATGTAGGAAGAACTTTGTAATGGATATAAACTAATTTAATCTGATAAAATGAATGACAAACTATGACATTGTACTACCCGTACATCATATAGGGATCACCTAGAATGATCGGCACTATCATTTTTAACAACACGCAGAACTACATATCAGATTCATATAAAAATATGGAACGTAAATACAGTCGAAACGAGAAGATAAAGTGATCTTCCAAATTATCATAGAAAGTCTTGATTCACTTATTCTGCTGACTAATTAGAGACTGTGTATGTACAGCAAGGGATGATACACAATAACACTTCAAATAACCATCATAAACATGGCCAATATAAACCGCTTGTCAAACTGTATTGCGCTCCAGTTTGAGTACCTTCGATTGCAATAGTGTAGCAGGGGGGAACCATATCTTGCGGTGTTACTTACTTACAAAGGTCAAATATCTAACGTCCTGCTGATCTTTTACAAAATATTTCAACACATTTGACAAATAAACTTGGGGGTTTGGACAGCTTGTGGTGACAATATACCTGATAGTTATCACTGCCTAAGGTCTTTTGTCGAATACCCACACATACACCATTGTATTTAGCTCCTGTTCGATATTTGAAACATTATTAATTTCCGTGTGACAATTTCCTATTTTCGTGTTAACGATTTACAACTACAGTGAAATCCAAAATCAAAATAAAGTGGTCCAACGAGGGCCATTTTTTTCGATGAGGCTATGTCTGAGAATCAAAACCCTTTTTTTTGGCCTAAAGAGTGTGCAATAAGCAAAACACTCAACACCGTGGCAATTTTTTGGGAGAGTGATTCATGGTGACCCATTCAAAACCAAAATATTGAGTGGCGAGGATTCGTGGGTGCTATATCGGTATGTTGTAAACAATATGGTGTTAATTTAAAAGTTTAATTATTGGGGTCTCCCCCCGTGATTACAGTTTTGCGTATCGCCCACTCTTTACGCACTGTACTGTATCATAATATGGCTTTTGTTTACTAACAATGCATACAATCTTGACATTAACATGCTATTTACGTGATATTTATGATTGGTATATAAAAAAATAAATTCTATATCTTAATATTAATTCTGTTCATGGCGGTTTTAACAGATGTGACTTTAATCACATCCAATGAAACGTCAATTGAACCAATCATCGCACCCTGAGTTAATTACTTCACTTGAACCAATCATCGCACCCTGAGCTAATTACGTCACTTGAACCAATCATCACACCCTGAGTTAATCATGTCCAATGAAACGTCACTTGAACGCAATCTGAGTTGGTCACGTCCAATGACACATCACTGGAATCTATCCTCGTCCATTAGCTGTTCACTGCTGCTGAGATCTGAGTTAGAGTCCGTTGAATCATCACACTTGTTGTACTCATTCTTTTTGTGTTTACTGCTGATCTTTTTGAAGCGACCTTCTTTTTCTGAAAAATGCATAACAAATGTTGTTAACCCTTTCATGATGGAAGCTGGAATCTGGTGCAGCATTAAAGATCGTGTGCCAGTACATTCACTGGTTCACATGGTCGATGTAAATATTGGTAGGCCAATGTATTCGCTTATATATGCGAGGTTCCCTATGAGAGACTCGCACATATAATAATAATAATGCATTGGCACAAGGTTTTTTCGCAAAATTTCAGGAAGCTCCAGTCATGGAAGGGTTATTCAGGAAGCTCCAGTCATGGAAGGGTTAAGTCAGTGATGTGAAGAATGAAAGAATTCACCATCATGTTGTTTCTACTTAGCAGCAGGCCTCAAAATATGGTGCTGGATGTTGCAGAATGAGGTCCCCAGAGGGTGAATTTAGTGACGCTACCCCTCACAGCGGGCCAGCGTCACCAAATTATTATTTGGATACCTCATTCTGCATGATCTCATCTGCTATGGGAGACCTAGACATAGATTTAAGTTCCCAGATGGTGAATATGGTGATGTTCACCCACTGGGCACCTCAATTATGCATTGTGTCGTCTGCCAGTTTGGGGATATAGAGAAACTAACTTTCTCTGTTAAACAAGTCTAGTTGAGCTAATAATATAATATTTCAATGGCAAATTGTGGAGTGGAAATCATTTGTCTCGACTGTCATGTCCAAAGTGAATTTGGCTGATCTCTGATTAATATATGGATATAGACAGTCGTGATTAGTAATTATGAGTATGCTCAGTTGGGTAAAGCATCGAGTATGTTAAAATTTCAAGCATTAATCTAATACGCCCTGTCACTAACTCGTGGCCATATTGGATCCACAAGCCAGTGCTACAGGTCAAAGTTCTGGAGTAGCATTTCCATATAAGGAAGTCATGAATATTCAAAAGCTCCATATATGGAAAAGCTACTCCAGCACTAAAACAACGGAACCGGGGCTGGTTGAATATCTGAAACAACGGAACAGGGCTGGATGAATCCAATACGGCCACGACTCAGTGATCTCACTTATAGACCTATAGTTAGATTTGTAATTTAGAACAAGGCATCGTCAACCTTGAGTTCTTTTCACCCACAAGAATTCCAAGAAGGGCGATTCGCAATATTTGATTCCTTTGATCGAATTGGCAGCCCAATTCGCGAATCAAATCTCCGCAGGATCCTAGTACAAAGTAGTTTAGAATTACAGCTTTGACCTTTGCCCGCCTCGCCGGGTCGCCATTTTCGAGAGAGGCCGGCCGCGCGCGCACGCATCGCCTTATATCAACATGAAGTTGAAGCAAAAATAAACTAATTAAATGTAATTAATTCTCAAGACTATCATATCTAGCAATATCACAAGCTTAAATAGATTCAAGGAAGGAAACTAACTTTTGGAAAGAACAAACGGTATCTCCTCTTCTTCCTCTGAGGAACTTCCTACAAATCTGTCTCTGTCAATCTGTAGATTTGGTTGCTAAAAAGAAGAGCAATTAACTGAGAAGAGTTTGTGGGAGAGTATTAACCCTTTCAGTGCCAAGTCCGATTTTTGTATCAACCCATATCATTTTTCAAATTTATTGATTATAATAAGTGATACATTGATGGAAAGAGCTCTTAGAGCTCTTTCCATCAATGTATCACATTATTATAATCAATAAATTTGAAAAATGATATGGGTTGATACAAAAATCGGACTTGGCACTGAAAGGGTTAAAGGCTTAAATGTTACAGCAGAGACTATACGGAAAACTAAAACAATTTGAACCATTCATGTGATGAAGAATCTACAACTTTCTATACTATTCTTACAAGAGGCCGATCACGATCGGCAGATGTTTAACCCATACCTTGACGATAGCAATTAGCTATAACTGATAATTGGTCAAAGATATGATCACAATAATCCATGTATCAGTACCTAACTTAAAATCAAAAGCTCAAATAATTTGACTTAATAGGGGGTTAAAGTATTTAGGGTGGGGGAGGAGTCATTTTAAATCTCATGACTCTGTCCCTATTCACATAAGGACCTCTCACTGTGAGATTCAATGGTTTATATAGCCATTAATCAATTTGACAGATAGGATAAACAATTATCCAGCCAGCAGGCTGTTTATCTTTACCTTCAGCAACCACCCCCTAGAGCTCTGTGCCATATGTCATCACTCAATTAATAACAAGATTTCACTTGGAATGACATCTATTAAAGGTACTCTCATATAATCTGGATATTGGATGTTCACATGGTAATTTATTGATATCATTATATTACGTGCAACTATTGCAATCAAATCTTCATATTTTCAAAACAGGACATCACACCTAATTAATGGTATAAAACTAAAACAAATTACAGTGTCAATGACAAATTTTGTTTTTAATTAAATAATTTTGTTTATTATTACACAAGTTTTTTAATATTTTTTTTTTGTTAAATTGAGCGAGGAGTTCAATCTAAAAAAAATAAAATATAAATTTTCTTTTCGAAAAACGGTCATAACTCCTTTAAAATAAATCGGATCAAACCCATAATCGAACTTGATCTGTATTTTGGGCTGAGAAACTTACATACCAAATTTGGTGTCAATCAGATAAAAAATGTTTGAGTGATGGCAGCATGCATGAATTTTAAGTCGAAAAAGGGCCATAACTCTGTAAAAAAAACTCGGATCACACCCATATTCGAATTCGATCTGTATTTTGGGCTGAGAAACCCATATGCAAAATTTGGTTGCGATCAGATAGAAAATGTTTGAGTTATCGCATTATGCGTAAAGTGTCTACAGACGGACGGACGGACAAACGACGAGTGGTCAATCCGGACAATGACACTATGTGTACCATACTATGGTATGGGTACACATAAATAAGGCATTTTCTTGGGTCGTGAATTTGTGGAACGGTTGTCGACCTGAACAGGTCTGACAATACTAGTTATATGACAGCTTTGAGTAGTCCTCAATTTGCACTTCCAGGGAGTCATCCAGAGCATTAATAACTATCAGCTTTATTTAACCCACAATTAGATAGTTATAACCAGCATGTGACATAGCGGGCTGGGATCACCAAATTAACCCTCTGGGAACCTCATTCTGATTAGTGGAGACCGATGATCAGATAGAAGTACCCCAGTTGAAGTTGGTGATATTCTTCCATTAGTTACCTCGATTATACATTTTATCTTCTGCAAATAAGGTGATAGCATTACTAAATGCACCCTCTGGAACCTCATTCTGCAAATGTCAGACACAATATATCCAGGATTGGTGGTGACCTATCTTACCTTTATCTTTTCTTTCGTTAATCTGTCCCACATCCCCTTTTGTACTTTGATGAGGTTGATGAAGATCTCGCCACCGTTACATTTCCACTCACTTCGACTTGGACATATCGTGTCATAGAGTGTGTAACAGAAGGTGTATATGTGCTCCTCCGTCTTGGCACTGAAAACAGCAAAACGAATCACAAGTGATTGTGATGGTTAAATTGTCATGACTGTAAACACCTCAAAATCGGTAAGTTCCCCTTGACATATTACACTGTATCTCAATAATCCTCAGGCTGATTGTCAGGATAATTTACATGTATGTTCAGTATATTAGTATTAATGAAGTGAGCTAATATCAACCAGCTGAGTGCTTGCATGCTCTCTCTCTCTCTCGGTCAAGAGCGTTTTGTGGTAAGGTCGCATACTCTTTATGCACTGTACTGTATCATAATATGGCTTTTGTTTTCAAAACATGCATATGATCTTGACAATAACATGTTATTTACGTGATATTTATGATTGTAATAAGAACAAAATTTGTCTATATTTTAATATTAATACTGTTTATGGTGGATTTAACGCATGTGACTATATTAATCACATCCAATGAAATGTCAATTGAACTAATCATCGCACCCTCAGTAGAAAACTCATTTAACCCTTTTATGACGGGAGCCTCGCATATATAAGAGAATGCATTGGCACAGGGTTTTCGCAAATTTTCAGAAAGCTCCAGTCATGGAAGGGTTAAAGACTCATGTGTCATTATCTACTCTTTTGTAGACTGTTTGAACCTTTTGGTGCCATAGGTGCCAAGTCACAAGTCACCAAGAGAGATTCACATATCCACATGAGAATTCCTACATTGGAAAACGACCAATGCCAAGCATATGTGGACATGTTCCCTCTTAAGGAGGCGCCCCATTCGTGAATTTTCAAAACATCTAAATTTCAAACTATAATTTGAAGGGGGAAATAATTCTCTTTAACCAATGTATGCTATAGTACTATAACAACACCTACTCGCCCTCAAAATATGAGAGATATGTTCTAATCATGTTAAAAAAAGTGGTTTAAACTAAGTAAAAATTATATTTCATTTAGGTCATTGGAGAGTTTGACAGGATATATTTGCAACAAACGCACTGAGTTATCTAGCTTACGAACCCAACAAGGGTATGCACTCAGTTTACTACCTGAAATCATGAATGTCTACGAGAAAATAAATAATAAAAATTTCATTGCATATTTTGGAAAATTGTTGTTTTTATTTTGATTAAACCACTTTTTACATAATTAGAACGTATCTCTCATATTGTGACGATAACTGGTGTTGGTATAGTACTATAGCATACAATGGTTATAGAGGGTGATTTACCCCTTCAATTGATAGTATGACATTGAGATTTTTTGAAAAGTCTTCTTAATGCACCCAGTGATTTTTGGAAAGCCGACTCATCCAATTAAATTGATGTTCATTCCAAGCATATAGCCACTCACAATATCATTAGTCATAAGATATGGTGGTCACATATACAAGATTGTCGTTTTGACACAGCAGGACAGTGCGTGGTTTTTTATTTGGTAGATAACAAAAAGAATTTACAGCTCTCATCTTGAATGGGGAAATCTATAATATAGATAGCCATCCAATAATTATTTTTATTTGCAATCAACGTCATTTTCGATGCATCTCTGGGCGTAAAGATGTGTCAGATGCCAAGCAATATATATGTTGCATGTGTTTTTGAGACAATGCACATTTTTGTATTGGGTGAGATTTGAACTCCAGCCGGTGACATTGCATGTATGTTAAACAAGATATATGTTGTTCGGTAGAGATGCATCAAACACGCTGATTGCTTATAATTACGCCAAAAACTTTATTTCTTTTGAGGAAACACGATACAAATATAGTTTGTATCCCGCTAAAATTATTTCATTGAGAAATATGTTTTTCCATTGGGAGATGCTAAATCTGAATAACAGCCCAAAACATTATTGGTCAAATTTGACAACGAACAAGCAAAGTTTAGATATTTCTGACTACACAAAAGTAAGAAATTATAACAAAAAACAAAAAAATCAAAAAACTCTTGGTATTTAAAATGATAATAATAGAACATCTATAGTCATCAACAAGCTCAGTCGATAGCATTCCAAAGTGGTATTCCTGATGACAACCTCAAAATGGAATCAAACACTATATTAAATGGTCACATTTTATGCTGCCGTGATCAATGTCATTTCATATTAATATTGGTATGAAGCTGATAAAATGTTATTATTAGTAGATAAATTACATGTAACACATTCATTTATACCAACAAGAATATCATATTCCACCATTTCACTGATCAGTTCTAGTTCTGTTCATTAATTTTGTTTTCGCGGTATGGTAACTATGGAAATGTTTGCAAAATATCACGATGTGGGCTGATGGTCAAAAGCGACCAACTTCTTAAAGGGTCACTGTGTGTTGGGATGGGGGAAGCGACAATTACAAAGCATATCCAAGCGCCTTGACCAATCAGATGTACACATTTGAGTGAAAGCGATTGTAAGTGTCATTATATTGAAATGAAATGTTTACTTACCGAAGTTTAACCTGAGATTCTGCGATGTCAATTTTTGGTTCGATGACTCCTCTAAGCGCCACCTTAAGAACGACTTTAAAAGTGTTCTGTGACCAGAAAACTGGAGGACTGAATAACAGAAAGAAAAAAACAAAATAGTTAAAAAATACCCCCTGTGGCTGTTGAGAAAACAAAATTGCCCAATTGGCCTCTGTGTGAAGTTTTAAAAAAATGTAGGAATACAAGCTCGGACTAAGTTGTGGATGTTGCGAACATTTTCTAAGTTGAAAGAGGAGGATAACTCCAAAAAAAAAAAGTCTGACAGACCTCATAATCCCAGGTGCAGAGGTTCCAATGTTAGTAAATATCTGTGTCAAGTTTTTAAAAAATTGACTGAAAAATGTAGAAATAAAAGCCAACAAAACTGTATCCATGGATGGACACCAAGGCAGACCGCCGGACACACTGATTCCAGTATACCTTAATGTGATCTTAAATTTCCTCCATGCCTTTCAATTGTATTGTTCTGGAGTTACAATTAGTACACCAGACCATGATACAAAAATTATTTTTTTGTTTTACCTTTTTTCTATCATAATATCAAAAATCAAAATAAAACGTCCAATATGGGCCATTTATTTCAATGCGGCGGTGTCTGAATCTCAAATAATATTTTTATATGATCTTAGGTAAAAAAATTAAGTCAAATGTGTCTCTTTCATCAGCAAAAGAATAAAATCAAATTAAAAATAAATTATATCGAAACGAATCTACATAATTTGCAGTATGTACCTCTTTAAGTTCCTGGAATCTGTTTGGTTATCGAGCTTGTGTCCGGTAACTATAGTATCCAGAGGAACATGAACAACAACAGATTCTCGTAAGTTATCCAGCAGAACTTGAAGATATCCTTCTTGGCATTGAGGTGAAGCCTTAAGTCTGTAAAATAATTTAGAGAACATGAGTCGATGCTGCCATTTAATAAAATTGTCCACAAAAGGGTAATTTTTGCCATTTCTTGGGTAAGGATGTTTCCAAAAGGCCATGCATTTGGATTATCGATATATTCCCTTAGCGCGATATAAAATGGATATTGCATCAGTAATAATTTAGGTCATATCATGAAGCCTTACATGGGTGCTTACCTAATATGACTTTGGTGTTTTTTTGAACATCTTAAAACAAAATTGGATTTTCAGGTCGTACCAAAGCTGCATAGAAACTTACTATCAAGTTAAAACTATTGATTCTATAGTTATTATCAAGTTATTTCCCAGTAGCAGATGCCATGAATATATGATGCATGGCATCAACAGAGCTGCGAAGTGTCAAGTGTGGGAGAGCATGAGAGGGGGTTAAAATGAGAGTGGGTAACCTCCTGCAGTGGTTGTCGGTGTGGGGAATTGTTTTGCATATTATATTCAAAAAGTTGCATTTCCTGGCAAGCCTGAAATTAGTGTGTCTGACATTTGCAGAATGAGGTCCTAGATGTTGAACTAGGGACACAATCCTGTATGATGGGCTAGAATCACAAAATTCACCCTCTCAGGATATCATTCTGGGATGTATCTATAGTTTCAAATTATCATTGTTTATAAAAATAGGCGAGGATGATCCTCCAGGGAGGTACTCAATCACTTGAATATCCTAAAAATTGTCTAGCGCTTTCGATAACAAGTGTATCTTCATCAGGACTAGGATGGCGTGGGTAGATGTGGATTTTGCCTGTCCTTTTATACTCTAGGTTGGTTGAGCGTGGATTTGATTGATCTGATGATCAATGGGTAGATGTCGGGAGGTTATGGACACAGAAGAGGTCTCGGGGTTGAGTGCAGGTATATTGCGGGTATGTTGTCCCTTAGTGGTTCCCGTTAGTCTATGCGGGTAGTTTGTGCGGGTATAATGTTGCTGCCCAGTCACTGTGGTTTAGTGCGGGTAGTTGTAGCAGGTATATTGGATACAGTGCTACTAATAACGTGGTGTGTCCATGAGTTAAAGTACAAACTGCGCTGGTATATGATTTATAACCTAGATCGCCGGATGTGGGGTTGTGTGTATGCTTCGAAGTGGTGCGAGTATGTCGCTTTATTCATCATAATTTGTACCAACTGCGGGTATGTATTGTGTAGTACCCATAGTTATGATACTATATTGATATGCTGGGTATGTCTTGGATCCCTGGATGGCATACAAGGGGATTGTTGATCGCGATATGTCTTGTGCAGAGTGAGCACAGATGGTTGTAAGCTTGTTGTGTTATAATGGCACATTTGTTTCAATGCAGGGTGACACAACATAACTGGAAGCTATAACAAATACTAAATGTCCATCCCGTTTGAAACGAACCAGCATTGAATTGCTATACTAGTTTGAACAGAGGCTCCATATATAGTAATATGGCAAAGTTATTTTCTAGGATACCACTGTCAGCGAGTTATTCTGAGCGTTCAATAGTCTGAGGGTTTGATAGTCAGAGGAATACCCCCGTACTATCGAATCCTCGAACTTTAATGCACTGTACTCATTTCTTTCGATATATATGCATGGAATGACCAAATAAAAACCACTTGGTGCTACAGTTAAGATACTTGTATGTTTGAGTAAGCTCAATGTAAAATTGCTATATTATGCTATATAATAAGTGTTAAGACTGGGCCGCAGCCCAAATACATGTATTTACCAATGCTCAGAAACAAACTTCTCCGGAAATACTTAATGTAAAACAAGTAAATTTGCTATATTGCTCTGCCGAAAATAGGGGGGGGGGGGGCAGCAGTGGATACAGCCCCCCCTCCACCATTCAATTCACCCTAATTTGCCCTCCACCTGGCAATTAGAAATCATAACATAATGAAGATTAAAAACACAAACAAATAAGTGATTCAACTTACTTGTTCATCATGTACACCACTTCCTGTTCCAGTAGCACTAGTTTGTCCTTCCGACTAGCTTTGGCAAGGTTGATGCAAAACGACAGTCCATGCAATAGGCACTATATAAACAAGAAAAACAAAGCCTTATACAGTCATACTCATCCGAGCCATCGACCTGTCATTTCTCTGAAGACATACAGTAATGCCCTAATTAATTGACTCCTTAACCACAGCAGAATTATGGGTAACTTTTCAGGATTTAGTCGGAAATATGGCTTGTTGCCATTCATTGGAAAGGTCTTACTGAGAGCTTTCCGATGAATGGCAACAATACATATTTCCGACTAAATCCTGAAAAATTACTCATAATTCTGCTGTGGTTAAGGAGTCGTTTATTTGGGGCATTACTGTAATCTTGGTTGCAGGCTACCCCCAAAATATGTTAATAATACAAGTTCCGATTGAATGTTTTTAAAATAGAGTGAGTTCTGACAGTGAATACCACGGTTTGAAAATAGAATCTCAACAACAGGTAATGAGACCCAGTATTATCAATGTGGGTCTGAAGTTTTACTGAGACTGGATAATGACCTTAATAAGAATATTAACCCTTTCATGACTGCGGTGGTGCAGCAGCATTAAAGACCCTGTGCCATGCATTCCCTTATATATGCGAGTCTCCCAGAGGGAGACTCGCATATATAAGAGAATGCACTGGCACAAGATTTTCGCAAAATTTCAGGAAGCTTCAGTCATGGCAGGTCATGGAAGGGTTAATAAAGGTTATAAAAAAATAAGTAAAATGTCAGATTTTATTAGCAAAAGAAATTAACTGCATAAAAAATATTTTCCTCCGCAGAAATTTCAAATAGACATCTTATATACCTAACTTGAAATAAACTATCTCAATTGAAAATATTATCTTCTGGAAACAGAGCAGATGAATGTTTACTTAATAGGACCATATTTCAAAACAAGTCCTTGAACAATAAACAAGATACAGTAGTTTGATGGACATAAGCGCACTTGATCCAAATTGAAAGTCACAATTCACAAGAGGTTAAAATTACCTGCATAACTGGTCGTCGCAGAATATTTATGACTGCTTTCACAAAGGAAGCCTTCTCCATTCCTCTCACAACTCTATAAAAAATAATCGCCATTTTAGGACAGCAAATAGACAGGTGGAAGAAGCAATCATTTTAGCAACAAATCCTGTACACCCCATTGACAATATAACAACTTGGCAATTCCTTAATCCTTCATGACTGGATAATCATGAACTTTTGCGAAACCAGTGCCAATCCATTCTCTTATCTATATGCGAGTCTCCCATAGGGAGCAACTCTTAAAATTAGAAAAAATGTCACAAAGCAAATTTAATGGGAGACTCGCAAATATAAGAGAATACATTGCCACAGGATCTTTAATGCTGCACTAGTGCAGATCCTGTCATTAAAGGGTAACTGCAGTTTACATGGGCATACATTATGAATTATGAATGAATTGTTGGAACTGTAGTATGTATGCATTGAACAGAAGTCATCAATATAGTAATTAGTATATTTAATTACTATTCAATGTTATTAAAGGTACGCATTGGAGATACAATGGTTGAGTTGTGGCACAAGAAACTGTGTGCTTGAGTAAAACCCACAAAACGAATTTGGTCTAAATCTGATTGATTGTTAGAGATAGCAAAATGCATTCGCTAACCAATTCATGAGGTGTAACTCCTAAAATAAATTCAAATTTCAAGCAGGACTGGTTTTTAAACTCATCCAGTAGAAGTAGAACCCATGATCAAATTTATCCAATATTTGATTACATAAATTTTGTTGGAGATATCGTGCTTACGAAATAGACACCCGGTAAACAACCCAGGAGGCATAACTCCTGAAAAACAATTGGGGCGAGACTGGTTTTTTAACTCATCCAAGTAATTAATGAAAAGAAGTCACTGTCCAAATTTGGTAACAAATCAGATTATGGTTTGTCAAATGTTATCGTGTTTACATTGTGACACGGACAGACGGGTAAACGTAGAGATTTCCAGTGTAATATCACAATGTTTTTTTATCTTTTCTCGAAATTTAAGCAATTATGACATTATGACACTGATGTCATAAAACAGGTGCAAGGAAGGTTAAATTCACCTTATGCCGGAGAGACTCGCGAGGAAGACAATGATGGCTTCTAGTAGTGACTCATCATTCTCTTCTAGGTACTCCTCGATTCTGTTCCAAAATATCTTCGACTCCTCCCCTTCAAACACATTAAGTTCTCTGAAAAGAAGTTTTGTTATATCATGAAGACTGAAACTATAACAAAAATTATTTCAAAATATTTAACTGAAAGGACGGGCTTAAATTGTTAACAAGTTGAGTCCCATTACGAGCTATCTCGTTACGAGTTCTCATAGTACGCAACCTTCCTAGGTTGCCACTACAAGTTATCTCGTAGTGGTTTCCATGTCATGTAACTGACCACCGGAAGCAGTGTAATAGGTTGAAACACACAGAAAACCCACCTCAGTACATCAGAACAGTGATTTTATAAAATAAATAGTGTGACTCCCCTTACATCGTTCAACTAAAGTGAGCACCATCAGCACATATATTCTCCACAAAATGGCCCAGATGTGAGTGAATACAGCTGACAATGAGTGACTAACCAAAGTCAGTCATCAATGGTGTCTGGGCAAATAGACTGGGTTTTGGTATTTAACTCTTTCGCTGCCACCCTGCCACCCTGCCACACTCCCCAGTGCCAAGCATTCTGGGTGTAAATACAAGTATTTTATGTATATGTGGGTAATGCAATGACTATCGGGTGATTATCGGTGTATTTAGTTGAAACTTCACATGTGGGTATATATGACAATGACCTATCACCTGCCCCGACGTGGAGACACATTCAAGGTCATAGAGGTCACGTGCCATTGGCGGCCATCTTGGATTCGCTTTAATTTATGTTTTTCGGTAAATGCTTTCAATTCATATATGATTAAATGTTTGTTTTTTGTTCTAGTGTTCTATCCCATTAATTAATGCTTCACCAGTTAACCATATTCCGGCTACTATTCCGTATTTTTCACCGACCTCATGGCGACAGAATGTTTATACGCTAAACTGATCAGCAGAAAGGAGGCCGCCAAGTCAATTATGATGTTTATTTTCCACTCATATATCGCATCCCACCAAAAGTTAATTTGTCAATGGTATATTCTGGCTCGGACTGTACTCATAGAACTTCAGGAGTAGCATGACTTTGACTGACCTTTCTTCTAATTTGTCAGCGCACACCAGCACTCTACATATAATAAATGAACCCCCGTTGTAATGCAACAAAACAATATAATTACGACCCGTAAACCAGGTGCACCCCCGAACTCGCATACATGCGTATTTGGCAGCGACTGGGTAACTCGCATTTATGCGAGCTTGGCATCGAAAGAGTTAATCAACTGGCAATGTGCAAGCAAACACAGGGGGGGGGGTGTTCACAATGTACAACAAGAGCACGCCATCAGGGTGTGACATAATACGCCCGTTTCTGGAGAAGAGTGGGGTAAGGTTTAATTCATTTGTTTGAAACCTTTGATTTAAGACGAAATAATAACAAAAATAAAACACAATAACTTCAAGTGTGGTATTTTTGACTGAAAAATTCACATACCAAATTTTTTATCAATCAGAAACCTCAAAATATAAACATTTTAATTAATATACCTTGTTACCAGTGAGAAATAACCACATCAACAATCATTCCATTCAATCCAAACAAGTTCGAACTTGATCTGTATTTTGGGGTGGTAAACTAATATACCAAATTTGGTTCTGTTCACTTGATTCAATCACTAAAGTTATCATCTGGAAACCACAAATCAGGTAAAATCTAAGTCGAAAAAGGGGCATCTCAGTCAAAATCATGCAGACGAAACCCATATTCGAACTTGATCTGTATTTTGGTGTGGTAAACTAACATACCAAATTTGGTTCAGTTCACTCGATTCAATCTAAAGTTATCATCCGAAACCAAAAGCGGACAGATGGCGGACGAACTGACAACCCATTTGCATAATATGACAGTTTTTTTAAACAGGCGTATAAAAACATACCAAGGCAGTATTTATGAATGATTACGTCTTTGTGTCTCGACACCTTGAATCTTCGCACACCCACACAGATCACACAGGCCTGCCAAAATCTATCCCCCTCACTCTTGTGTGCGAGTGGATGCGTCCAACTCAAGATAAGTGGTGTATCCATGACGTTACAAACCTGGACGCTACCATTATCTCAGTAGAGGGCACCACAGTTGTTTTTGGAATACACATTATATAATGTGGGGCTCCAATTGGGGGCTAGATATTTTATCATTTATAATTCAAATAAAGCGAAACAATACATTGTCCAACATTGCCGATAGTATTCCGAACATTTTGAATTTTGAAAAGTGTAGCAATTACTTTAGATGACATGCAGTTCATTGAACTGGATAAATGGTGTTGTGCAGCATAGAAGTTTATAGTAAATGGTGACTTGTTTCCGGACAGATGGAAGTATATGTAATCACTACATGGAGCACACTCGTGTGTGTACAGGCATTTATAAAATAAAGTTTTAACTTTATGCTGATAATTCTTCCTACATCACTATTATGTGCACATACGTGATTCTTTTATTTGGAACCCTAGCATAGGCCTACATCAGGCTAAATTGGAGATGCCTTACAATGTCCGAAACAGAATGTACATGCTCATAGTCACCACTGGACGAATTAAACTCATCCTCACCAGCCCTCACAAGAATAAAGTTCATTCGATTCCATGTCGGATTCGCCATATGTGGCCATGATCATAGAAGTAACTTTATCCCATGTGCATCGAGCCATAATATAATTATATAACAAGCTTATAACCACCACAAGGACACTCCCAACTCAATAAATATGCTTGCTGCCAAAATAACTTGTCTGGGTTACGTTCTACTTCATATTTGTTGATAAAATGTGTCAAATTGTGTCAACGAGATAACTCGTAGTTGGCACTGGTGGTGGGGATGCTCAAATTCCTTCCACCAGTGCCGTCTACGAGTTATGTCGTAGTGGTATTAATCGGTGTTTATGTCATCTAAATTTGTGACATCGTTCAAATTTCACAAAATTTCAGGAAGCTCCAGTCAGAAGGGTTAGAGGTGTATTCAGGGTTACCGGACCATTTTCAAGAATCTTGCTTGCGTTAAATTGCACACCAATTGGTTTATTTTTGCGAAATACAGCAAAATCAGAAGATATTAAAATGTTCAATAACAAAATTCGTATTGTCCTTAAACAATACTTAACCGATTACGTTGACGTCAACTTTAACATAAAATATCTTGACTAAATTCTGAGGTATAGTCTACATCACATGTTTGTTCAAATAAATACACAATATTGACCTAACTTTTAGAATATTACATGCTACAATCTTCAGAGTGCGCAATAAACATTGAACGACACTCGTTTGTTGTGCCGTGAGGTAAAACTCGATACTCGGGTTCTGGATTTTACCATTGCATCACAACAAATCCAGCAATAATGTTAACCCAGTTGTGTCATACTAACTATTTATTTATATATATAAACAGTGAAGAAGGGGGTTTATCACATAATTTGGCCATAAAAGCAGTTTCATAATTATCGGTAATAGACACGTTCGTTTAATATCAGCGCGTGCGATGACGTCACAGCGTTCTTCAAATAACTTGCGATCGCTGTAGTTTATGATTGTTGTTTTCGATGAATATTGCGCGTTGCTTCGGGTTTATTTGATCATGTGATAAAAGGTATCTCAAACTCGTTCTATTTTATACGTAATTTATCAACCTCGTCCATTAAATTCTATTTGAGCCTCGGTAAACCTCGGCTCAAATCGAATTTAGTGAACTCGGTTGATAAATTCCGTATAAAATAGAAACTCATGTGAGATCCTCTATTTATGTTGCCCCACCTAGATTCTTAAAATGGGATAAAAAACTTTTAGATCCTCAAATTGAAGCTACATTGTGAGACGTACTTCATACATGGTCATTCCTTCAGATAATATTAATATTACCACAACCCCTTTAGATATGTCCTGTGAACCTTTATATTATAATTCTTAAATCTGCATCAATAAGATGTTCTTCAATAGACAGAGGATAGAAAATAATATATATTATATAAATGATTTAATGACAGAGGGCTCAGACTTATTGAGTTATGAAGAATTCAGACAAACATACAATATCAATACACCTTTCACCACCACATGGAATGACATCGGATTTCATCAACTAAACATGATATTACTTATCGGAAATCTGAGTCATATTTTTCCCCTCAATATCACCAAATTAACTATGGAGTTAAGTTTTATTTCCTGTAAGTATCATTGTCAAATGATACATTGAAAGCCATTGATAACTCACCCAATTTTGTGTGGGTTTTTTTTGCAACCGAAGATTTGGACAAAATCAACTTACCTCATACAACCTGATTATAAATTTATGTCATTGTTAAAAAAAAAAAATAATAAATAAGTTACAGAAATGATGTTTTGATCTAGTGAGATAGATGATCTATCCCTCACCACTTCTCAAAATTATACAAAGACGAACAACACACATCATTACAAATAAAATGTTTTTTGTGCAATAAATGATTCTGCAAGAAATTGGGGCAACGTTGTGTTAGCTGGGGCGTTGCTCATATGTACATGAGGTAAATGGTTAATGCAACTGTTTCTTTTAAATAAAACTGAAAATGCGGCAGAAAATACAAGCAGGCCTAAATAGGCGACTGAGGTAACACTAACAGTACGAGTTGGAAAGACGAAGACCAAAGTATGTGATGATTTTATCTGTTCGGAGCATTACTGAACTATCGAGGAGATTGAACTTTTATATACTGGTGAGTTTGTTTTTGCATGTTTTGACACAATAAAAAATAATTCACTTTATAAAAGTCTTTTTCCATGTTACTCTCCATGGTTTGCCTTTGCCATGGTGGTACGAAATTAGCCCATATAGATAAAATAAAAGGTCAGCCGACTAATGTCGAAAAGAGTTAATAACTCATTAAAAAAATAATTTTTCCATCATCTATATACATGTTGCACATCTCAAATATATGGGTAACAATACTCTGAAGTTTCAAATATCTACGATCAAAACTGTAGGAGTTGATTACACCATGTCGGGGGACAAAAAACTTGCCTGCCTCCTCGATAAAACTGTCGCCAATAATAAATTAAAAATAAATACCTGCCTCATTCATGGTTAAAAATAAATACTTGCCCCCCTCATCACTTGGGGAAAAAAAGTGTCAGAACCAAACACCTTATTTTATATGGCCTAATATATAAAAGAAATATATATCTCTCTCTCGTCCAAATTTTCATATATACAGCACTGCTCAAATTAAGCGACCTGTTTTAACGAGGTGTACATGCGTTATTACCGCGGTGCAATACCGCGACATACCGCTGATTCGCGGTTGTACAACCACGCGCGTACCGCGGTACCACCGCGACGTTAACGGTACCACCGCACTACCAGCGGTAACGGATATTGGTACCGCGGTGGCACGCGGTAATGAACCACACAAACGCGGTGACATTACCGCTACGCGGTAGCGATTTTGAAACGAGGTTAACGACGGAATTCGATGTCTGACCGTTAATCTTCCAAAATAGGACGGCCGTTCTCACGATCTCCGTCCATGATTGTGTACCTTGACATGTATTATTAACATATTGAAATAGATGAAAGCCGAGTATCGGGAAATATACCGGGCTTCCATATTAAGTAAAGGTAAGTTTAAGTTACTTTGAGAAAGTCATTTTTCAATTAATGTGAATATTAAAATATTATAATAACATTTCTAGTCTCGTTTTATTGCCTAAAATTCCCATAAATGACATTATTTGTGAGCAGTGTGGGTTATCGCGAAGGGAACAAATTATTTCGGCCATTTTAGAGAGCTCGATAAATCCCGTATCTATAGTTTATATAAACGTTAAGATGTACGTGATCCCCAAGTTGAATGATAACGATACTATTTAAATAGTCGCCAGAATAAATATCGTTAACTTCTTTGACATTCATTAACTGCAAATCCCAAACACCATTTGTTCGTTTAACAGGAATTATTGTCTTAGCTTAAGTTATCAATAAAAGACACAACGTGGAACTCCCGTATATCCAGGAAAAACAAATACATTCTGTGCAAAAGCACGTGTCACCCATTACGTCATACTGCAGCTGGCAGACTTTGTTCGTTAATATAGGACACGGGGCACTCAAGATGTCGTCATGTCTTTTTATAACTGGCCTCAATTGTTGAAATAAATATTTGTGTTTTGTTGATGGTGCTATTAGTAAAATTACACACGTGGCACTTGTATTTTCATGACTCCAATGCGTCCGTTTGGCTTACATAATGCTGGTAGAAGGTAATTCAGATATTTATCGATCTATTTTGGTATTGCGAATAATATTATGTGCGAACGGCCACGTGGCTTTAGACAGACAAGTCTCATTCGATCTATAAAACGTTGTGCACGTAATAGCTATTTATAAATATTTGTCGCACAAAACTGAGATAAACGCTCTTTATTGCTACCATATCGGAAATAAACTAACTAGAACTAAAACACACCGAATTCGATCACTTAAAATAATTATGTTACAATGTTAACCTCTGTATATAGCCAAACAAACATATCTAGAGGTAAACTTTCCAACACCATGCATGTTTTTCTTCGGAATCACGATATGTGATATAATTTATACTGCGACCGACCGAGAACTACAAGTGCACGCCCTCGCCAAAAGTTGAAATTTCACATCAAACGATGCCGCCCGACACGCACCCGTGAGCTCAATGAATGTTCACGTAACAAAATCAAAGACTGATTAGACAACGTTGTGTCTTTCAATTTTAGTTTGGTGTTTTGCGTCTGTCCTTTGTCGCGCACATTGGTGATGATAACAACTTTACTTTGCTGCATGACATGTGCCACGCTTTCTTAGTTATACATTTTATTCCCACGGACAATAAATCTTCAGGCGCAAATGTTTGTAAATTGCTTTACTATTTCACGCGTGCGTACAATCGTACGTCTTGGCGACAATATACTATTTACGCGCCGATTATGTTTGGCATATGAACAAAACTATAGATTTGAACGAATATGAATATTTCTGCAATGATCGCCGTCCTGGCCTCCAAGACTAAAATCGGACTCTCACTCAGTGTTAATAATGCATCGTCCCCACTGGTTTCGACCAAATTCAGATAAATGGAGGATTTACTTTTCCCATTTTATAAGAAATTTAGATTTCGGAAACACAAACAAAACAAAAAATTCCGCATGAGTGGAAACCGATATAGGAATCGGGTGCGTAAATCATTTGACGATATGTAAGATAGATGTAAACAAAACTATTACTCCACGGTGTTTTGCGTATCCAGTCCCCGGAAGCAACTATAGCCGAGTTCAAAAACCGCCGACGTGATTAAAAGTGATGTACGTGTACATATGTAATATGTTACATGAAAACCGACATGTTCATATGTAATCCGATTGCATTATTATTCATTTATATTCATTACGTATACATAATTACGTGCAGCTTACAGGTATTCATTCAATACAAAAGTTATTCATAATCATTTACCTACCGTGTGGCGCCTTGTTTCAGTCGTGTTCTCTCCGCGGTGGAGGGCCGTTAGCGGTAATTTGAACGCGGTTACGTAACAAATAACGCGGTGTATGGCGGTAACGAACACCAAAAACGCGGTGACCTGTGGTAACCAACGGTAAAAATACCGTACCAGTACCGCGGGTCAACCGCCCTCCGTCGCGGTACAGAATGATAACCGCGGTAGTTTGGTGGTATCACCGCGGTAAGTACCGGCCCATAACCTCGTTAAACAGGTCGCTTACTGAGAGCATAGCTGTAATTGCCTAGAACACAGGTATTTAGTTTTAATAGCTAATCCATTAGAAAAATTACCTCATCAGTTTGGTAAAACCAAATATTTGGAAAAAAAAGGGACATGGTTCCGGTGCATCCAAAGCCCTTGCTAAAATGAGAACATGATGCATAGTAAAACAACTTACATGTTGGAATACTTGATTAGAGCAGGAAGGATATTGAATGCAGCCTCGGGAATCTACAACATAAAGATAACTATCCTATTAGAACAAGCAGAGTCATGTGAAATAAATTTCCCCCTAGACATCGTACAAAGCTTCATGAAACTTCAAAGCCCCTATTTGATATAACAGTGGTTGAGAAAATCTGTAAATATTGTACGGTGCTAAATTTTATTTTGTGGACATTTCAATGCAATTCTCTGGAAAAGTTACCATGCCTTAAAACCCACCAAATTTTGCCAGAATCAAAATATAGCGAATCAGCTGCTTTTAAGAGAATCAAACTAAGATTCATAATTTTGATTCTTGTCAGATTTTAAGCCCTTACAGACTTTCAAATACTTCTGAGTGTGACTTGATATTGATATGGTATTGAAAATAATAATATAATTTTATCAGCTGGGTCGGCCTGGAACTTGTTACATTAAAATATTAGTCTATTTATTTTTTAATTTTATATTGATTTTTCAAAAGTAGGTCAACATTGAATTCCAAAACAAAATTCTCAAAAATAAATTTAAAGCTAAAATTGATAATTTATCTAGGCCACCACCATCTAAATGTTATCACTGTTTAATGATATGGATGCTTTAGTACCATGACGACTGAATCATATATAACTTTTGCTCCATAGATTTTCATGGAAATCCTGATTCGAATTTGGTCACTTGACCTCCCTGTTAATATTGCTAACAACTTAACAACTAACCTTAATTCTGCTCTGTTCTGACAGAATGATATCAATCAAGGTATCCAACAACCGCTGTGTATTCATGCATCTCCTGCAACTGTAAAGTAGTTTTAAACCATAAATTTGACACTTCCATATTTCTGATTTTCCAAACTAGCTCGAAAAGCATCGTAATTAGTCATAACATGTAAATAAATGTAAATAAAAATTGTATTTTATTTGTAAATAAATACCTCAGTTGTATAAGCGGTATAACAAATTTTTTTTATCAGGTTATTTAATCCTTTCATGACTGGAGCTTAATGAAATTTTGCGAAAACCCTGTGCCGATGCATTCTCTTATATATGTGAGTCTAACATTGGCCTAACAATATTTACCTTGACCTTGTAAGCCAGTGCATTCTCTTATATATGCGAAGCTACCTATATAATGCACTGGAACAGGATCTTTAATACTGCACCAGTGCAGTTCATACATGAAAGGGTTAAGAAATGAATGTAGTTACATGTATATAGTGTTTTATTGAAGGATACAGACAGCTCTGTGATTGTTGGGTGCATTGCGATTCACAGTAAATGTGCTCCAACCTTTTGAGGTCTAGCCAATCAAAATTAAGGATGCTGTATCAAGGGCTATATCAATGGAGTAAGCAAGTAATTTTCCTCACACCCGCAGGTCCTGACGAAGGATAATAACAATCCGAAAAAAGTAGACTATTTTTGCAAAGGATTATCTGCTGACATTCGGCAGATGTTTAACCCATACCTTGGCGATAACGATTAGCTATTTTCATAAATCCTTACACCAACCTTTTCAACAATTCACACCTTACTATTAAAGCTACTCGATCCGATTAAGCACCCCTCAGTTACTTTTTATTTGGCTTCGGGGGGTAAAAAATATTTTATTCAAATCGAGGAACCCATTCCTCAAAGCTCAGAGTAAGCAGATATCAATTTTTTAAATCTATTATCTTTAACCACCTGGAATATATAGTGGCCGTATGAAAGTTGATGAAGATGGATAACTCTAAAATCAAGTGGGTTTTTTTTGTGTCAGATAAATGACAAAGTAGCAAAATTTCATTGTACAAAATGTTGATAAACAACAGATTTTGGGCAATTTTATACTATAGTGGACTGTGGTCAGCATTATTTTTGGGTAATTAATTGATTCTGATAACAGAAGCGGAATTTAAAAAAAACTGTTGTTGTTGAAATCTGATGATATGGGGACCATCAAATCGGATTGAGTACCTTTAAGTTCACAAGTGGCATAAGACTTATTGGGCACCTTCCATATGAACATGGATATGGCATTTGATTCCAACCTATTTAGTCAGTTTAAAATAGATATATAGTCTTATAGAGCTCAGTCCATAGTCAGGCAGAAGAACCATACATAACAGTTAAAGATAAACTATTTAAAAAAATTCGTAAAATATGATTGATGATTGGATATAACATACTTTAATGCATAATTATGAGATAACTAGAGGTCACCAGGGATATGAGATTGAAGATATTAGATTTATTACATTGGATAGCATACTGTATGTCTATGGAATGGGTGGGTTAATTTTGTTAATATTTTAAAGCAATTAAACCAAATGAACCTCTCTGTACAGGTTAGGGGTGTGTTATCATAAACTATGACTTGAAATATAATATAATCAATGACAAATATTTGAGTTATTAAATGAGATAGCAAGGGGTTCATCTTAATCACACTAATGAACTGATCAAAATAGTCTATAAATGCATGTATATGGAATTAGAAGCACACACAATAAGTCAGTCTCAAGAATACAAGCAACATAATTATTATCCTGCACCCCAAATGCAATAGAGGGAATTTCAAAATAAGACATTTCCTCTAATGTTTATAGAAATCCTTACTGAACCTGGCTCAAAGTGAAAGATATAATTTAATATCTGCCTATCAGATATCATGTGTCTTTGGAATGGGTTAATATTAATCCCAAAATCCATGCAAGACCAGAGAGCTATGTTGGAGTTGATAAATCCTGAGAAGTCACTGTCCACACACTATGGAAATGCAATAAACAACAGATAGCTATTAAAGTGCAGCAGTGAGTATCAGATTTCATTACCAGGTATCAATAATAGAGATTATCTCTAGTCTCTCTTACTAATACCACAATTGTAAGCTGCTACAGTTATATAGTGTAAGCAAATCTCAAATCTGTTCAATTCTTAGTTAAAAGGGGCCATAATTCTGGTATAAAAAAACAGGATCTGACCCATATTCAAACTCGATCTGTATTTTGAGTTGATAAACTCGCATACCAAATTTGGTTCTTATCAGTTGAAAAATGGTTGATTTATCAAAATATGCAGAAATTCTATATCAAAGGGCCATAACTCCTTTAAAAAATATCGGATCAATCCCATATTCAAACTCGATTTGTATTTTGGTCCGAGAAACTTGCATACCAAATTTGATTCTGATCAGATAAATTATTTTTGAGTTATGGTAGCATGCATGAATTCTAAGTCGAAAAAGGGCCATAACTCCGTAAAAAAAACTCGGATCGAACCCATATTCGAACTGGATCTGTATTTGGTTCCGATCAGATATAAAATGTTAGAGTTATCGCACCATGCGTAAAGTGTCTACAGACAGACAGACAGCCAAACAGACAGACGGACGGACGGACTAACGACGAGTGGTCAATCCGGACAACGACACTATGTTTACCATACTATGGTATGGGTAAACATAAAAAAGGGGCACATTGGGAATCTTTTTAATCAACTTGTATCATAATCATCAATATCTAAATGAAAACAAGTGGTCAATCCGGACATCACAATAAGTGTACCATACTATGGTATAGGTACACATAAAAATCAAAATAAATTAATGAATCAATAGGGGCAAAGAGGGTGTCAAAATAAACCAATATAAAATGAGACATGGTATCGGACAGATGAAAGTATCAGGAATGATGAGATGTGTTAATCTTTAACTACAGAAATCCATGCAAGTGAATGAGGAGAAACCTGGAGATATAACAGAAGAATGATTAATTGAAATTTCAAATGAGAACATCCCTAGAAATGAATAATAGACTATTCCAATTAAAACATTAGAACTGAATGGGACAGTCCATTGAATCATGATTGGGTTACACTTACAGCTTCACCACTATCATAGAGCTATGTTGTAAATACAGTGGCTAAAAATAACAAATATTTCAAGAATATTGCAGTTAAGCTGCATTATTGGTAGTTAATTGTAATCTACCTGGGTTATCAAAAACTCAAATCTGTTCAATTCTTAGTTGAAAAAGGGCCATAACTCTGGTATAACAAATCAGATCTAACCCATATTCGAACTTGATCAGTATTTTGAGTTGAGAAACTCACATACAAAATTTGGTTTCTATCAGTTGAAAAATTGTAGATTTATCGAAACCTGCATGAATTATATGTCAAAGGGCCATAACTCAATTAAAAAATATCGGATCAAACCCATATTCGAACTCGATATGTATTTTGGGCTGAGCAACTCGCATACCAAATTTGGTTACGGTCAGATGAATTTTTTTTTAGTTATGGCAGCATGCATGAATTCTAAGTTGAAAAAGGGCCATAACTCTGTAACAAAATCTCGGATCAAACCCAAATTCGAACTCGATCTGTATTTTGGGCTGAGAAACCAATATACAAAATTTGGTTTTGATCGGATAGAAAATGTTTGAGTTATCGCATTACTTGTCAAGTGTCTACAGACAGACAGACAGACGGACAGACGGACGAACGACGAGTGGTCAATCCGGGCAACGACACTATGTTTACCATACTATGGTATGGGTAAACATAAAAACCAGTCGGTGAACAGGAAATGCGGTCGGAAATAGCAGGTGGTCGCCGTTGACGGTGGTCTCTCAAGACAGGTTTTACTGTACAGAAATTTTATTACATCTAACATTTCTGTCGAATATAGAACATGCTTGATGGGACCTATGCCAAAGATAATTGTTCAACATATATTTGGAGTAAAGTAACCACTCCCAGTCCCAGGTCAGCCAAAATTGCTGGAAATTGTGTATTGCTACCTTACTTTGTAAACTTTTCAATGTTAGTTTCCTGGGAATAAAATAATAAATATGAATCGAAGACCCCTGTTTGGAAAAACATCTATCAATTAATATTGATTATATTTAAAATTCTCAGGTACAATATACATATAATCAATTTGGGAAAGTTTACGGCTCGTTTGTTTAATCAGAACATACCATGCAGGATAAATCTATCTAAATTTCTTAAAGTAGTATGAAAAATGATCCCACTTGAATGTTGCAATATAAAAGAAAATATCAACATAAATCAATATTAACCTCTTCGCTGCTATGACGTCCGAATTACGAATTACGGACGTAAAAGTGCACGCCGTGTGCTATATGGTCCAGTAGGCCATTATATATAACTGAAACTCAGAGATTGGTGCATCGGAACAACTGTATCTCAAAGTTTCAAACAGTGTATGATGTTCCACGATTGTGAACGATAATAGCCTTTCAACTGAGTCAGTTTTATGGTTCTTGTGGTATTCCTGTTATAGTTTCCCATTGGAAAATGGCAATAACGTCAACATCCCAGCACATGACATCATAACATCATTTAGCAGCGAAGAGGTTAATTGATAGAGGTGTTTCCAAGATGTCTTTGACTCATTATTATATACCTCAGAAACTATATATAACATACTTAGGAAGAGATAGACCATCTTAAAATAACACAGGTCTACAAAACAAGAAATACAATCACTTCTAGTTTAATACTTTCATAACGGGAGTTGTGCTGGTGCAGCAGTAAAGACCGTGCCAATACATTCTCTTATATATAAGAGAATGCAGTGGCTCACAAGGTCAAGGTTAATATTGTTAGGCCACTGTATTATCTTATATATGCAAGGCTCCAGTTATGGAATGGTTAATAATTGTCAGGACAATTCTAAGATATAAACTCACCAATCAGAATCAAGTATAACCTTGACAATCCCCAGTCCTTGTAACAGAAAATCTGGTTCAGAAATCTGAAAATGATATCATCCAGAATTATATGTATTTTCTGTTCAATTTCAACTAACAAATATTGGAATATCGACAAATGTGAATGAAATTTACAAAGTTTAATGAAAAGAGCCCAACTTAATGAAAAATTCACTCATGTTAACCCTTTATTAACTAAATAATCATTGTTTATTGGTTCCCATAGGAAATGTTCAGATAATAAGTTCAACAAATGACCATATAGGTCATTATTGAACTTGTTATCTTAACATTTCCCTCCAATAAATAGGGTGGGGGGCCTCGGTGGCTCAATCGGTTAGGGGTATCACTGTTAGATTAGCCATAAGTGTGCAGATTTCATCCACCACTAAAACTGGCAATGTCGTGATATAGTCTTAGTTGCTGAAAGCGACATTAAACCCCAATCAACCAATAAATATGATTCCTTCTGTACTTTTATTATCTGCTTGTTTTTCTTGAAACTCCCTCCAGATTAATAATAGACCATTCCAATGTATACCTTGATAATTGAATGGGAGAATCTATTTTTATATAAAGGGTTAACCGCCCACTCCATAATGGATTTTCCAGCAGTTCTAAAAGTTAAGCTGATAACAGGCATAATAAGGCTCCATTGATTCCTATTCATTCAGCCAAGATGTTTAAATAATAAGTTAAACAGCCTGATTGTTGAATTTATTATCTAAACCTTTTCATCCGAACATTCCTACAAATGAATGAATGTAAATCAAGTATTTGCAAATATCCAGCCAGATTCTAATTATTTAAATACGCAGATAAAATTAATACATTCTATTTACAGTAATGCCCTAAATAATCGATTCCTTAACCACAGCAGAATGATAGTTAATTTTTCAGGATTTAGTTGGAAATATGGCTTGTTGCAAACTGTATCAATTCATCGGAAAGCTCAGTGAAAAATCCTGAAAAATTACCCATAATTCTGCTGTGGTTAAGGAGTCGATTATTTTGGGCATTACTGTATGTCTTCTAAGCCCAAAATAGAAAATAACCCTTCCATGGCTGGAGCTTCCTGAAATTATGCGAAAACCCTGTGCCGATGCATTCTCTTATATATGTGGTTCTCCCATATGGAGACTCTCATATAAAAGAATATATTGGCCTAACAATATTTATCTTGACATTTATTCTCTTATATGTAGGAGTCTCCCACAGGGAGCCACTCTTATTTAAGAGAGTGCTCTGGCACATGATCTTGAATGTTGCACCTGCGAAGGTCCCATCATGAAAGGGATAATAGATTCCCAGTAACACCCCTGGTCAAGTGGTCCTGCTAATGAGCTATGATGAGGTTGGGTCCTGCTGAATTGCTATGATGCTGTTAAAACTATTATATTATATTTAATTTGTCTTTTTCGCAGTGTTTCGATAATCTGAACATATCCAGGAAAAGCAATTATGCGTATCAAACATTAAAAAACATATTTATTGCAAAATTGTTTTTAATACTGGTTGTATTAATACAATCCCGCCAGAAAACATGATACACCTCCACACATGGAAACCAATATCCCCCTTCACAAAAGTCCTTTATACAAGGCCAGGACCCATCACTTATCTTTTTAAACTCTTACAACAAGAATTCAACAACACATCAGGGTTTTACCAAATGCTCACTAAAGCTAGCCAGCAAACACATCTACCACTCACGTAATGTCACATGTCTCAAACACTGACTCAGACATCGAGCACAATACTCGACGTCGGCGAAACAATATAATACTGGATGTTCCTACTAAGGACAATATATCCAGAGGGCATGAACAGGTCAGACACCTTATGGTGAATAATATTAATCTCTGGTTGTATTAGTTGTTGAAAATCGACTATAATCAAGATGGTTATTCACGTCATTTTAGAAACACCAGAGCAGGCATTATTATATTTTTCAAAAAAATATATATGTACTTGAATGTTTCATAAACACACTGGTTTTTTCTCAAATCGAGACCACCAGCATCATAGCATATTAGCAGGGCCACTTGACCAGGGGTGAGTAATTGGCATGATAGAATTTCAGGGATTTTTTTAGGCAACAACAAGGGCCGAAAATGGTTTGTTCCCAATGGGAAAGTGTCAGGTTTTTCACAATTTCTGACCCCGAAATTCCCAATTCACAGAAAGTCAGCTTTTTTATTTTAATAAAACACAGGACTTTCCCATCCTTTTGTGCTAGTTTCAGATCCTCTTGCTCCATTTGCATAAAATATAGATTAAACAATCTTAATTCTTTCATGATGGAAGCTGCGCTGGTGCAGCATTAAAGATCCTGTGCCAGTGCATTATCTTATATATGACAGTCTCCCATAGGAAGCCTCACGAATATAAGAGAAGCACTGTTTAAATGGCTTACAAGGTCAAGGTAAATATTGTTAGGCCAATGTATTCTCTTATACAGTTACAGTTATATAGTTAGAGGCTCCCTATGGGAGACTCGCATATAAGGGAATGCATTGGAACAGGGTTTTCGCTAAATTTCAGGAAGCTCCAGTCATCGAAGGGTTAAGAAATGAGCTTATACTCTGATTACACTGAGGTTCACAAGGAAAATGCTTGTTTCCATCTTCTCAGCATATTACCAATATAAGTCTGTATGTCTCATGAACTGGATATAGTGGCTGAAATTTGCAGAATGAGGGTGAATTTAGTGACACTATCCTGCACTTCAGGCTAGCATCACCAAATTCACCCTCTGGGAACCTCATTCTGCTTAGTCATCAACTGCTATGGGAGACCTAGGATCAAAGTTCACCAATTGAAGTTGGTGATGTTCACCCATTAGTCACCTCGATTATGTATATGATCTTCTGCAAATAGAAACTGAACAGAATGGAAGAAGTAACCAAAACAAGTTAGAAAAATGCCTGAACTTACTCTTTCCAGACAACTCAGTATGTTCTGACCGCTGTCTGTCTTCATAATTTCTTCAGCATAGCTGTCAAAAGAAAACACAGGGAGTACTGCAACGATTTGTGATTTTCAAAATACAGCAGGAATAATTTACTGCATGTCGAACCGATCTCGCAATAATTTGTTCAAAAATATGTAACTTTTTAATAGTCAATATCCCATATTTCTCCACCATCCTTTCATCAGAAAAAATGTCAAAAATGTTTTTACATATGAGGACTGATTCCTCATATCAATCCAATTTAAAAGTTTAGAACTGAAGTGAATTCAGTAATCATTTAGGGTGATGTCAGAGAACACAATGGTTTAACTCACGCTTCATTTAGCTTGATGAGATCTTCAACGAATTCCAGAATGGTTTGGTGAACTGACAAGTTCCTCAAATGGCAAACCAGCTTGTAAATGCAGCTGGTGTGGTCTGGCAAGAGCTGCTTGTGCAACAACCTACAACAATGGTAAATGAATAAGTCAATTTATATAACAACTGACCTATAACAAATGTAAAAGAATATAAGAATCAGATAAAACAAAAGAAATGAACAATCCTATTTTAGCGAGCCTCACATCATACCAAATGCTTAACTGAACTATTTAATTAAAACCAATGCACTGTGTCTCATTTCATTACCTTATACTTTGTTCGCTTGAAACCACTAAATAGAGATCTAAGATTATATGCGTGATATATAAATGAAAGTGTCAATAACATTGCAGCTCAACTTGGGAAGGAGTTAATTTTTTGCTGAGCAATGAATAGAATGATAGAGAGGAAAGTAAATTAGAGGTCACCCCAAAAATCCATATGATATTTGGTGATGATTGGACGAGGGATGTGGTCTGTAGGGCGCCAAAGGATTTAGTCATACAAAGAGTAAATTCCAAGATGGTCGATGGCGGCCATGTTTTTCAAACAAATTTCGGAAAAAATAGGAGGCTCCCATCTAGATGTTACCCTGAAGTTCGGTGATCATCAGATGGGTGATGTGGTCGGTAGGGTGTGGCCAAGGATTTAGTCATGCAAAGAGTAAAATCCAAGATGGCTGCCAGCAGCCACGTTTTTCATTGACAATCGTTCAAATTTGATAGCTCCCATCTACACGTGATCACAATCATGCATGCAAAATTTAAAATTGATCCGACCATAAATACGGGCTGTAGGGTGTGCCAATGGTTTCAAATTTGAAATCCAAGTTGCTGCTGGTGGCCATGTTTTTCATTGAAATTCGGAAAACTAAATAATAGCTCCCATCTATAGGTCACCCTGAAGCTACATGTGAAGTTTGGTGAAGATCGGACGAGGGATGCGCCCTGTAGGGCATGTCAAAGGAAATTGTTGACGCACGCATGCACGGACATTAACCCATGGCAATAGCTCAAACTTTCTTTTGTAAAGTTGAGCTAAAAATGATCAGGCCATAACTACGGACTGTAGGGTGTGCCGATGTATTCAAATTTTTTCATCAAAATTCAGAAAAATATGATAACTCCCATCTATAAGGTCACCCTGGAGCCACATATGAAGTTCAGTGAAGATCGGATAAGCGATGCGCCTTGTAGGGCGTGCAAAGGAAATTGTTGATACATGCAAAGATGGATGGACAGACGCCAACCCATGGCAATAGCTCAAATTTATGTTGTAAACCAAGGTCACCTAGATTCAAAGGGTTAATTGATAGCCACGACATCAAGTGAGAACCACGTAAGATTTTTTATGGTTAATATAAAATGTTAATTGTTAACTAATTACAAGAGCATAATTCCTTGAGGAATATAGGTGACGGTTTGGGATGTAATTTAACTAGTAGATATCATACCTGGTCTGCATTGTGATGAGACGCTTCAATTCAGCTGCCAATTCACAGCACTTTCCTTCGTCCTAGAATACATGAGTGCACATCATAGCTTTGTGAACTTTATTTATCAACAAAGGTATCGCAAAATAGGCCAGTGCTAATTCCAATAAAGGGCCAAAACTCTGGTGAAAATTGGTGAGCGGAACCTAAATTCGAACTGGACATGTATTTTGTGCCAGTAAAACCACACAAACCAAATTTCATTCCATTCAGTTGAGATGATCTAAAGTTATCACCAAGAAATAAAAAAACAATGGATGGACAGACGACCAATAACATAATACGTCTCGTTTTTTAAAACAAGCTTTTAACATAGAATTTTTTTTACGAAAGATATGTTTGAGATTGTTTATGAACACACAAAGTGGTATTCATCTCTGGCACACTGTTAAATGTTACTTCCAGACATGGTACAACCATACACACCCCCACCACTTGGGCGAATTGTCAACAAAAGTAATAACTGTTGACTGCCGCACCTGTTGAAGGTTAGTCGATTAATTGAATAATCATGGCAAGCCTATTATCAGCCAACAGATGGATGTTGAAAACACTGCTTATCGAGCCTGGTTATATAGACTGAATCAGGCTTGGATATAGTGTGTCTGACATTTGCTGAATCGGGTCCACAGAGTAAGAATTTGGTGATGCTAGCCCACTCTGCGGGATACATCACTAAATTCACCCACTGGGGATGTCAATAAGCTTAGGGCTCATCTTTTGGAAAGTATCTATAGTCTCCCATAGCAGTTGAGGCCTAAGAAGAATGATGTCCCAGAGGGTAAATTTGGTGATGCTAGCCCACTCTAAGGGATAGCATCACTATATTCACCTCTGGGAAACTCATCCTGCTTAGGCCTCATCTTCTGTAAAGTAACAATAGCCTCCCGTATCTGTTGAGGCCTAAGCAGAATGAGGTTCTCAGAGAGTGATAGCGTCACTAAATTCACCCTCTGGGGACCTCATTCTGCAAATGTCAGATCCAGACTTGGACTGAATGATGTAACTCACCGTGCACCAGTAAATCTCCATACAAAGATCTGGAATCTTATCACAGGCATTTTTATACACTTTGCTCCCAGATCTCTGTTCTAGCCGCTCGAATAAATTCTGGGGAAAAAAAATGAACAATGTTTATATTTTCATTTCAGGTGAAAGGTCATGGAAATCTTTCTTCGCGGTAACTACTATAACAACAGTATTGATTTACTGATGTATAGATGCACGCAGTATTTGGGTTGGAAACATCAAGTAGTTTTTCATGCATTTATAGTAAATTTTGGTGTATAAGCTGCATGTTTCCAACCCAAATACTGTATGCATCTTATCCAATCATGAATTATATTACAACTGAATATATTGGTGAGGAAGGGAGGTATTTTGGTTTTCAGTGTCCAGAAATCTAATCCCAAAACTGTATACAGTGAAACCTCTCCAAACCGAACACCCTTTGGACCGACCTTTCTGTGCGGTTTAGAGAGATGTTCGTTTTATAGAAACTCGCACTACGAACAGAATGTATTGCTGTTGTTTCTAAGCGTTGCCGAGGCACAAACAACTCATTATTGATAAATAAACTTCATTCAATAAAGTATCAAATGAAATATAAATAACAATATAAATAGCAATAGATAAAACATGATATAATTAGGTATAATAAGAATTAAAACAAAGTATAAATGAAACTAACGGGAATTTTGACTATTATCGACCAAGCAAATATACCTAATTTTAGAACAACCTCGACGCTATGAATCTAAAACTTTGGATCAATAATTTTAGCTGTCATCCAATTGAATTATATATTTCTGAATTATATAATCATGACAAATTGTAAATAATAAAATTCATTTAATCCATTACATAAATATTTTCCATGTGGTTTCTCAGCTGATAACCGATCTTCGCGGGGCATGTAACGTCACATTACAATATGCCCACAGTTACACCACCTCGGCCGTAGGTGTAATGAGCATAGCCCAGCATATTTACGCCTGATCACTGATCATTCCATTCATTGCCCATTCCAATATCATTACCCATTGTAGCCCAGCGTAATGGATGGAATCCTCCCTAGTAGCACAGGTTTCTTAGATCATACTCTTGTATATGCATACCAATTTAATTAGCGGTCTTTCAAGTGTTTGTGAATGCTTTGAACTGGGTTATAACAGCAGGTGTCTGATTAGATAACTGTATGCTTATTTCACACATTGAGTGAGCAATGGTGACCTCGACACAGAGAATTAGAACACTAACACTTTTGTTTTTACATTAATCAGACGGACAGACAGACAGATGGACAGACGAACGACGAGTGGTCAATCCGGATGTTGACACTATGTGTACCATACTATGGTATGGGTACACATAAAAATGTAGGATTAAAGCTCGGACAAAATTATGCATGTTGCGAAAATGTTCCAAGTCGAAAAGGGGAATAACTCCACAAAAAAAAGTTGGACAGACATCATAATCGCAGGTGCACAGGTTCCCATGGTACTAAATATCAGTGCAAGATTAAAAAACATTGACCTAAAAATGTAGGAATAAAAGCTCGGACAAAATTATGCATGTTGCAAAACAATTTCTAAGTAAAAAAAGGGGTGATAACTCCACCAAAAAACGTCTGACAGACGTCATAATCGCAGGTGCACAGGTTCCAATGGTGGTTGATGTCTGTGCCAAGTTTCACGGAAATTTATCAAAAAACGACTGAGAAAAACTCCGGACAAATTTGTGTCCACGGACGGACGGCGGACGGACAAGCTGATTCCAGTATACCCCCCCCCCCCCCGCACAACTTCGTTGCGGGGGTATAACTAAACAATAGTTCGCTCAAAGTACACGATGGTATTGTATTGTCACCAATAGTTTTTATCAACCTATGAATGAGCCGTCACAAAAATGACAGCTCAGAGTTGAATACAGACCAGAAATTTAATCTTATAAAAGATCCACAGTCTCCACCAGAGCCACCAATTTCAGAGCTCAGCATCAAGTATGTCAAATCTGAGACACGTGCATCTGGTTGGTATCGCTTTCCGCATTGGGATTTCAGGGGTAAGATTAATGTATTTGTTCGCTTATGGACTAAAACATCCATCCGATGTTCGAAATAGAGATGTTCTGGTTTACAGAGGTAATTTTTAGTGAGAAAGCACTTGGGTGTATTCGGGACAGAACAATTTGTTCAGTATGGAGAGGGATTCGGTTTAAAGAGAGTCCGGTTTGGAGAGGTTTCACTATATATAAGTTAAATGGTAACAGACAATACAAGTAATTTTGGAAAATAACGATCAAGATGAAGGCCCCAACAATCACATTCAGGACTATGGAGAACATACGATCTTTTGAAAGGTTTCAATACTAGGCAGAAAGACTGTTACTTACACAAGTCTGGATATAGTGCGTCTGACATTTGCAGAATGAGGATCCTTGAGATTTAATTTGGTGAAATTACGGGTTATTGTCACCCTCTGGGCACCTCATTCTGCTTAGGCCTCATCATCTGGAAACTGTCTATAGTCTCAAATTAACATTTTTTAAATTAACATTTTCCCTTCAGTTCAGTTTCTATATTCCCAAATTTGCAAAAGATAAAATGCATAATCGCGGTGCACATCAAAAAATTCAACCTAGGAACTTCAATCTGATCAGGTCTCCCATAGCAGTTGAGTCTTGAGCAGAATGAGGTCCCCAGAGGGTGAATTTGGTATGCTAGCCCACTGTGTGGGGTAGCGTCACTAAATCCACATTTGGGTTACTCATTCTGCAAATGTCAGACACACTATATCCCGGTTTGTGTATGAAACATCCAACAGGGACTTACATCACTATCTAGGCTGCTGCTGGCAAATTTCCTCCACACTAGCTCCTTATTAATATTGCACTCTACGTCACTCAACTTGTCAAACAAAATGATTGAGTATTTCTCATTTCCTGCCAGGGAAGCAGGCTGTCTGTTTACAACCTAAAAAAAAGAGCAAACATTATTATTATTGCCCCTAAATTTTATTATGAGGATGTATTCAGGGTTCCATTAACAATATGCACAATTTGTTAACACTTTCATTATGGGAGTTGCACTGGTGCAGCATTAAAGAACCTGTGCCAGTCATGGAAGAGTTAAGTATAACTCCATTTAACGACACAAATGGCTTATTTATCTCAAACAAAAAAATTATATGAACCACATGGTTCAAATAGGGAGACTCGCATATATAAGAAAAAGCACTGGCACATGATCTGCACCAGCGCAGCCTTTGATTAAATGTGAAAAGGTGACCTGGACATGCAATAATTGGGTTAATAGAGTCCAATTTAAGTTTACAATGATAATGTATCAAATTCTACCAACAACACATCCATCAAGATAAGGCACCTCACTGCTGACCCATTAATATCTATTATATAGCAGAGCTGTCAACTAATCACTGGTTTTGTTTATTCTGAATTTTGGCATCTGTATTAAACCTATCAAATTTATAATGACCTCAGACCATCGGTAAAGTGATATACTCAGCTATTGTAATCTACTGTTAATATGTCATGTCATGTGTATTGTTGAAACATTTTTTTAAATTTAGATACCATAGTTTCTTTTATCTGCACATTGGCATAATAGACATCAGAAAATGTTATAGCCATACTTATCAATAGCTAAGTAGTAGCCCAAAGGCATTGGATGGAATTGGTGAATTGGGTTTAATATCGCTCCAACAGATTTACCAGTACATAACACAAGATTTTGGACCAATTTAAAAAGAATTTGATGTGGTGACTCGGGGTACCTTGGTGGAAATTGAGCAAGGAGTTCAATCTAAATTAAATGAATTTTTTTTTTTTTTTTTGTTAACTATTTAAACAATTTTTTTTTATTATTTTTCTATTAATTTTTTTTTTTTTTGCTTTGCTTAAATTGAGCAAGGAATTCAATCAAATTTTTTTTAAATTTTATAAAGAGTGAATAATTTTTTTAAAAGTGCCATAACTCCGTAAAAAAAACGGGGATCCATATTTGAACTCAATCTTTATTTTGGGCTGAGAAATTCATAAACAAAATTTGGTTCCGATCAGATAGAAAATGTAAGTTTTTGCATTATGCATAAAGTGTATACGGATGTAAAGAGAGACAGACGGACGGATGGATGGAGAGATGAACGGACGGACAAACGATGAGTGGTCAATCCGGACGTTGACACTATGTGTACCATACATAAAAACCCTCCGGGAATAGTCTTGAGTGATTTATGGGCTTGGTTACAAACACAGTGTTCCACTTTACCTGAGCAGTTAATTCTCTTTTATCACCATCTATGAAGTGAGTGAGATCATACAGGGCTTCACTGGTGCTGCTGTCCCAAGTGTCTCCTTAAATATACAAGATGGTACATGTAGAAGTAATTTGTTTTCAGGAACCTTCTTCAGATGAGGATGGCTTGTGTTTGCAAATTAATCTAAAATTACCCATGAATCCCCAATTTATCCACAATTAGGAATTTAGATAGGATTTTCTCCCACCCCCTACACATTTTAGCACAGGCAGCTCGTGTGATATAGTTGGGTGAGATTTCCCTGTCTCACCCAACACATGACCAGCTGTCTCACCCTACCCACATGACTGCTTTACCTATTTAATTAAGAGCCGAAACTAATTTAACAATCCGTAATCATGTTTTGTGTGAACTAAAACAATGGCGACCAACCAGTTACGCTTCACGTTTCAAGTAAATAAATACGGACGAATTCGTGGACGCTAATACAAATGGGGATAAGCATCAAACATGTTCCTCACTTGCAGACACAGAGTTGCACAACATGCAATATAAACGACTAATTGTGTGAACACATTCCATCAAAAAGAAGGCCCCAAGCGAAACTGGCATTACTTGCACATTTCGTAACATGTAAACAATAGCCGCTTCACAAATGACAAGCGAAATAGTTCCACATTCGAACAGTTGCCATCGTTGCAATAAATCGTCAAACACGTCAAAATAACATTTGTCTGTAATATATACACATGCTTCCTTTTCTAATGGTACCGATATGGACATTTCCCATGACAAACACAATTAGTCTAGTTGTCTATATACTTCATATCAATACACGCGTTTCTCGGAATCTATGCAGGTGCAACAGTGTGACGTATTCATGTCGATTTCACAAGACCATGTCTATTTCACTCTAATGTATTAACCCTTCGCGCACGGATAAGGCGCTTTGTTTTTACAGTATATACATTTGGTATATAACGAAATCATCCCAGATAATCACGAATATCGTATCAGATTTCTCCCCAGATGTACCGTTACGAAGCTACTGGAATGTGCACCCGAGGGGCCAGATATTTGGTCCGGACACTTGGCAAGCCTTGTGTCCGGCCCAAATATCTGGCCCCGAGGGTGAGATTTTTCCATCCCAACCCCAGGTCATGATGGATAATATTAATCTTGAATACGTATTGGTTAACAGCAAGCCTGGTTTACTGTATCCGACATTCGCAGAATGAGGTTCCCAGAGGGTGAATTTAGTGATGCTATACCACATAGCTGGCTAGCATCACCAAATTCACCCTCTGGGAACCTCAATCTGCTTAGGCCTCAACTGCTATCAGAGACCACCAATTAGGCACCTTGATTATGCATTTTATCTTCTGCAAATTAGGGGATATAGAAACTGAACAGAAGAGAAAAAGTTACTGAAAATGATAATTTGAGACTCTATATACTGCCCAAAAGATGAGGCCTAAGCAGAATGAGGTCCCCAGAGGGTGAATTTGGTGACGCTAGCCCACGTTGCACTAAATTCACCCTCTGGGGACCTTATTCTGCAAATATCAGACACTCTATAACAAGGCTTGGCTGACAGACACTGGAAGACAGATTACATAGATTGCATGGATAATTATTATACTTCCATATTACGGAACATGATCTTTTGTCACATTCAGGTGTTCAAAATTGGGACATATTTCTTACTCAACCCAACATAGTGAAATTAACAAAATGTGAAGTCTTTCCTTCACCATTAAAACCAATAGTTTCATGATATGACCAGGAGACACTATCTACATGCATTTCATTGCCCAATTTCAAAGTTAGGACACTAGCATTTAATATTTTTCTTCTAAACTGCTTGCTGTGTACTATGAAACACAAAAGCGATGGTTCATATCTGGATATGTAGTCAGTGAGAGGATGAGAGAGAGCGAGCATATAATTGTCTGAGAAATCAGTTAATTATTTTAATGATGAACATTACATATAGGGGATAAATTACCCACCTGACTCTTCCATGTTTTTCAGGATACTAAAAATAAATAAAAAATAATTCATATACCTACAGGAGAAACAATACCCAGAAATGCTCTTTAACTCATTGAATGCCGATCCCTCAGAAAATGACATTGGCTGGCCGCCAGGACCCTTGAGCGACGTCATCTATTATATATTATATAGTATGTATGTGTGTTTTGACTCGAAAACCGCTCGACCGATCTCACTCAAATTTGGTATGTGGGCCTACTTTGATCCCGGGAACAATATGGGTGGGTCCAATTTCATGTGCGATAGTGTCCTTGATCATGACCTTGACCTCATTCATATACGCTCATATAGGCATGTTTCTGGGCCGATCGTCCAGACGCTGTATATTCTGCTCAGATGGAGGTGATCACCAAGAAATTCCCGAATAGCCCGGATGAAGTTGGGCACATCAGCTAGTATTATTATATTTATATTGTATCAGTTGGCTACCATTTTGGCTGATGATTTCTATGTTCACAACACCTGCTGGTTTCATAGATTAAAAATCCAATGGAATAATACATGAAAAACATTTGAGTAAGTGACTCAGTTAACATTTATTTTGTCAATGTCAATACATACTCCCAGAATACTTATGAATTTGCATGGATACCATACAGGCTTTTGGTAAATTTTGTTATTATTCCTCCAATTAAAATTGACCAATCAGCAACCAGAATTACTCACATGGTTTGAGACTAAACCAAGTCAATAAACCAGAATTTTATTGTCAGGCTAGTAACCACCATTTTTAAATAATGCACTTTTCACTACATCTCGAACCAAATAATGTGAAATTTTATAAATAATAAAATCGGAAATGTGAATTACACACACTATATAATCTGAAGATTATTGCTGGCCATTGTGAAAACTGAAGCATTCCGAATTAGCACAAAAACATATTCCGACCCAACTGCCCGAGCCCGAACAATACTGAGAGAAACCTTAGTAAAATGCTTGTCCAGAACGGTTAGGATTTCAATGCACCTGAATAACTATACTATCGGTTAAATGGAGATTATCATTGAAGTGGACAATCAATAAACATGTATTAGTTAAGACAGTTAATTTAAGCTGCTTTATGTTATGATAAACAAAACAAATTCGATTGACAGATAACTTGTTGTTTGACTATTGAAAAGTTTGATTTCTTATAACAGCACTGCAGGTGTGTCGTGTTAATTTCATCATTGGAATTACGAGGCCAAAGATCCAATTTTCATGTCATCTTCCTCTGCACTGAAAACAACAACTAACTGGTTGTAATTTGTATCTTTAATGGCAGAAATCAACAAGATTGAGAGTGTACATGACCTTATCGAACAATTCACAATCTTTATTTTATTCAACTTTCAGATACTTGTTGGTATGTTTTAGTGGTGAGTGTTTGTGAGTACATACCTTTGGTGCATGTACCTCACAACCCCCCCCCCCCCCCCCCCCCCCCCAACCCCCAGTTAACCTAAATATGTTATCAGATTCCATGTCGGACAAAGTGTTTGATGTGTTCTTTTTGTTGATTTACAGTCTTCGTCAAGCCTGCAAATAGTGTGTCTGTCATTTGCAGAATAAGGTCCCCAGAGGGTGAATTTAGTGACACTATCCTGAATAGTGGGCTAGCATCACTAAATTTACCCTCTGGGGACCTCATTCTGCTTAGGCCATCAACTGATATGGCAGACCTAGGATCAGATTGAAGTTCCCCAGTTGAAGTTGGTGATGTTCACCCATTGGGCACCTCAATTATGAATTTTATCTTCTGCAAATTAGGGGATATAGAAACTTCCTAGAAGGGAAATGTAACTAAAAACAATCTTAATTTGATACTATAGATACTTCCCAGAAGATGAAGCCTAAGCAGAATGAGGTCTCCAGAGGGTGAATTTGATGATGCTAGCCCGCTGTGCAGGATGGCATCACTAAATTCACCCTCTGGGGACCTCATTCTGCAAATGACAGACACGCTGCCTTTTTGCATGCTTGGTCTTTGTTGAAACTTGTGCATGTTTCAATATTTCCAATGTCAAGATAAAATAGTTGACACAGTAAATATATTAGTGTCTCCAGTTGTCTGGTATAGCGTGATACCAGGCGAGGTCTTATACAAACACCTCAACCAAATTGGTGGACGCTCTGGTCTGCTGTAGATTAACATGTGTTTCAGTACTTTATTGATCAATCTCATAATTACCTGTAGGGGAGATGCTAACCAGTTGACATTCTACCGCCTGCAGTAGAAGTTTACAGAATTTGTTCTCGAGTTTATACAGCTCATCACTTGGTACGGACACCTTCTCACCGTGATCAACAAAGAATACCTCAGTCAACTCTCTTGATATCGATAGAACTCTCGCTCGGTAGAATCTGTAATAGCAATGCTATATTAGGGAAACACTTCAATTCATCTCAAAATTTCAAGAATGTGATGATTTTAGCAACTTGGAATATGTAACATGGATAATATGGATAATATGGATACTGTTTAGCATAATGTAAGCTGAATAAATTGGCAATCAGTAGGATTCATTTTAGAATGAGTGCGCAAAATAGCTCTAACAATTTCCTTACCCAATGTTTATGCACTAGCTTCCAAATAAATAAATATCAGCCTAGATTTCGGTATATAGATAAAATAGACATAAGTGTGTGAACTGGTTAATATAATTGAATGCGTTTGTTGTGACGACGCGATAGTAATAACATATTCACATAACTGTGTTGTTTGATGTTTATTGCACACTCTGAAGATTATAGCTTGTTATATACTGATATTAGGTCGATATTGCTTTAATTAATTGAACAAACTTGTGATGAAAATTATGTAGACTCTCCCACATAATTTAGTGAAGACATTTTCTGTTACAGTTTGACAACGCCAATATAATCAGACAAATTTTGTTTTTGAATGTTTTGAAATATTCTGTATTTCGAATAATAAACCAATGGGCGTGCAGTAAACCGCAATCCAAGTCTTTAGGTGTGTAGTAACATAAGGCTACGTGTACACGATGTGCAAAGGTAAATGTTATAGCACACATTTATTGCGATGCAGTCGTTCGAGAACTTAAAGTTGGAGTTACACTTCCCTGCACAACAAGAGGTGTGCACTCGCGTGCTAGCATACCCCCACCGTGGCAAATTCAACCCGCATTATCCGTAAACCCAACAAAAAAGATTTTTAACTTTAAAGAAAAATTTGGATTAATAATATCGATATGGTGTCGCAAGAAGCTTGTACAGAACAAAATATTCAGATTGGTTCATATTTGTTCGAATGATTGCAGAAACCCAAAAAAGGGTAGAAAATGAAACGCAACTGGTAAAATTCATTGTTCCGAATCCCAAATAAGAAGTCAAAATAAGTCGAAAATGAAGTGTAATGTTAGGAAAAACAGTCCGAGCCAACACTGAGCCGCATCATGTAGAGAGGGTGTTGTGAGAAGCATGTATACCAAAAATTATTTGTTAAAGTTATTAAGTCGGACAGAATTTTCTAAGTCAAAATAAGTCGAAAAGTAAGGCGTAACTTAAAAAAAGAAAGTCGGACCGCACCGCAATTAGCATCATGCGGAGAGTTGGTCCTAAGGAGATTGCATACAAAAAATTATTGAAATCGGTTCATAGTTGTTCGAGTTATGAGGTCGGATGGACGGAAGGACGGCTAGACACACGGAGGAAGAAAGTGTGACGGACAGACGTAGTCAATCCAGTATACCGCCCATTTTCTTCGAAAGTGGGGGTATAATAAACGTTTGTCAGGATATGATAGTCACCTTGCATTTTATCTCGGAGCATGATAGTTTCATAATTTTTGTTACATCGGTGAATTTGAATTTCTCTTACCTCAAATCTTCTTGGAACTTAACTAAACAATGTGTCCCAACAACGATGTCGTTCATTAAGAGGCGTTCTGGGCGGTTACTTCTGTATTCATTGTTTATGTCATCATCCATGTCCTCCAACCTGCCAAATTATAAAGAGAGGCTTAATATAGGAGTATGTGTAACTCACATCGGTTGATATGGTCTGCGCTAAATAATAAAGGGACTCAAGGCCTTCGAAGTGGGTCAGGGACCAGTCCAAATGGCGACTTGGGAGACATCTTCTCCCTAAAAAGTGCCACTCTTTGTCCCAGGAGAAGTGACTTCTCTCTCATATTCCAGTATACATAACAGCATATTTACAGTATATTTACTTATTATAATGCTGTTCTTACTCGCCATAATGATGGTTTTATAAAGTGGCTCTTATTGGATCAAGAAGGGTGATGTGGGGGTGTAAATAGAACTTTACACCACATACAAATCACCCATTATGTAATACCTCGAAAAAGACTAACACAGTTCATAATTGAGAATGCTCTTTATTGTCTACCGCTTTTGTACGATGGAAGCATGGACACTCTTTATATTAAAATGTCACAATACCACATACAAAATCACCCATAATACCAGGGGGTGGAACAAAGTTTTTTCCGGGCACGTATGCCGGGGTGGGTGGGTGGTCGATAGGACCAACAAACAATTTTTTCCGCAACTCAAACATATTTTTCCTGCAAGTCTTTTTGACTGTTTTTGCAATGAGTTGGGCTTAAAACACATCTATATGTCAATATTAACATAAATGACAAATTTCATGATGATCAGACAAATATTATAGCCTGTAGCCCATGCTAATGGATTGAATTTTTAAATCCAAGATGGCTGCTGGCAGCCATGTTTTTTTGGACCGAATGACCCCAAAATGACTTGTTCCTATTTACATGTCAATGTTAAGATCCATGACTAATAGTATGCACAGAAATTCATATACAGCTGTTTACAGTGAATTTCCCCCCGCAAATCTCTGTTTTAGTGTTAAAAGGGGGATGGGTGTCCAAAAATGGTCGGAAAAAACTGCCGAAAACGGAAAAAAAATTGGACGCGGGGGTGGGTGGGTCCCAACAAGGGTCGAAAGTAAAAAATCAGCATACGTGCCTGCACATTTTTTCCGACTCCCCTGATAATACCTCGAAAATGATCACAATGTTCAGAACTGAGAATGTTCTTTATTGTTTACCGTGTAGGGTGACAAAAGCATGGATGATCTTTATTAGAGGCGATCATTAGATTTTTTCTAAGCTGACAACTTCCTCTCTTGAATGTTGATATCTGCCATCAAAACGTAAAACATAACAAACAAGACAGTCAATGACTGTGGGTTCGCTCACCAGACTGCAAAGACTGATAAGACTGGGACTCTGGAGACCACAACAGTCAGAACTTTTCATAATCACTTTAAAAGAAGTAGATCTAAACAGGATATGTGGCTAGAGAGACTTCGCGTATGTAGATTGGTGAAAATCCACCTTGAAATTACCAACTGTACACTACTGATCACCCCCTCCTCCAGCTCAACAAAACCCCTCCCGACCGGGGTTCCAGACCCCAAGTCTTAGGTTGGAATTTCACAACCGACACCTCAAACTTTCTCAATTGTTGGAAATTTCCAATCTCACAAGCGCCTTTTTCTAAAACCATTTAGACATGTTTGAAGCCCAATTATTCATGGACCCAAAACACAATACATGTATGTCAGATTAATCAGTCAGGTGGTTCCAAGGTAGATGTTTTAATGAATATGGTATTTCAATAATTTTATTAGACACAAAAGTCTTAAGTCCCCATAGCCCCGCCATTTCTTGACAAGTTGACCTCGTTTTAAGAAATCTGAATCTCAGTCACTAAAGGATTCTCCTGATTCCTCCATACTATATGTAAGCTAAATAGTCCAACCTCTCTTGAGAAGACATTTTAAGAATTACTATAGAGACATATAGTTATGTCCCTGGTCCCACCCTATTTAACCTGGTGACCCCATCTGAATAAATTTGAATCCCAGACACCAAAGAATCCTTCATACATATCATAAATATCAGTAAAATAGACCTGATAGTCCTTGTGAAGGAAGCATATTGAGAGGGAAACTGTCCTTCGCCATAGTGTGATAGTGTGTCTGTCATTTGCAGAATGAGGTCCCCAGAGGGTGAATTTAGTGATGCTATCCTGCACAGCAGGCTAGCATCACTAAATTCACCCTCTGGGGACCTCATTCTGCTAAGGCCCTCAACTGCTATGGCCCTCAACTGCTATGGCCTAGGATAAGATTGAAGTTCCCCAGTTGAAGTTGGTAATGTTCACCCATTGGGCACCTCAATTATGAATTTTATCTTCTGCAAATTAGGGGATATAGAAACTTCCTAGAAGGGAAATGTAACTAACAACAATGTTGTTGATACTACAGTCAATTTCAGTTAATTGCATATCGTTTAAATGCATATTTCGGCTATTTGCATAAAATATGCATGCACCAAACCATTTTCTCATAAATCGTATATTTGCATAAGGGTCGGACACTATTCCATTTTTATACATACGAAAATCGCCAAAAATGTTGATGAGAAGCAGGGGGGTCGCGCACAAAAATTCCATATATAGGGCGGGGGTGGGTGGGTCATTTGGACCCGGAAAAAATGCGTAAATGACCAAAAATGTTAATTTTTTCCTCCACTTAAAATCACTGTTTTTGTGCTCATGTAATCTGTTAATATCAACCATATGACACACTAGGCTATTTAAAACATACTAACCAGAACTAACTACCATTTAGGGGTGTATGTATTGTATGCTGATGTATGTCAAAATTAATGTACCACGATTTCGACGGATGAAAGATATATTATATATATATCAACAAATCATATAACAAACATTAAAACACAAGAACAAACATTTATAATATGCATATCCAAGATAGCCTTTCAATTGGATGTCAAAGTGTATGTTATAGCTATATATATCACACATGTGTATCCCTTTAAGGGTTTGAACAAAATATAAAGCTGAGTTTATATTGATGAATTTTGCAATTACTTTTGACAAATTTGTTTACTGTTATAACATAATTATATGCTCAGACACGATCAGTTGGCAATGCTTGCATATAAGCATAATTATGAAATGATTACCATCTTCTGTTCTTAATCCACATAATGGATATTATTTGTTATCACGATAAACTTGATGATACAAACAAAAATAACAATTCCACTATATTCCACTGGTTTAAAACTATAAAACAAAATAACTCATACAAAAAGTTCATACTATTTGGATAACAATATGAAAGCTTAGCCTTTTGTGATATTAATTCAACCACAGTTATTATTCACAAGTCTAAGCATTTACGTACTGTACAGATACATTTAGTAAGGTAGTATATCTTGGATTTCCAGTTATTTGACTGCCAATACATACGGTATTGTAATTATTAGTTGCTTGTTCATTATTGGTTACTTTGATATTCAATTTAGGATATAGCAGGATAGAGCAATGTAACTATAAAAGTAGCTTTTGGTATTAAAGTCTCAACTTATTCCATATGCAACATAAAGCTAGAATATAAACATGACTAATATGAACTTTGTTCTTGAAACTAATTATAAATCATACTAACCTGGATCAAACTGCACAGGTAATCTATGCAACTCTCTTCATGCAAACTTTCTCAGAGTCACATATCTTAACTGGACAGTCTGATCCAGGATGCTTGTTCTTATAATGGGTTTCCATGTGATATCTCCGCTGGCTTTAAACTAAATTTTATACTCTGATAATAAGTTAATAATACTACCAATTCTTCACTAATATTGGTATATACATGTCAATCTGCACACCAACATGACATACATACATGTATTTAGACTGTGAGCTGCTGTGAGTGTGACTTTCTTTGGGTCCCATCATACCCATGTGCAGATATATATATATCACAGAAATAGGGGAGATGAAATTTGTTCTACCCCTATTACTACAGTATTACTATTGGGCCTTGGATGTTAATTTTTTCCGCAACCCCCCCCCCCCCCCCCCCCCCTGTGAGAAGGGGTAAAAAGTCACCTCATCGTGTCGAAATTATAGCAATTTGTAAAAATATTTACCTTGAAAAACGTATTTTAAGGGAAAACTTAATACAAAGTTGTTGAAGATGACCATCGCGAGAGCGAAGACGGCAATTTTCAATTTCATAACACACGTGGTTTTCTATCTCTTCTCAGTAACATGCTTCTGTTGACACACATTTCCTGTATGTTTCCATATTTATTTGTGAATTGCATGATTTATTAAAATTTGTATATTTATTTGGTTGTTTGTTGAGTTTGTAAACGTTTGTTAACACCTGAAGTTCCAGTTGCAATTCTGAGAATTCAAAGTGAAAGGAAGATTTCCGGGAATTCCCCAACAAGGAAGCCAACTAAACCGAAAGTGCTTTTCTATTTCTTCTAACATGCTTCTGTTCACAAACATTTCCTGTATGTTTCCTTATTTCTTTGTGAATTATATGAATTATTAAAGCTTGTATATATGTTTTGTGTCTTGATTCATACAAATAAAAACGTTTGTAAACACTTGCAGTTCGAATTCCGAAAATCCTATTGAATGTGAAAGGAAGATTCCGCGAATTCTATCAACAAAGTGTCAAGGTTGCCGACACAAAAAAGAAGGCCAACACAGTGGTCTCTTTGTTTCTGAGCTGACAATAATTTAATGAATAGAAACATGTTTACATAGTGATGGCTTATCATTAACTGAACAGCTGGTTGACATCACTGTTTCCCCAAGTTAGACACAAAGACTAAAACAACACTGTCTTTGTTTCTCATCCCCGACACACATGGTGTGGTGTTTATTCAATGATTTCAACTCATTAGTGTAACAATGGTTCATTATGATTTATTCTCGGGTTTTATCAAAACATTTCTCAGTATAAAGGCTATTGGTTATCAGTGTACAGCATATCATTCATCATGTCTTCAAAACGAAAACGCAGCCCGACCGACGAAGAGATAGCCAGTGAAATCCGACCCGCAGCTCCCGAATCTGACGATGATGACGATGAATATACCGTTCCGATAATGCCCATGCAGGTGACCGAGGGAATCAGCAACAGTTTTTTGAAGAAAACGATGATGATGACACCATGGACTGGAATGCGCTGTATTATTTGCAGAAACGTTTCCAGAAAATAGTTAGCAAGAGGCGACGACAGTGTGCGATAACAGAATTTGTAAACTGGATTCCGTAAATGTGATTTATTAATGTTGTTGTTGTTGTTGTTGTAATTGTTGTTTTTGCTGTTTTTATCATGTTCGTTTAAATTAAAAATAAAGTATTAAACACAATTGCGTACTCAATACAAATCCATTCTGTAATGGAAATAACAAGGAATGTGTTTGGTCTGGCCTCCCATACATATTTATCTATAAATAGATAGGGAAGAGAAATTATGGGATGGGAAATTAAAAACAACACGTTCACGAAATGGGTTTTTTTCTTAATGTTTTTTTGTGTGTGATAATGATGGTATGTAATCATTTTATATATGTAACAACAAATAAAGATGTTAATGAATCAGTTTATTGACATAATAGTAATTTACAACAAGGTATGAGATGAAATTTGAAATTGATAGACAGCAACATAATGATTTCACTATTTCGTGGTACTACGGTACAAACTAAAAATCTAAGAACCTCAAATGGGGTGATGGGGTGATTTCGGCTTTATGCATATTCGGTTAATTGCATGAGAAAGGCCATGCACCACTATGCAATAAAGCGAAATTGACTGTATAGATACTTCCCAGAAGATGAGGCCTAAGCAGAATGAGGTCTCCAGAGGGTGAATTTGGTGATGCTAGCCCACTGTGCGGGATAGCATCACTAATTTCACCCTCTGGGGACCTCATTCTGCAAATGACAGGCACACTATTTTCCCTGTTGAAAGATTTGAACAATACATGATAGATTGTTGTTGTAATTGGGAATTAATGACTTCTAGCAGATCTCCAGGGAATGTTTATAAAAATGTCAGATTTCACTTGACATGTGTAGGCATGCCCCGCATACAGTAAGAGCCAAAGTAAATGCTTCTTATTAATGATTCTGTCAAGAATTTGAGTAAATTTTATTTTTGGGACCAGGGTGGCAGAAGCAGTGAACTTGAGTGAAGGGCCAGGGGGCACAACCATCAGAAATGTAATGGCATTAGTTTTTTCAATTTTCAAAAAGTATTAAACAATATATATATATAATTGACCATGGAGTTAAATACAATTTTTTAATTTGTTTAAAAATATTTTAATAAAAAAAACAATTCCACATTTTGTTTTAAATATTCTTTTATTTTTTAAGATATCATTTCTTTTCTTTTCTTTTTTGGTTAAAGAGTTGAATCTAAATTTTTGTTTTATTAGTTATGTCCCTGGCCCCGCCCACATTTGACCCAGTGACCTCATTTGAACAAATCTGAACCCCAGTCACCCAAGAATCCTTCATACCAAATATGAACCCATTTGGCCTGATGGTATTTGAGAAGAATATGTTTAAAAGAATTACTATGAAGGGAAAGAGTTATAGCCCTGGCTTCGCAACTATTTGACCCAGTGACCTCATTTGAACAAATCTGAATCTGAGTCACCTAGGGAACATCCACACCAAATATGAACCCATTCAGTCTTATGGTTCCAGAGGAGAAGATGCTCAAAGAATTGTTGAAGGACGGATGGACGGACAGACAGACGGACGGACAGACGATGGACGGACGGACGACGGATGAGGAGTGATGACTATAGCTCCACCGGAGACTTCGTCTCAGGTGAGCTAACAAAAACTGAAAAACAATGTCTGGTGAAATATAGCTAGCCCACAATTTAGAAAAAAAATACTGTTATGCCGAAGTGCCTAATTAATCAGTATTGTAGTTTCGACAGTCTGTTGTGTATTAGACTTGATTCTTTTACTTACGCAACATCTTGACTGGAGGGATTTTAGCAAGCGGTCCGCAGAGAGAAACCATAAACTATTTGAGTGAACTAAATCGTTAAAATCTGATAGCGTATAGCTACGGCTTGTGATCGAACCCTCTGTTAATTGGTATGTGTCTTTGTATTGTGATTTTAGTAATGTTTAATTTACTGGCAGTTGTCGTGTACTTCTCCACACAAAAGGCTTCATGGGAAGAAACGGAGATGAAGAATACTTATGATGAATTTAAGCCATGTTTTAACCAACACCTTTTTAATCACTTGAGTACACTTTAGTCATCATTAATCGTTATATAATCTAATATTCTAGCAAATCCAGTTCATAGTCAGCACATTGAACCAGTTTCTATTTAAAGATCACTATTTATTTATCATATAAGGCAATTAGTCAGAGAGATTGTGATATTTCATATGTAATTATCAACTCGTTATTTTAAGCTCCGCCCACTGCTGTCACCAGTTAGAAAAACAGGTGATATTGCCAATCAGCTGATCGGTCATGTGACCGCGATGTAATCATGTGATCACGCTAATCAGTCATGTGACTTACCTCAGTAAAATCTTCGGAAATTTCCGCGATTTTGTTTAATAAAAATAATAAAAATGTTATATACTCGATTTTGAATTTTTGGCGATATGGGTCTTTTAGACATATATAACAAGAGGTGTGCACTCGAGTGCTAGCATACCCCCACCGTGGCAAATTCAACCCGCATTATCCATAAACCCAACAAAAAATATTTTTAACTTTAAAGAAAAATTCGGACTAATAATATCGATATGGTGTCACAAGAAGCTTGTACAGAAAAAATTATTCAAATTGGTTCATATTTGTTAAAGTTATTAAGTCGGACAGAATTTTCTAAGTCAAAATAAGTCGAAAATGAAGTGTAATATTACGAAAAACAGTCTGAGCCAATCCCTAGCAGCATCATGTAGAGAGGGTATTGTGAGCAGCATGTATACCAAAAATTATTGAAATCAGTTCATATTTGTTAAAGTTATTAAGTCAGACAGAATTTTCTATGAGGTCGGACGGATGGATGGACAAACGGAGAGAGAAAGCGTGACGGACGGACGCAGTCAATGCAGTATACCCCCCATTTTCTTAGATAATTAGTATTATAAAGAGATTTTTTTTTTTTTTAAACAAAATAATTCCTGTAAGAGTGAAACTCTTTTTATAGTAGTAACATTTCATTCTCAATGACTTGGCCATTTCTGCTTCTCTAGGAAATAACCTCTTCCATAAATAGACACCATATTCCTGCAATGTTACATTACACGGCCCTGGTAATAAGGCGATCACCTTGACTCGTTGCGCACAGCTGTGAATGGAGCAGAATGTATTCACTGCTTGGCAGTACACAGTCTGCTTCGTGGCTATATTTGAATTGCGAGATCGGAAGTCAATTACATTTTGACAATATTCTCACGATAACAAAACACAAATGTTATAATACACAATACAGGCAACAAATTCATTATGCCTATCACAATCTAGTAGACTTCGTCTTCAAGTTTTAATCAGTCAACAATATTTATTACGAATTATCCTTTAGCATTTCGTTGTTTTTATAATTACTACTAATACATGTACTACGATTCTCACAAACTTTTACTATCGCAAACATGCACTCCATGTTTGGAAACAATTTATTTCCTCATCTTGCGAAAGCCGCATCGTCCTAGAAAATGAAAACTGAATCACAGAACACAGGTCGAGGGATATTTATCTGTTAGGATTTATGTCGCCTTTTCAAAAAGACTGGGCAGTAGCCGCAGTACCAAACTTGACCATGCAGTAATAAATAGTAAAAATAAGCAATAAGTAGTTCAATTTAAACAACCGAGTCTTCCAGTCAACAGACGTATTTCCCGGTAGTATATGCACATCACGTGATTGAAATAGTCCGGCTTATATATGGAAGAGGTGTTTCTAAGCTGGGTACCGTTCCTAGCGAAGCAGAAACAGCCGAGTCGAGAATGAGTAACATCTATGTGATTGGGGCTCTTGATATTCGGAGGTTTTCAAGAAGGGTGTGTCTTTGGGTTGCCATGATAACAACATCAATGAATGACGTCACATCTGAATTTGATCATTCATGTCCTGATGACCAAAATGGTATTAAATTTTGTGCTTTCTTTTGAATGTCAGATGTATATGTCGGGGGGAAAAAACATGCCACACTGCATACTCATAACAGACATAAGTTTAATTGCCTCTTTGAAAATGATTAACCTGGTTATGGTTGGTCAGTTTCTCAATTTTCACTAACTGTGTTCCTGTTTAAAACAGTACCCAGCATAGAAACACTGACTTGCGAGACTCATGGAGACAAAACTTATCACTTCCCCACATGGACAGATTCCAGACATCACAAAGATGTATATTAATGAAGTTGTCAGACAATGCATGTTTATCTTCAAAGGTAAGTCACATGGTGGTCTGTGTTCTCATTTCTATATTAAGAACTCATTCTGGTAATTATTGATTTGACGTCGCAAGCTTTGATACAACATGATGCCGCATGTTCAGTGCTGTGAACATAATTGAGTCTCATAAGCATCCTCATAAATTATTAATTATATGGTTATTCTATGATTTCTTAATTATTAAAATTATGAACAGTTCCTATGCAATAACAGGAGCATCACTAGCTAGGGCGTGGCGAAATATGCCAGTGGTAATTCCAACAAAGGGCCATAATTCTTGTGAAAATTGGCATGCGGAATCCAAATTCGAACCTGTTTTTTGGGGCAGGAAAATCACATACCAAATTCATACTAACTGAAGTTAACATCCGGAAACGAAAATTAAGCCCAAATGTCATCAAAAGGCCTTTTATGATAGTGAACATACATACCAAATTTCATTGCATTTAGTTCAGTAGAACTAATGTTATCATCTGAAAACAAAACAGGAGTTTTTTCACCCATAAGAGTGCATCTGTCTGACCGAGAATCACAGAAAATGGACGAACTATTAAAAGAACCATAACTCAGAAATAAGGGCAATAACTCGGGTAAAAACAAGATGTCTGCCAGCGGCCATGTTTTTCATTGAAAATTGTTCAGATTTTGATAGCTCCCATCTACAGGTGATCCTAAACAAGCCTGTAGAGTTTCAAAACAATTATCCAATAAATGTGGGGTGAAGGGTGTGCCGATGGATTCATATTTGAAATCCAAGATGGCTGCTGATGTTTTTTTTTAACGAATTTCGGGAAAAAAAGGGAGGGTCCCATCTAGAGGTCATCCCGAAGATCCATATGAAGTTAGGTTACGATTTGATGAGAAATGTGGCCTGTAAGGTGTGATAAAGGATTAGTCATAGAAAGAGTCAAATCCAAGATGGCCATAGGCAGCCATGTTTTTTAACAGAATTCGGAGAAAAAAAGGTAAGCACTCATTGAGAGGTCATTCCGAGGATCCCTATGAAGTTTGGTAATGATCAGATGAGGGATATCCTCTGAGAGGTGTGCTAAAGGATTTAGTGATGCAAAGAGTAAAATCCAATATGGATGACGGCGACCATGTTTTCATTGAAAATCGCTCAAATTCGATAGCTCCCATCTAGAGATGAATCTAAACAAGCTTGTAAAGTTTCAAAACAATTCTCCAATAAATGTGGTCTGTACAGTGTGCTAAAGGATTTAGTGATGCAAAGAATAAAATCCAACATGGCTGCTGGGGGCTATGTTTTTCATTGAAAATCATTCAAATGTGACAGCTCCAATTCAGAGGTGATCCTAGACTAATATCCCCCAAATATCATTGAAATCGATCAAAGTTTGTAAGTGTTAGCAAACGACCAAAATCGCTAAAAATAGACAAACTAAGGCCCATAACTCTCGTATAAAAGATTGGACAAACCAGGTTTTTGAATTCGAGCTAGATATTGTTGCAAAAGACCCATATACAAAATATCAATTAAATGGGTTAACATTTGTTTGAGTTATCGTGCTAAAGATCTCGCATCCGCCCAGATGCCCAGACACCTGCCCTCCTTGTGACCTCGTCAAAGCATAAGTCAAGTTTTTTTGAAAATAACTCAACTCAAAATTACGGCAAGAAGACATAAGGACAGACCAAAAACATAACATGTCCAGTTTTATGGGGATATAAAAACAGTGTTGCCAATGTTGAAATTGTTACTTTTGTAAATCTTTTGAAGGACTATCAGTTTGTTCCAAATCTGAGATATATAGAAAATAATAACTCACTGCTTCGTAGTGCATGCACGCTGGAGAAACAGTTGATGTGGGCTGGATATCACTGATACATATACCTCATGGAATTCTTCATTCTCTGGCAGAACGTCGCACTCAATCTCATTCAACTTTTTCCTGGATAAAAAATTAAATAAAATCATCAGAGATTCAATGTCATAATTATATAGAACATAATTATCCCATTGACATGCTATGTTTTTTATCCCTTTCATGACTAGAGCTTTTTGCTGAAAACCTGAGGCAATGCATTCTCTTATATATGCGAGTCTCCCATAGGGAGCCCCGCATATATAAGTTAATAGATTGGCCTGACAATATTTACCTCAACCTTATAAGCCAGTGCATTTTCTTATATATAGGGGGACTCGTATATAAAAGAGAATGCACTGACACAGGATCTTTAATGCTGCACCATGCAGCACAACTCTCATCATGCTCTTTTATTAAGCAGTTTGTCGCATGCATTCATGATTGTGTCTATAGCTTACTATTGCATTTATACTACGCTTACAAGTTATATTTTTCGTCCAATAGTTCAGTGGGCTGTGTTAAAAGTTAGACATTAAAATTTACATCGGGATGGGTTGTGTGAAATAATTGAACTCTATTCCAAGTTTTTAATATCACGTGACCTCTAATTCCAAGATGGCTGCCATCATAAACAAAAATCCAGTATATTTTCCAGGATTTTTACAAGGACCCTGACAATATCATCCAAAATCATCCGATCCACCTTCCTTTATGGTTTTATGGAGACATGCGAGGTGTTTTCAGGAAGGTCAGAGGTCGTTTAAACGATTTTCATTTAGGGCTGATTTACATGCTGTTTTTCCACCATACCGGTATCCTCTCACATTATCTACTTCCGTCTGGATAATTTTTTTTTTTAAAAGAGTCTTAAAAATCCCTCTATTAACTCAATAATTGAAGAAAATATAACTGGTTTGCTTCTACCAATAAAGTAAACAAGGATAAGTTAGCCCCCACACTATATGTGCCACTTGTAATTGAAAATATGTTATCTCAGGTTCTACATAAGGGATTCTCCCCCCATTCAGTTATGAAAGTATATATTGTAATGGTCTATTATTCATTTGGAGGGATGTTCGTGGTAATAAAATTCACATTTAAAGGGGGACTGAAAAATCCGGCCATTTATGGGACCATGACTGGAGTCACAATTTCATTCATTATTAATACCATGTTGTTTGCATCATTCATAGAGCACATGCATGTATTTTGCGTTCATCCATGGCTCAAATTCTTTTATTTATTGCATATATTCTGTTGAGTATAAAACAAGATGGTCCCATAAATGGCCGTTTAATGTATAGTACCCCTTTAACCCTTTACAGAACGGCCCTGTGCCAATGCATTCTCTTATATATGCGAGTCGACCATAGGTCGCCTCGCATATATAAGAGAATGCATTGGCTTAACACATATTAAAAATGATAAAATTGTCAAAGCATGTAGAAAAATATTATAAAAATTGTTAAAAAATGTAAGAAAAAATTATAAAATTGTCAAAGAATGTAAAAATGGTAAAAAGTGTCAAAAAAGATTTTTTTAGGCCAATGCATTCTCTTATATATGCGAGACGACCTATGGTCGATTCGCATATATAAGAGAATGCATTGGCACAGGGCATAACTGTAACCATCACAATGTGGTCAATGAACCGGTTCCAATGATATCCATATTTGTATGGTGTTATTGAGACAGACGGAAGATATTTTAGACTGTTGAAGCTTTATTTGGGCGTTTTTGGCCGTTTTGTTGGGTAAAGGGTTAAAGACGAGAAAAAGGTATGTTCTTGTCTGCATTCTTGCATAGGAACATGCAGTAAACCAATTTATGTTATTTGAATCTATTGCAATTGCTACATGCCTCCCACTAATTATCTGACTGTGGATCCATCCATTACCTGTTTGGGTCATAGAATTTTAGATTCTCTGCAGGAATGGGAATCTTGTTCTTGCAAGCCTCAAACAAGTCTGTGACATGCTAAAAAAAAAAATAGAAAAAAATTCAGTGTCTATTATTTTTGTACATCTATTTGTAAAACCAGCTGAAAACCTTTGTTGAAATTATGAATAATCTGAGGCTGGAAGTATTTCCATATAGAGTAAAACCATGGTTTTCTGAAAACAAGAGCATTATTGATTGATTAATTTGAGTTTAATGTCATTTTAGCAACAAAGCCATTTCACAATGAGAAGAAACAGATTATCAAAATCGAGTGAAGAAACTGTTATTAGAAATGACAGTGAATTAAGACTGAAATGAAACAAAATATATACAATTAAACACACCCAAATCGGAGAGTGAGTGCTCGATTGGGGTCAGTACAATTAAGAAACTGACCATTGTGCAAACACATATGAAACAGAATATCAAAACAGATAGAAATACTGCTTTGAGAACATCAAACATTGACATCCGGATATCAAAATATTTGTAGTAGGTGACAATGTCGCCTTCTGGCTGAGTGATAAGATATTTATAACATCTGATGAATCTGGCGTGGGTCTTAATCAATTCACCATGACTGGAAGCACAAATGAATTTGTGACTCCAGTCATGGTCCCATGGCTCTCACACCAAAGCCAGCATCTCCAAAACACTGCATGGATGGCTCCGGCTACTTCTATTTCACGTAAAATTGACCCTTTATCTCGAAGCATCGTATCAAACATTGAATACTCAAAGATCAACCTGTTTTTCTGAGTCAAAACTTTTGACAGATTTGGGAGATTTTTGTTCTGGAACAATGGGATCAACTTCCTTGGTTTCAGAGCAAAAGTAAAAACTGCAGTAGCTGTATCCAATGCCTGTGAAACAGGTTCTGGAACAGGAGAAATAACATTCTCTTGAACTTGTGTTGCTAGTGATATACTGACAAGTTTTGTTGACTCTCTGTCTGAGTGCTGGCATCAACATACTTTTTCTTAGAAACGGCAGCCGAGTATGTGACTTGAGAAATTGATGGTCTGGCACCATCTAATTTCTTAGCATCCATATATGGTAAATGTTTCTCAGCCTGACATATTTGTATCTTGAATTCATAGTCCCAGATGGGACATGAACGATCCATTGCAGGATGTGAACCTTGACAGTTCAAACATTTTTTAGGATTTGAACAATCCTTATGATCATGACCAGAAACAGAACAGCATGCACAAATGGTTTCTTTACTTTTACAATGTTCCTGGCCATAGCCCTGGCATTTAAAACATCGTAATGGATTTGGAACATAGGTACTTTAAAATATATATCTTCATATACCGAACCTTCAATGTCGGTGGATGTTCACACCGATTGAAGGTCAGAACTGTTCCTATTTATTCTTTTAGAATAGGTGTCTTATAGAGTGTACATTAACTAATGTCATGAACCTGTTTCAACAAAGGGGTTAACTTAATATTGCACTGAAAACAGAGACATCAATCACAGTTTGACAGATGGTAAACAAGGTCTGCCAGCAACCACTGGTCAACATGTACTATCTAGTGTCTATAGCTATAAACAACTCATTCCAATAATACACATTTTTTGTGTGGTGATATGTTCTCTTCAAATTCATAGTGGCAAACAGGTATTAATTACTTGAATTATAAAGAGCCATAACTCTGTTAAAATATATCGGATCAAACCCATATTCAAACTCGATCGATCTGTATTTAGGGATGAGAAATTCATATACCAAATTTGATGTCGATCAGATGAAAAATGTTTGAGTCATAGCAGCTTGCGCTAATTCTAAGTAAAACAAGAGTGAAAAGGGTTAATTAAACAATACCAAACACCATACAGATGAAGAACGTGCTAGGTACGAAATATGAGGCAGATCAGAAGAAATATGTTTAACTTATTGCATCGGATAGCATAGTGAGGGGTTAATTATTTTCTAAACCGATCAACCAATCGATACCAAAAACTATACAGGTGCGGGATCATCATAAACCCTACATATCAAATATGAACACAATCGGACAAAAAATACTTAGGTTATAGCATCAGATAGCACATGCCCATGTGTGGATGTAAAGTGTTAATAATTTCTAAACCGATCAACTGATCCGATACCAAAAACTGTACAGGAGAGGGGTGTGTCATCAACAAGACAGTCAATGACTGTGGGGTCGCTCACCAGACTGCAAAGACTGATAAGACTGGGACTCTGGAGACCACAACAGTCAGAACTTTTCATAATCACTTTAAAAGAAGATCTAAACAGGATATATGTGGCCAAATTACCAAATGTACACTACTGATCACCCCCCCCCCCCCCCCCCCCCCCCCCCCCCCCCCCCAACAAGTTCCCTCCCGACTGGGCTCCAGACTCCCAAGTCTTAGGTTGGAATTACAGAATTGATATCTCAAACTTTCCCAATTGTTGGAAATTTCCAATCTCACAAGCGCCTTTTTATAAAATAGACCTGATGGTCCTTGTGAAGGAAGCATATTAAGAAGGAAACTGTCCTACTTTTCCAGGTTACCCCATTAAAAATATCTGTATCGCAGTCAAACAAGAACATTCCATGCTAAATAAGCCAACTAGTTCTTGGCTCTGTCATACATATTTTAAGAATTACTATGTTGTGAAATAGTAATGTCTCTGGCAATGCCCTTATTCAACTTTGTGATGCCATTTTCACAAATCTGTCACCCAAGGTAATTTCCTACTAAATATAAGCAAAATAGGCCATTTCATTCTTGCATAGAAGATGTATGATGAATTACTATGGAGAGAAAGAGTAATGTAGCTGGCCTTGCACCTACTTGACCTGGTGACCCTGATTAAACAAATCTGAATCACACATCACCAAAGGAGCCTCAATATTAAATGTGAACTAAATAGAGCTGGTGGTTCTTTCAAAGAACACTTTTCAAGTTTGCCAAATATGTTCTGGTGAAGTGGTGGGTGTGGGAGAGTTAACCCTTTGAGTGCCAGGTCGATTTTTGTATCAACCCATATACCCTGTGCCAATGCATTCTCTTATATATGCGAGTCGACCATAGGTCGCCTCGCATATACAAGAGAATGCATTGGCCTAACAATTTTTTTTTGACAATTTTTTTTACAATTTTAATAATTTATTCTTATATTTCTTTAACAGACTTATTTTGTAGGTTTAGGGCCGATGAGATCGGCCCCTGGCACTCAAATGGTTAAATGTCCTGTTGAAAGATTTGAACAATACATATGATAGATTGATGTTGTAATTGGGAATTAATGACCTCTAGCAGATCTCCAGGAAATGTTTATAAAAATGTCAGACTTCACTTGCAATTTTTAATATTTTGTGGAGTTATGTCCCTGCCCACATTTGACCCAGTGACCTCATTTGAACAAATCTGAATGTGAGTCACCGAGGCAATATCCACACCAACTATGAACCCATTCGGTCTAAAGAATTGTTGACGGACGGACGAGGAGTGATGACTATAGCTCCACCAGAGACTTTGTCTCAGGTGAGCCAAAAACTATTGAAATTATAGAATGACTCCCCCCCCCCCCCCACTTTGGATCCCAAAATGCAACAGAATTCAAACTTTTTTAATGGAAGGGGAAGAATTCCATCTTTAATATATAGAGTTATTCCTCCTGCATTGAAAATAATTTAGCTTTTTACTGCAATCTAGATGACAAAACTCTTTGGCAACTCAATAAAAACAACATGTCCACAGTTTATTATACTGGATAAGTTGATAATACAATGTTTTGGAGCTTGCTCTTTAAAATGGTATATAATATGCCATATATTTTATATAATGTAATCTGGGGGTTAAAAAATTAAGTACATGTAGTTTACTATTTTATATTCATTTTAGTCTATATAATTAATTTTGAGAAAACAAATTACATCTCATTGAACAAATCAGCTAATTCCACCCCCTCAACCCATGGGGACATCCTTGCAAGAATAGGACATCTGTGATTTATTGGATGCTTGTCTACATTTGCCTAACAATATTTCCTTAACCTTGAAAGCCAGTGCATTCTCTTAGGTGAGGCTACCTATGGGACACTCACATATATAAGACAATGGACTGGCATGATACTAGTACTTTGTTATAAAATAATAAATATTGGACAAATATTAAAACTAGGAGCTCATTTCTCTTGATCAATGGTCTATTATTTTATATTCATTTTATTTTAGTATATGTAATTGGTTTTGGAAAAACAATTACATCTCAATGAACAAATCTGAGAAATTTGCCCCCTCCCCAAACATATGTGGGGACATCCCTGCGAGAATAGGACATGTGTGATTTATTTGGATGTCTGACTATATTGGCCTAACAATATTTCCTTGATCTTGAACCCCAGTGTATTCTCTTATAGATAGGAGAATACACGGGTGCAGGGTCTTTATTGCTGTACCAGCATAGCTCTGGTAATGGAATGGTTAATACTAATACTATTATAAAATGTGTACACTGTCAAACAGTTGTATTTGAGATTGCTGTAAACAGGTAGGATTAAATTTCATTCACACACATCTTTCTCTCTTGGCCTGATAAATGTGGATATTGAGATAAAAGTTAATTACTTTATAATGACTGGACACACAGCTGTGAGCACTGTGAGAATTAAGGCTGGTCAGTTCCTGGCATGTCATATAACTAAAGTGTAAGGCTTTTAATGGGGTGAACCTTGCAGGGATCTCTGGTGTGGGGTGGAAGGGACATGCAGTGGTGGGGGTGGAGGGGGGGGGCAAGGGTTTAAAACAAGGATTTGAATTAACTTTTTTTTTAAAGTTATGTCCCTGGGCCCTGGCTCTGCCCCTATTTGACCCAGTGACCCCATTTGAACAAATCTGAACCCGAGTCACACAAGGACTCTCCATACCAAATGTAAGCTAAATCGGTCAAATGGTTCAAAAGAAGAAGTCATTCTAAGAATTACTATGGAGGAATAGAGTTATGGCCCTGGTTTCTCAACTAATCAACCTGGTGACCTCATTTTAACAAATCTGAATGTGAGTCAACTAGGGAACATCCACACCAAATATGAATCCATACGGCCTTATAGTTCAGTAAAAGAAGTCGTTCTAAGAATTACTATGGAGGAATAGAGTTATGGCCCTGCTTTCACAACTATTCCACCCAGTGACCTCATTTGAACAAATCTGAATGTGATTCACCTAGGGAACATCCACACCAAATATGAACACGTTAAGTCTTACGGTTCGGGACGAGAAGATGATTGTTGACGGACGGACGGACGGCCAGATGGACGGACGAGGAGTGATGACTATAGCTCCTCCGGAGACTTCGTCTCAAGTGAGCTAAAAACATGCGCATAAAATTTGAACAGGATCCGATAAAAATTACTCGAGTAATCGTGTCGATAGCAAGTGTCCACGGCCAGATGGATGGACAAATGGATGGACAGACAAGCATGTGATGGCTGATCCGGACGTCGGCAATATGTGTACACATAAAAAGAGCAGAATCTATAATTTTTCGAAAAAGGGCTGTAACTCCATTTTTTTTAAATCGGATCATACCCATATCTGAATTTGATCTGTATATTGGGCTGTTAAACTCACATACCAAATTTGGTTCTGATCAGATGAAAAATGTTTAAGTTATCGCAACATGCGTGAATTCTAAATAAAAAAGGGCCATAAGTTGGTAAAAAAAAAAACTTGGATCAAACCCATTTTCTAATCCATCTGTAATTTGGGCTGAAAAACTCACAAAATTTGGTTCCAATCGGATAGAAAATGTTTGAGTTATCGCACCATGCATAAAGTGTCCATGGACAGACAGACGTCCAGATGAATTGACATGGACAGACAGATGGACGAATGGTCAATATGGTCATCGACACTATGTGTACCATGGTATGGTTACACATAAAAACAGTGCATGGCGGTAAGACCACATCCTAATAACAATCAAAATTAGAATGCAATTCACGAAGTCACTAATTTATTAAATTATTCTTCTTTTCAGGAGTTGCATCTTGCACAGGTTAGCATCGACAGAGTATCTACAAAAAGTTTGGGCACAACAAACGGATGGTACAAACTACTCATGTCGGGGTGTAACTGAACTGCAAGTGATTTTGTTGATGTGTGAGAGTGACTGAAGAACAGAATCCTTGAGTGGTTCAATGAAATCTGGTATCTACAAGTACTGTTTATTACTATAAGATAGAACTGTCATAAATGTATTCTGGTGAATTATGGACTGTTCAGTCCTTCCTGTTGTCAGCTGGTGGCAAATAAATCGAGAATGTTCAACAGGACCTGGCACTCATATGCATCCACATTTAATGTTACATGATATTCAGACAATTAAGTGACTGAGATATTCAGACAATTGAAATAGTTTAATTGTGGCTAAATGATATTCTAAATGTGCATGCAAACCAACTGAATTTTCTGTGAAAGTAACACATTAGCTGACCAGCCGGATATGGAGATTTCTGGATATGTACCATTATGGAGTATTCATGTATATGGATTGAGGAAGGACAAATTTCAAAACAAAATTTCGTTTTTTAAAAAGCAAAAAGTTTAATAAGAGTGTATGAAAGTTAACAAGTCATTCTCTCCGTAGTTTCTCCCATGATTTAGGTTTTTCTTTGTTCTTGAAATAGACCAATGAGAAGATCTGATAATTCCAAGAACAGAATTTTGACAATTGAAATTGTTACAATATCTCTATAAAGCTCGGAAATATTAATTTGCGGAAAAATATTACCAATTTGATTTGCTAGCTTGAACAGAGCAATTTCATATTCACATACATTACCATTATCAAACAAAACTGTAAAACAAATTGCCACTGGGCCAAGACATTTATTCTTTGTTAAATCAGCTTTTCTTCTGAATTTAAACATGTCCAGCCTAGGCCTTACAATAATAAGGTTGTAAATTTTGGGATTAATTTGTAAACACAATAGGGTGTGCTTGGCATCGCTATTAATTTTGTCTATTATTAATCAATAAACTTCATAAAATTAACATTGTTACAATCAAGCATACACAAATTTAATGTTTTCTATGTCTTCGTCCTGAGAGGTGCAGGTAAAAATCTATCAAGGCTCATATTCCACCAAAGTTATGGCAAACTTGTAGAATAGAGAGGTGGCGAGGGCAGTTGTTGCCAGCTACAACATGTAAGTCCATTTAAATATCATTTAGGGAAAAAATTGTCCTGCTCGCCGTCATCTTGAGTATATATCACCTTGTCTGAGAATATTTTCTTTTCAATACTGTTTATGAAACAAGTTGAATCAAAAACATTGCAACATGGATAAAAAAAAATCTATCAATAAATTGTGAGCTGTTCTAAGCCTGGTCACAGCTCGTGAAACAAGTGACCAGTTCATCTTCTCTAGCCTGACAGGATCCTCCGCAGATGTTTACCTATTAATCACCATATATCTTTTACCTCTGTACAGGATCTGCGTCTAACTTAGATGCTACATGTTTGATACACGGAGTGTAACTGAGACAATTAATGTAAACTTTGTGCTGGTTGGCTACCATCAGATCAAGGAGATTGTATATATATATATAAGGTTGCAGAAGTATACCTTTGTGTTAATTAAATATCAGAAGACATCTCAAGATTGGTTCTGGGGGACCAAAGATCCTGTGATGTAAATTCAGGTATAATGAGATATTAAAATGGTGCATGGGTCATTAATTTTGTGGCAATCAACATTTTAGCTACGGAAGGCATTCATGTTTATTTTTTTCAAGTGTTACCTTAGATCTATAAAATGCGACTTGCGATGCTCGGCATTGGACATGTGTCTCTCAGCCTCATTCAATAGAGCAATGAGTGAGTGCAGGTTATCACCACACTTGTAAGAAGACCCGGACGTCCAAACAGAAACAGACCCAGGGAGTTACTTTATGCGACCTGTGATGCTCGCGTTGAACTTGTGTCTCTCGGACTCATTCAATAAAGCAACAAGTGAGTGCAGGTTATCACCACACTTGTATGAAGACCGGGACGGCCAAACAGAAGCAGACCCAGGGAGTGACTTTATGCAGAAAGTGAGGACAGTTATGTAATTTGAATCAATAACTATAGCTCATTCTTGAGGTCTAAATGACACTTAGCCAGAAGTTTGCTTATTTAGGTCCTTTTAGCTGTGACCTTCAGTCACATGTCATTTGGATATAAATTGGTGAATTCTGTGACTTCATCTAGGAAAGTTTGCATAACTAGAATACAAAACAAAATTAATTCACAAATTTAATTTACTACTGACAGTTAATTGGAATTCTAATAATCATAAAAGTCAATGCATCGAACAAATAACTAATGGCTCAAGATAATTAGAAGACGAAGATATTTGTTTCTTTTTCTGTAAGAAGAATATTAACAAAAGAGATAATTTATTTGTAAAACTCAGCCAAGAAGTTGAATCAAAAACATTGCAACATGGATCAAAAGAATCTTTCAACAAATTGTGTGCTGTTCTAACCTCGGTTACAGCTCATGAAACAAAATTAATATGTCACTTCAGTTTGGTTCTAGAGGACCAAAGTTCTTGTGATGCAAATTCAGATATAATGAGATATCAAAATGGTGCATGGGCCTTCAATTTTGTGACAATTAACATTTTAGCTACGGAAGGCATTAGCGTTAAATCACGATTATAAAAATAATCAATTTTATGATAGAAGAATCAATTAAAATAGATTGGGGGTTTTCTCCTATGTTCCAATGACGTAATATGTATATTACGTACATGTACAGTATTAATATTATGCCATTTTGATCTGGTATTAAGAAAATACTTTGTTTTTTGGGCAAACGTAAGTCCAAAATTTCATTGATTACAATTATTCAGTTTCCAACCCTCCCTCCCCAATATTGTTAGCAGCTTGAGATTCATGTTTCATCTCAAACTAATTAGTTTTCTTGAAGTTCAGAACTTCTTATTATTTCTTATTCTAATTAATACAATATGTTATTGATGCTAGATATGTTTATTGATCATAGTTACATATTATAAAGTGGGAGAGGCGGTTGTTGCCCTCCACCTTCTTGACAATATATTTTTTTCACGTTGACAATTGGTTGTTTACGTTTATAATAATAAACAAGCCCATTTGAATCTGAACTACAGTGTTTGTTGTCAATGAACAAGCTTATCCTTTGAGTGCCCCTCTTGTCCTTGTATAGAGAGACATACTTCAGATTCTGAAGAACATAAATATTTTTTTAAGTGTTACCAAACATCTTTAAAATGCGAACGTCGATGCTAGGCGTTGGACGTGTGACTCTCGGCCTCGTTCAATAGAGCGACGAGTGAGTGCAGGGTATCCCCACACTTGTATTAAGACTAAGACGGCTAAACAGAAACAGATCCAGGGAGTGACTTTATGTGACCGGCGATGCTCGGCATTGGACGTGTGTCTCTCGGCCTCGTTCAATAGAGCGATGAGTGAGTGCAGGGTATCCCCCACACTTGTATTAAGACCCGAACGGCCAAACAGAAACAGATCCAGGGAGTGACTTTATGCGACCGGCGATGCTCGGCGTTGGACGTGTGTCTCTCGGCATCGTTCAATAGAGAGACGAGTGAGTGCAGGGTACCCCCACACTTGTATTAAGACCCGGACGGCCACACAGAAACAGATCCAGGGAGTGACTTTATGCGACCGGCGATGCTCGGCGTTGGACGTGTGTCTCTCGGCCTCATTTAATAGAGCGACGAGTGAGTGCAGGGTATCCCAACACTTGTATTAAGACCCGGACGGCCAAACAGAAACAGATCCAGGGAGTGACTTTATGCGACCGGCGATGCTCGGCATTGGACGTGTGTCTCTCGGCCTCGTTCAATAGAGCGACGAGTGAGTGCAGGGTATCCCCCACACTTGTATTAAGACCCGAACGGCCAAACAGAAACAGATCCAGGGAGTGACTTTATGCGACCGGCGATGCTCGGCATTGGACCTGTGTCTCTCGGCATCGTTCAATAGAGAGACGAGTGAGTGCAGGGTATCCCCACACTTGTATTAAGACCCGGACGGCCAAACAGAAACAGATCCAGGGAGTGACTTTATGTGACCGACGATGCTCGGCATTGGACGTGTGACTCTTGGCATCGTTCAATAGAGCGACGTTGTGGGTGTAGGGTATCCCCACACTTGTATTAAGACCCGGACGGCCAAACAGAAACAGATCCAGGGAGTGACTTTAAGCGACCGGCGATGCTCGGCATTGGACGTATGTCTCTCGGACTCATTCAATAGAGCGACGAGTGAGTGCAGGGTATCCCCCACACTTGTAAGAAGACCCGGACGGCTAAACAGAAACAGATCCAGGGAGTGACTTTATGCGACCGGCGATGCTCGGCATTGGACGTATGTCTCTCGGACTCATTCAATAGAGCGACGAGTGAGTGCAGGGTATCCCCCACACTTGTAAGAAGACCCGGACGGCTAAACAGAAACAGATCCAGGGAGTGACGGCGATGCTCGGCATTGGACGTATGTCTCTCGGACTCATTCAATAGAGCGACGAGTGAGTGCAGGGTAACCCCCACACTTGTAAGAAGACCCGGACGGCCCAACAGAAACAGATCCAGGGAGAGTGACTTTATGCAACCGGCGATGCTCGCCATTGGACATGTGTCTCTCGGACTCATTCAATAGAGCGACGAGTGAGTGCAGGGTATCCCCCACACTCGTAAGAAGACCCGGACGGCCAAACAGAAACATATCCAGGGAGTGACTTTATGCGACCGGCGATGCTCGGCGTTGGACGTGTGTCTCTCGGCCTCATTTAATAGAGCGACAAGTGAGTGCAGGGTATCCCCACACTTGTATTAAGACCCGGACGGCCAAACAGAAACAGATCCAGGGAGTGACTTTATGTGACCGACGATGCTCGGCATTGGACGTGTGACTCTCGGCATCGTTCAATAGAGCGACGTTGTGAGTGTAGGGTATCCCCACACTTGTATTAAGACTCGGACGGCTAAACAGAAACAGATCCAGGGAGTGACTTTATGTGACCGACGATGCTCGGCATTGGACGTGTGACTCTCGGCATCGTTCAATAGAGCGACGTTGTGAGTGTAGGGTATCCCCACACTTGTATTAAGACCCGGACGGCCAAACAGAAACAGATCCAGGGAGTGACTTTAAGCGACCGGCGATGCTCGGCATTGGACGTATGTCTCTCGGACTCATTCAATAGAGCGACGAGTGAGTGCAGGGTATCCCCCACACTTGTATTAAGACCCGGACGGCCACACAGAAACAGATCCAGGGAGTGACTTTATGCGACCGGCGATGCTCGGCGTTGGACGTGTGTCTCTCGGCCTCATTTAATAGAGCGACGAGTGAGTGCAGGGTATCCCCACACTTGTATTAAGACCCGGACGGCCAAACAGAAACAGATCCAGGGAGTGACTTTATGCGACCGGCGATGCTCGGCGTTAGACGTGTGTCTCTCGGCATCATTTAATAGAGCGACGAGTGAGTGCAGGGTATCCCCACACTTGTATTGAGACCCGGACGGCCAAACAGAAACAGATCCAGGGAGTGACTTTATGCGACCGGCGATGCTCGGCGTTGGACCTGTGTCTCTCGGCATCGTTCAATAGAGAGACGAGTGAGTGCAGGGTATCCCCACACTTGTATTAAGACCCGGACGGCCAAACAGAAACAGATCCAGGGAGTGACTTTATGTGACCGACGATGCTCGGCATTGGACGTGTGACTCTCGGCATCGTTCAATAGAGCGACGTTGTGAGTGTAGGGTATCCCCACACTTGTAAGAAGACCCGGACGGCTAAACAGAAACAGATCCAGGGAGTGACTTTATGCGACCGGCGATGCTCGGCATTGGACGTATGTCTCTCGGACTCATTCAATAGAGCGACAAGTGAGTGCAGGGTATCCCCCACACTTGTAAGAAGACCCGGACGGCTAAACAGAAACAGATCCAGGGAGTGACGGCGATGCTCGGCATTGGACGTATGTCTCTCGGACTCATTCAATAGAGCGACGAGTGAGTGCAGGGTAACCCCCACACTTGTAAGAAGACCCGAACGGCCAAACAGAAACAGATCCGGGGAGTGACTTTATGCGACCGGCGATGCTCGGCGTTGGACGTGTGTCTCTCGGCCTCATTTAATAGAGCAACGAGTGAGTGCAGGGTAACCCCCACACTTGTATTAAGACCCGGACGGCCAAACAGAAACAGATCCAGGCAGTGACTTTATGCGACCGGCGATGCTCGGCATTGGACGTGTGTCTCTCGGCATCGTTCAATAGAGAGACGAGTGAGTGCAGGGTATCCCCACACTTGTATTAAGACCCGGACGGCCAAACAAAAACAGATCCAGGGAGTGACTTTATGCAACCGGCGATGCTCGGCGTTGGACGTTTGTCTCTCGGCCTCGTTCAATAAAGCGACGAGTGAGTGCAGGGTATCCCCCACACTTGTATTAAGACCCGAACGGCCAAACAGAAACAGATCCAGGGAGTGACTTTATGCGACCGGCGATGCTCGGCGTTGGACCTGTGTCTCTCGGCATCGTTCAATAGAGAGACGAGTGAGTGCAGGGTATCCCCACACTTGTATTAAGACCCGGACGGCCAAACAGAAACAGATCCAGGGAGTGACTTTATGTGACCGGCGATGCTCGGCATTGGACGTGTGACTCTCGGCATCGTTCAATAGAGCGACGTTGTGAGTGTAGGGTATCCCCACACTTGTATTAAGACCCGGACGGCCAAAGAGAAACAGATCCAGGGAGTGACTTTAAGCGACCGGCGATGCTCGGCATTGGACGTATGTCTCTCGGACTCATTCAATAGAGCGACGAGTGAGTGCAGGGTATCCCCCACACTTGTAAGAAGACCCGGACGGCTAAACAGAAACAGATCCAGGGAGTGACTTTATGCGACCGGCGATGCTCGGCATTGGACGTATGTCTCTCGGACTCATTCAATAGAGCGACGAGTGAGTGCAGGGTATCCCCCACACTTGTAAGAAGACCCGGACGGCTAAACAGAAACAGATCCAGGGAGTGACTTTATGCGACCGGCGATGCTCGGCATTGGACGTATGTCTCTCGGACTCATTCAATAGAGCGACGAGTGAGTGCAGGGTATCCCCCACACTTGTAAGAAGACCCGGACGGCTAAACAGAAACAGATCCAGGGAGTGACTTTATGCGACCGGCGATGCTCGGCATTGGACGTATGTCTCTCGGACTCATTCAATAGAGCGACGAGTGAGTGCAGGGTATCCCCCACACTTGTAAGAAGACCCGGACAGCTAAACAGAAACAGATCCAGGGAGTGACGGCGATGCTCGGCATTGGACGTATGTCTCTCGGACTCATTCAATAGAGCGACGAGTGAGTGCAGGGTATCCCCCACACTTGTAAGAAGACCCGGACGGCCCAACAGAAACAGATCCAGGGAGTGACTTTATGCAACCGGCGATGCTCGCCATTGGACATGTGTCTCTCGGACTCATTCAATAGAGCGACGAGTGAGTGCAGGGTATCCCCACACTCGTAAGAAGACCCGGACAGCCAAACAGAAACAGATCCAGGGAGTGACTTTATGCGACCGGCGATGCTCGGCGTTGGACGTGTGTCTCTCGGCATCGTTCAATAGAGAGACGAGTGAGTGCAGGGTATCCCCACACTTGTATTAAGACCCGGACGGCTAAACAGAAACAGATCCAGGGAGTGACTTTATGCAACCGGCGATGCTCGGCATTGGACGTGTGTCTCTCGGCCTCATTTAATAGAGCGACGAGTGAGTGCAGGATATCCCCACACTTGTATTAAGACCCGGACGGCCAAACAGAAACAGATCCAGGGAGTGACTTTAAGCGACCGGCGATGCTCGGCATTGGACGTATGTCTCTCGGACTCATTCAATAGAGCGACGAGTGAGTGCAGGGTATCCCCCACACTTGTAAGAAGACCCGGACGGCTAAACAGAAACAGATACAGGGAGTGACTTTATGCGACCGGCGATGCTCGGCATTGGACGTATGTCTCTCGGACTCATTCAATAGAGCGACGAGTGAGTGCAGGGTATCCCCCACACTTGTAAGAAGACCCGGACGGCTAAACAGAAACAGATCCAGGGAGTGACGGCGATGCTCGGCGTTGGACGTGTGTCTCTCGGCATCGTTCAATAGAGAGATGAGTGAGTGCAGGGTATCCCCACACTTGTATTAAGACCCGGACGGCTAAACAGAAACAGATCCAGGGAGTGACTTTATGCAACCGGCGAAGCTCGGCATTGGACGTGTGTCTCTCGGCCTCATTTAATAGAGCGACGAGTGAGTGCAGGGTATCCCCACACTTGTATTAAGACCCGGACGGCCCAACAGAAACAGATCCAGGGAGTGACTTTATGTGACCGGCGTTGGACGTGTGTCTCTCGGCCTCATTCAATAGAGCAACGAGTGAGTGAATATCTGTGCAGGATTACACAACAGTATGTTTTCCCCACTAATAACACAACCATGTTTATTCAGGGTTACACTAGTCCAGTGTAAAGCGACCGCACACCTTCTTCCCATAATGATACATGTACATGTATTGACGTCTATTTGTCTATATTAGTTTGCAGTCCTTCCTGCTTATGTGTACAGCCCTTCTTTGACTCTCATGATGTGAGTGTATACTTGTTTTCTCCATTAATTTTTTCAAGCACCTCCAGTTTTTTCCATACTTCAGATACGGTTTGGTTACTGGAACAATATTGACTTTTTTTTTACCACTATCAACCGGTAGTTTATAACTAAGCACAATCTGTTACAAGTTCGTAAATTTGTTCCTTCATCCAACAAAATTTGGGTGGCGGTGGTCGGACATTCATTCATCAGCTGAATGGGTTCAAGTTTTGGATTCAGTGACCATACCGTTTTTTTCGGCGGTCATAACTTTGTCGAGGAGATGCAAGTGTATGAGTATGTGGGTGTCCCCGCTGAAGTCCAATTCTTTTATAAAGGGGGTGCTCAAATTTGGGACCTCTTATCCAACCAGTCGATGCTCAGGACTTTCTACTCCCATGTAGTAAGGGATTCGATGGTTGTAGCAGAGGATTTGGTGGAGTTTTGTACTGACCTGCAGTCAATCCAGTGTGTTCAGAAAATTCTGGTTAGCCAGGCTTTTCATCGGCATTCAGTGCGGGGGACCAAAAATTATAACACTATACAACAGCCATATAGATGAGCTCAACGATATGGTAGATTGGTCTTTAGCTCAGTCTTGTGCTCAGCAGGAGTAGTGGCCCCACAGACGTTTCACAGGCGACCCCCTGCACCTTCAGCGGGACGGTGTTCACCTCAAATGTTTCTCCCAAATACTATATCTGCTTAGTATTAGGGATGCCATTTCCTATGGTTGGGTTCATCGTCCTCTTGTGGCTCCTCATCGGGAAAATTAAACTTTGGAACTTCCAAGTTAATTTATTCCCCACCCTGAGTTTGTGCCCTCATACTGAGCTTGGAGGTGGGTACTTCTTTAGTCACCCTCTGCATGCTTCTGCTTGTATTACCACCAGTCGTAAGTTACATTTAGAACACACTAACAATATGTTACAATAATGCATATAGAATGGTATTATAATGGGAGCTTGCAGAGCCAGTGGTATGTTTGTGTGTGACAATATGTTATCCATGCTTATGTTGAGGCGGAAGTCTGTGTACAGTTTTTGTGAGACATTGGGTGTGACCATCAAAAGTATGTTAACATGTATAATTAATTTTGATATTCAATTCAGCACGGACCTTATTATATATTGGACCAACATTTTATATTAATTATATATTATGTGCCACATATGATAAACATGAGTTATAGTGCATGTTATCTAACTGTATTGTCTATCCAGAAAGAATAACTATATCTTATCGTTATGCATTATATAAAGTACGGTACTGATGTTGCCATTTATTTTGGTTATATGGACATTAATGTCTGAAATAAAGCTATATAACAATAGAAACAAGTACAATGCAATGCCACTGCCCAAATATTATAACCTACACTGCCGACACTGTGGGTAAACTGCACAAAAATGAAGTCACAGAACCACTGCCAAACCAATATGATTAGCTCATACTGCAAGATGACTGCTGGTAAACAGCATGACCATGACATGACGGCTAGTGTTCTGATTTTCATCCTACACTGCACTGGTACCAATCAAATGTAAGAGAAACCAGTGAGGCCGTTCCAGAAACATTAAAGGACACTCCGGTCACATGTCTGATGTGTGCGTTATGGGTGTCGTGGCCCTGATGACACTCCTCAGGTCAGACGATACAGATCCACCGATCTCTCATTCATCGGATCATTATTAGCGTCGGTGTGGCGTTGATCCACATGTAAGATTGAGGAGAATGTTGCCGTGGGATACGAGCGTGAGGATCGTGACTCCTGATGGCAGCATGGTGGCTGAATCTGGGAGACTCTGATAGACAATGTCCAAATGTAAGGGATACTAGTGAGGCTGTACCGGAATCATTAAAGGACACTCCGGTCACATGTAGGATGTGTGCGTTATGGGTGACGAGATCCTAGCTGACAACACTTTCGTATCATACACCTTTTACGAGGACAATTAGGCCTAATACCCCTGAAATACCCATCATTATACGGGAATTCCCAAAGTTATAAATAGATAGCACAAAGGGAGTGAATTCAGTTTCGAATTGATTTCGTTTTGAGGAAGTTTGTGTTCTAAATTCGTCAATAAAAGGACTTCTAGGGTGTGATGTTCATTTATTTTGATTGTGAGATATAATTAGATCGATTAGAGTGATTTTGGTCAATATAGTCAATTATTTATCAGTCACTGAATGTGATCACTGGGTGATTTATTTTTGCATTGCCTATTTTCGTTTTTGGATCGATTTTGGACAGTGATTGACAGAACTTTCCTCTCCTCAAGCCATCATTTGCCTGATATTTTAAACAAGGTGAAATCACTTCTTCAAATTTGACCATAGGGTGATCACCAGTGTGTGCACAAGAACAAAAAATAGCCATCATTGTATGAGTGCCATTCAGTTGAAAATTGATAAAAAATCTAGTGTTTTTCAATGACAGGGGTTTCCCTAGCAACCGTTGTCAAGGAAGTTCGGCACCCAAAGGTCATCTATGACCCTCATGTGAATATAAATTCACTGCTGATCACGGCAATATACAGGTTTGCCATACCCACGATCCCTCTAAACATTAGTATTTAGGCTTAGCGCTAAAGACAAACAAAATCCTAATTATAAGTCCTGTAAATCTGGGGGTCTGGGGCATTTTACCCTCATATATTCGGTGGTGAAAGAGTTAAATGACACTCCGGTCACATGTAGGATGTGTGCGTTATGGGTGATGAGATCCTGACAACACTCCTCACGCCTGAGATCCGACAATACAGATTCGCCGATCTCACATTCATCGGATCATTATTAGCGTCGGTGTGGCGTTGATCCACATGTAAGATGGAGGAGAATGTTGCCGTAGGATACAAGCGTGAGGATCGTGACTCCTGATGGCAGCATGGTGGCTGAATCTGGGAGACTCTGATAGACAATGTCCAAATGTAAGGGATACTAGTGAGGCTGTACCGGAATCATTAAAGGACACTCCGGTCACATGTAGGATGTGTGCGTTATGGGTGACGAGATCCTAGCTGACAACACTTTCGTATCATACACCTTTTACGAGGACAATTAGGCCTAATACCCCTGAAATACCCATCATTATACGGGAATTCCCAAAGTTATAAATAGATAGCACAAAGGGAGTGAATTCAGTTTCGAATTGATTTCATTTTGAGAAAGTTTGTGTTCTAAATTCGTCAATAAAAGGACTTCTAGGGTGTGATGTTCATTTATTTTGATTGTGAGATATAATTAGATCGATTAGAGTGATTTTGGTCAATATAGTCAATTATTTATCAGTCACTGAATGTGATCACTGGGTGATTTATTTTTGCATTGCCTATTTTCGTTTTTGGATCGATTTTGGACAGTGATTGACAGAACTTTCCTCTCCTCAAGCCATCATTTGCCTGATATTTTAAACAAGGTGAAATCACTTCTTCAAATTTGACCATAGGGTGATCACCAGTGTGTGCACAAGAACAAAAAATAGCCATCATTGTATGAGTGCCATTCAGTTGAAAATTGATAAAAATCTAGTGTTTTTCAATGACAGGGGTTTCCCTAGCAACCGTTGTCAAGGAAGTTCGGCACCCGAAGGTCATCTATGACCCTCATGTGAATATAAATTCACTGCTGATCATGGCAATATACAGGTTTGCCATACCCACGATCCCTCTAAACATTAGTATTTAGGCTTAGCGCTAAAGACAAACAAAATCCTAATTATAAGTCCTGTAAATCTGGGGTCTGGGGCATTTTACCCTCATATATTCGGTGGTGAAAGAGTTAAATGACACTCCGGTCACATGTAGGATGATGGGTTATGGGTGATGAGATCCTGACAACACTCCTCACGCCTGAGATCCGACATTACAGATTCACCGATCTCTCATTCATCAGATCATTAATTAGACTCAGTGTGTGGTGTCGATCCACATGTAAGATGGAGGAGAATGTTGCCGTGGGATACGAGCGTGAGGATCGTGACTCCTGATGGCAGCATGATGGCTGAATCTGCGAGACTCTGATAGACAATGTCCAAATGTAAGGGAAACCAGTGAGGCCATTCCGGAATCATTAAAGGACACTCCGGTCACATGGATGATGTGTGCATTATGGGTGACGAGATCCTGACAACACTCCTCATGCCTGAGATCCAACAATACAGATTCGCCGATCTCTCATTCATCAAATCATTAATTAGACTCAAGTGTGTGGTGTCGATCCATATGCAAGATAGGGGAGAATGTTGCCGTGAGATACGAGCATGATGATCAATCGTTCGTGAGGATGGTGACTCCTGATGGCAGAATGTTAGCTGAATCTGGGAGACTCTGATAGACAATGTCCAAATGTAAGGGATACCAGTGAGGCCATTCCAGACACATTAAAGGACACTCCGGTCACATGTAGGATGTGTGCGTTATGGGTGACGAATTCCTGACAACACTCCTCACGCCTGAGATCCAACAATACAGATTCGCCGATCTCTCATTCATCAGATCATTAATTAGACTCAATGTGTGGTGTCGATCCACATGTAAGGTGGAGAATGTTGTCGTGGGATACGAGCGTGAGCATCGTGACTCCTGATGGCAGCATGATAGCTGAATCTGGGAGACTCTGATAGACAATGTCCAAATGTAAGGGAAACCAGTGAGGCCGTTCCGGAATCATTAACTCGTTCACCCCCGCTGCCCGCTACGACGTCATGTACATTCTACCCCGCTGCCCGCTATAGAGGGCAGAAGCATTCACCTGTTTATCCGTTTTTTAAACGAACTGTGTCACGGCTACATAATGTAATAGCTCCCACAATTCATATAGGTCCCTCTGGGGATCCCTCTATGTGTCCCTGCTGTGTGTCCCTGCCATAGAAAACTATAATATTATATCTGAATTCCATTGGAATCATGCCTGAATTTAAGCAGTCAGTCGGACACGGACATTTTCCGATACATATCGCCAAATGTCCGACCATTTTCAATTTTAGCCTGACATTATGTCCGGCAGTATATTTTTAAATAAAATCTCATATATTTGGCAAGAATGTTGTCTAAAGTGTTATAGTTGTGCGTATCATACACCTTTACATCATACAAGGTGAAATCACTTCTTCAAATTTGACCATAGGGTGATCACCAGTGTGTGCACAAGAAAAAAAATAGCCATCATTGTATGAGTGCCATTCAGTTGAAAATTGATCAAAATCTAGTGTTTTTCAATGACAGGGGTTTCCCTAGCAACCGTTGTCAAGGAAGTTCGGCACCCGAAGGTCATCTAAGACCCTCATGTGAATATAAATTCACTGCTGATCACGGCAATATACAGGTTTGCCATACCCACGATCCCGCTAAACATTAGTATTTAGGCTTAGCGCTAAAGACAAACAAAATCCTAATTAAGTCCTGTAAATCTGGGCTCTGGGGCATTTTACCCTCATATATTCGGTGGTGAAAGAGTTAAAGGACACTCTGGTCACATGTAGGATGTGTGCGTTATGGGTGATGAGATCCTGACAACACTCCTCACGCCTGAGATCCGACATTACAGATTCACCGATCGCTCATTCATCAGATCATTAATTAGACTCAGTGTGTGATGTCGATCCACATGTAAGATGGAGGAGAATGTTGACGTGGGATACAAGCATGAGCATCGTGACTCCTGATGGCAGCATGTTAGCTGAAACTGGGAGACTCGGATAGACAAATGTCCAAATGTAATGGATAGCAGTGATGCCATTCCAGAAACATTAACTCTTCCACTGCCGATCACGACTTGAGTCGAATTACCCATACACTGCCGATCGCGACTTGATTCGAATCCTGACACCTTCGTCCCATAACATCAATCCATGGGAAGTAACTCTATATTATTCTGTGAAAACAGTGTACGTGATGTAATCAATTTTGTAACGAGAAACTCCCGGTTTATTTTTTTATATTTCGGCCATCTTATTTTGTGGCAGTGGTCACGTGACCCTCCTGGTGGGAAGTGTTTTCCATTCCACAGAGACCAATACCTACCTGCATACCAAGTTTCAGGAATATACCCCTGCATATACAAAAGTTATTGTGAGAAATACCCAATAATATATGTTTAGCAGAAATATACTAACTTGTTTTCGGTTCTCAATACTAACACCAACTTACATACCAAATTTCGTCAAAATATCTCTGCAGATACAAAAGTTATTGAGAATTAATGAAGTTGAAGTGCGGTCTATATCAGCCATCCCGCTTGGGCTTAATATGGGCGACACAGCGCGTCAGACTTCTGTGATATCGGCCTTTGGTTCTAATATGTAATTCTTCTTATTGGCACTGTTGTCGGTACACAATGGTTTTGTTTTTCCTGATAGTGCTTGATTCGCATAGTGGTCTCATTTAATATACAAAGCAAGTTCCATTGCTGACCTCGGAGATAACCACTGCAGGATAATGTTGCGTCTATGGGGCAGATATTATTAACGTTGTGCACACTTCATACAGACTGAAGAAGATCCTTGCCAGGTGCTTCCCCTCATGCAAGATATTCACTAGCATTGGGTGTAGGATGCCAGATCATATGATCCGCCCTCTAGATTCACACTTCGGGTGATGGTTGTCTCAAGAACAAGGTACAATCGGAGGGGCACCCCATCCGTCCCAAAAGGGATACCTTGAACCATCGACCCGTCGGGGGCCAGTCAGAAGAGCAAGAACGGTTGGGCGCGGTGTGTCTTGGTCTCTGTTTTTCACTTCCTACCTGCCATCGGTTTCTGCTGGTTTTGGGCTCGTGCCACAATCCCGATGCATGTTTCTCACATTTTTTCATTTTCCAACTCCATGACATAGGGATCTCGGTTCCTGGCTGCCTTCCAATCATGGATACAGCAGCCTGTGGTTTCTCAGTTGGGTTTAATTTTAGAGCTGGCCGGTGTTTCAACATATTGAATATCGTCAGGTGAAAATGCAAAGCCTTATTGAAACCGTGAGTAAATTATATCTCAACGCTAAGCTCCAAAATAAGTATACTTTTGTGAGAATCCAATGCTGAGGCAAGTTAGTGGTGGGGTGTTACACATCCCTTGTCCAGCAAGAACTCAGCTGATACATTAATAGCTCTAAACTCCGAAGAGGAGGTCGTCTCCGTCTCCATGTCTATCTGAAACTATCTACTTTATTTGCAGGATTTTCAATCCAAATCGCCACTCTTTGTTTAGTTTGGGCCCTCTGGTAGTTGGCCAACATAATAGTCTTATGGTGTAATTACATACATTGGCTTATGGTGATATTGTATATATTGTAGGTTATCAGGTCACTCCAGTTCTTTGATTGAGGTGCATCGCGTTGTTTATTTTTCCTCGTGGCCTCCACCTGCCAGAAAATTCTATATTATACCATATAGTTCAGTGGGCAAGATAACTTTGACGGAGATACAATATTTTTCAAAATAAGTAAAATATATATCTCCTAGAAGTATCTTGCCCACTGAACGCTGAGCTCCCTCCCAGGGTTTCGCACCCACCCTGCTCACAAGGAATGTCCTAATGGGGAAAAAGAGGAAATGAATTGACCGGGCAATTGGTATTTATGGGATCGGAGATCACGTGGCCGGATATTACAGGACATCATGAACCATGATAAAATGTACCATAGAATTTTCGTACCATTTTCAGCTCAGGGGTTTGTTAACACTTTCTAGTTAATTTGGGAATATACCATATAGTTCAGTGGGCAAGATACTTCTAGGAGATATATATTTTACTTATTTTGAAAAATATTGTTTTTATGCCACAAATCCAAAATTGATTGAATAGTCTGAAAGCTGTGTGGAACAACCATACAATGAGGGCAATAAGTTAGTTAGTTAATTTGTGATTAAGTTCGCTTTCAACAGCTACGGTCTTATTTCGCTTTCAGCAGCTACAGTCATATCGTGACATACGAAGAGACATAAATTCAGATTGTCATAGCAGGCTAGAATTACTAAATTCACCCTCATCCTGTTCTAGTATGTTGAAGTTAAGCACCATAGATTAGAAATAGACATACATTAATTACAAAATTGGATCAAGGGCAGATGATACACTTGGTGAAAGATAGTTTGATACAAGGCTATGATACAATATGCAGCTGTTATAACATAAACAAGCAGTCGCAGACGGCGGTATCCCCCGCCGAATTGTGCAGTTGGGGAAGTGCATTCTCAATAATGTTTACATTCTCAGTATGCGCTATACAAGAGGTGGGATTTTGTCAAAAAGCCTGGCTTGCGAACTCATTTTAGGTACTGGTCATGGGAACTCATTTACCAAATATCTTTGAAATCCGTTGAGATTTGTGGAAATGAGCCCTGGGACGTCGTCTATTTGCTATTTGGTAAATTCGACAAAAATAATAAACAAAGTCCAATAACTCCGGTAAAAATATCTGGCCAGACCTGGCTTGCGAACTCATTCTAGGTAATTGTCAGGTGAACTCATATACCAAATATCTTTGAAATCCGTTGAGATTTGTCGAAATGAGCCCTGGGACGTCTATTTGCTATTTGGTAAATTCGACAAAAATAATAAACAAAGTCCAATAACTCCGGTAAAAATATATGGCCAGACATGGCTTGCGAACTCATTCTAGGTAATGGTCAGGTGAACTCATATACCACAAATCTTTGAAATCCGTTTACATTTGTTCACGTTATGACTCTTACAAATTCGGGACGGACAGACGGACGGACGGAACCCATTACTATATCTGCCACAAATTTTAAATTTGGCGGGGATAATTAAAAACAGAGAGCAAGGTTTTTTCATTGAGTCATTTTATACATGCAGTGACAAATATCAGACCATCCTATAGGCCATAATTTGATGATGTCACAGCAATAGGTGTTCCTGGCAGTGGTAGCAAAACATTGACCCCAGTATAGCTGATGATCTTTGTTTATGTTAGGTGCAATAAAAATATTTTTGTTTTAAATTTTAAATGCCAACATCATGTGTTGCAGATTATGCAAATATGTATCCTACAGCTAATTAAGGTATCCAATCATTGGACCATCACTCTGCAAGGTATAACACAAGATTGAACATATGACACACATAAAGAGTTTGGGAAGATCTACATGTAGCTTCTACATTAACTTGCACACATGAAACTACTAAGGCGGTAATGGAAGACAAACACTGAACATAATATTGACGGTGAACATAAATAGGTAATAGTTAGCCATATTTCATGAACTTAAATTAAAAAAAAAAAAACAACCTCCATAATTATTGACTTTGATCAACCAATAGAATGGCAGCCAATTGTGGGGTAATTGAAAAACAAGTGGCATAACTCTGGTTAGAAAGTCTGAGCGGACCTGATTTTTCCTGTGCAGGTGTCACAAGTGACAATAAACTCTCTCATAATATGTATTTGCTGCAATTTCACGGACAAGTGGATCCTTGGTTCGCAAAAATCTTCGGCTGTCAAACTTAAAAGATTAAGCTGTATGTGTCACAGAAAGGCAATGAAGTTGCACACCAAAGGACACAACCCTATCTATGCCAAAAACATATATTTGTTAATGAACACCTAACAAACAGGCGGTCAGGTATAGCCGCTAGTTGCCGTTGACTCGCAAAAAAACGAGAAGATCAAAGGTACATGGACAATGGATGGCGTCATGTTTGTCATAAGCCATGGTTCGAAAGTCGCATTCGACTCAAAATTAGATGGCGCGATCAGTGTAGAAAAAATCATTGAAATCAAGTCAACCACAAGACTGGATTAGATACAAAAAAACACATAACATGAAAAAGTTTGTGAAAACTAGATATCTCGAAGACATTTAGATCCAGATAGATAACTCACATAACTCTAAATCATTCTGGAAAATCACAAACCAGCTGCTCCAGAATAACCAGAAATCAAATGCCATTCCTCCACTTCAATCCAGCTCCACTACTGCGTATGACGATAAGAGAAAAGCAAATGTGCTCAACAAAATTTTTATCAACAACAGTAGAATAAATGATCAAGGGCAGTCTCTTCCTGACTTCCTGAAACGAACGCTGGCTAAACTTGATTCAATCACCATTACACAAGATGACGTCAGAAAAATTCTCAAGGAACTAAAGGTTAACAAATCAACTGGTCCAGACTCTATAAGCAACAGAATCCTAAAATGCTGTTACCAGTCGCTCTCACTACCTCTTTGCATTCTTTTAAAACAATCTATGGAAACTGGAATATTTTAATGCACAAAATATTTAACAGAAAAGCGCCCTCATTCTTAACAGACCTGCTTCTACCTAGTAAGGTTGGTGACACCAACCGATACTTTCTGCGAAACTCGAGTGATTTCGTAAACTACTTTTGCTAACTCGAGACATTCAAACAATCATTCATTCCTAGTATTATAAAAGTTTGGAACTCTTTGGCAAAGGATATTCAAAATAAATCATATGATTCTTTTAAGTCATCTGTTCTTCCCAAACAAAAGATTCCAGCTTACATTCTCATAGGTGATCGTTCAGCAAACATTTTGCATTGCCGGCTGAGAAATGGTTGTAGCGATTTAAATCATGACAAAGTGAGCAACTTCATTGCCGATGACCGATCCTGTGCCTGTGGATTGCCCAAGGAAGATACTGAACAATAAACTGTCCTTTGTACTCAACCCAAAGAACTGAACTGATTGATACAATGAAATCATTTCAAATATATTCCCACAAAGCTCTTTTGATTGGTGACATCATGCTTAATGACATCGATAATATTTTTCTCCTTGATGCAACCTTAAAATTTATTAAATCGTCTGGCAGATTCTCGTGATTGATCAATAAACTAAATTTATTATATACATGTATGTATCTTTGTGTATATATGTATATCTATGTATACATATTTATATATATGACCTCATCTGCTATGACTGGGAGACTTCAGATTGAAGTTCCCAAATGATGAATATTAGATTGAAGTTCCCAAATGATGAATATTGTGATGTACACCCATTGGGAACTTGCATTGTGTCATCTGCGAATTTCGGGATATAGAGAAACTAAACTAAAAAAGAAATAGAATCTATGTAAAGAACTTAAGTTTATATAAACATTTTATAAGAGAGAAGATATGAAGACTAAGCAGAATGAAGTTCAAGGAGGGTGAATTTGGTGATGCTAGCCCACTATCAAGCCTTGAAATAGTGTGTCTGTCATTTGCAGAATGAGGTCCCCATTGGTCCCCATCTGAAGACCTCATTCTGCATTTGACAGGCACCTTATTCTCAGTCCTGCCCTATGCCAACTGACAACACAACACAAAATTTCCACTATTCTTCAATCAATGTCAGAAGATTCTCGAGAAAAGTTGATTGATTGATTGATTGGGATTTAACGTCACTTTCAACAACTGTAAAGGCCATATCATGATAGTGTCAGTTTTAGTGGTGGAGGAAATCTGAACAAATATGATTAATCTAACAGTGATTTCAATGGCCGATAAACTCGTCGACAATGTCGCCCCCTCGAGAAAAGTTTAAAAAAAAATTGAGATCACATACGTTATAGTCAAGAAGCAGCTATGTAGTCTTGAAGTACCGTATTGAAAAAAATAGACTTGGGCAGTAAATATTCAAACAGGACACAGTGCCGGACATGTATTTTAGTGGAGAATACATGGGCACTAAGTACAAGAAAAATGCTGAATGATACATTTACACAATCACCAAAATAATTTCCATGCATTATGATTTACTACCCGAGTAAGACTGTATGTTCAATGGTACAGAGTTATCTCATTGATGAGACCAACAAGGATCATATGATTGCCATGTACCATGCAGATACAGAGGAGTTTTGTGCCAGCTACCAGTGCTCTGGGCATGGGTATGGACCTGAAGGGATATTGTGTTTACATCCATTATACGCCTTCCAGGGACTTGGATGGGTACATGCAAAAAAGTGGCAGTGTCGGATGTGGTGGATCTCCGTCTTTTTCATGTGTGTTGTTCAATAATCGCAACTTAAACATTTGAGACAAATCTGTAGTCTATGTTAGAATGTCTTATCAAATTCAAGTGGAGAAAACTCTACATCAATGGAGTTCAAGTGAATCTGTAAGTGAATAAAATTTTAGTTAACCTCTTTCTTACATGGAGGGATGTGGCAACGGGTGGGGAGGGGTGCAAGGTTAGGCCAAATTTCTAAACTGATGGAAATGTTATGATAGGCATAGTTGTTGGAAAATTAATTCCAATTGTACTGACAGTACAAACCACGATAATAATGTGCAAAATTATAGTCTGTAAAAACATCTGCTTTCTATACTAAACACTCATTGATGTGTAGTTATCCCTTAGGAAATGTTCAGATAATGAGTTAAAAACTTGCAATCCATATACTGTGGAAATATCCCATCACAATTATATTTCAACCATATTATGGAATAAGATAATGTGGTCTATAATTTGACGCACTGCATGGAATGATGGAATGGAATTCCTTGTTGATCTGCAGATGTTCTCTATAGGATATTCATGTCATGATCCATGATGTTTGTGCCGTCCACAGGCATATTAATGGTCAGTACCCGGCCTGATTGTAACTCACAGACACTCTAAACACAATGGATCATTATCATAATATTATATATACCACGTTTTGTGTGGAGTTCTTACATAATAAAGTGGCAATTGTGTTGTAAAGTCAAGTGTGAAATGTAGGTGAAAATATCAGACAGTTTTAGCCAGTAAATTGGCTGTTGTAAAAGACAGTTTGGCTGGTAAATTGGGTGACAGAAAAGACGTTTTGGCCAGTAAATTGGCTGACATAAAAGGTAGTTTTGGTTGGTAAATTGGGTGACAAAAAGAAAGTTTTGGCTGGTAAATTGGCTGCCGTAAAAGACGGTTTTGGACGATAATTTTGGTAAAGGGTTAACAAGGAATGCTCACTTCTAATTTGCAACATATATTTTGAAATTCCTTGCAATAAAAGTATAGCTTCAACATTAAATACATAGCTAGTATTATTTTAAATGTTGCAATATGGTATAGAATGCATCATACCCATAGAAATAGTCTTATTTTCAATGTTATTGCGATAGGTTAGAGCTATTGCATTTGTATAATACACAGGGTAGAGCTATTCTATTTGTATAATACATAGGGTAGAGCTATTGTATTTGTGTTACTGGGGTTTCTGAGGCATTTTCTACTGGTATACCCATGTATAATATATAACCAGTTTATATTGTATTTACAAGGTGATTAATGTCACAAACTCTGTAGTATAATGTATAACTATGCATTAGTCTTATATATTTTTGTTTTTATACAGTTATAATTATAATAAAGAGTGTTTATTCACTTTTTCAGTCAAGGCCAAGTCTGTTAACATATATTGTTCCTGCTCTTTGAGCCGATATTTAATGGCTAGGATGATGTATCTTGCAATGACACACTTTGCCAGTGGAGCCAATCGAAAGGGGCACATATAGATCCCAAGCATGCCAGTGATGTCTCAGACAAGTTAACATCCAATGGCAAACCAACCCACAAGAGTATTAATATATAGAATCCAAATAATTTGAAACATATAATATTTATTTCATCAACGTCAAATATAACGAGACATCTCAAGATTGGCTCTGGAGGACCAACAATCTTGCGATGGAAATTCATGAATACATTGTATAATTAGACAATAAAATAATACATTTCAAGTCGATTACTTGAAACTTTGTGATTCTAGAGGGAAATTGGGAAATGAATGAGACCCCTTATTGTTTGGAAGAAATTTCTGATTCCAACACTGGGGGTCTCTATCATCTGTAATCACATTAATAGATAGCAGTTGTTCAGGTAACGTGAGTCCTGTGCCTGATAAAAATCCAAAATGTACTAGGACTGATCATTATAAAAAGCCTCCAAAGCGATTCTCACCTTCACATTATTATTATCATATCAGTATTTGGTAATAAATATAATCATTTTGCAAACAGTCGAGAATGACATCAGAAAAGTCTTTCCGAATGCTGAGTTCCAAGATACAGAAGACGATTTCACAGACTCTTTGATAATCTATTTGCCATGCAATATCAAATGTTATTTAAATAATGACAGACTCACCATTTCACAATGATAATAGAAGTTTAAATTGTATCTACAATTTAAATCCACTTGAGTCAAATGCACTGTGGGGGATCCGGTTAATAGGTCGCTAACCAACAAAGTTTTCAATGCGTTTGTTATTATTTTGTATTGTTATATGCACCTGCTACACATCACAGGTATCTTATTGCGGCTCTGGCTCAATATGGTATGACATGCACATAAGCTGATAGAGATCCAATATGAGAAGAATTGTTTCTCAGCCCACTGGAAAATTCTAAGTCCTCTGAGGATATTGATGCTGGGGAAGCTTAATCCAGGTCTGATAGGATGCGATCAGATGTGTTGAAACCTTGTGATGTCCAGTGTTTACATCAGAACTCAGAACCGAGATTGCCCAAGGAAAGGTATATAGGGATGGGGTAGCACAGGTCATACAGGATGTGACCAACAAAGGACACCTGCTATGGGCAACCATCCTGCGGTCAATTCATAGTGTTAAAAAAAATTTGGTTAGCCAGGCTTTCCATCGGCTTTCGGTGCAGGGACACAAAACTCTAGCCCAATACAACAGTCAAGTAGATGAGCTGAACGATACCATAAATTGGTTTTTATCACAGTCTTGCACTCAGTGGGAGTTGTGGCCCCACAGAAGATTCACAGACATGCACCTGAACCTTCAGTGGGATGGTGTCCACCTCAAAGGGTTTTCCAATATACTATACTTACATAGTATGTAAGGGACGCCATTTCTTATGGTATCATCTCTCCACTTGTTGTTCATCAGAGGAAAAATTAAATTTGGATCTTCAAAGTTTTATTCACCACCATCTACCACAGGCTATTTCTAAATGTGTAGCCCTCACACTGAGCTTGGCGACGGGTACTGACATAATCACCCACTGCATGGTTCTGCTTATATTAGCATCAGACATAAGTTACAATTATTATCCGCTTATGTTGTCATTGCATTAGCCGGTTCACTAGACTTCCTTTTTCCGTGACACATCCTTTGTTGCTCAAACAGTTTTAGTCACGATTGACTACAGACATTTTGCTCGGTCATTTTAGTCATTTCAAAGATATTTAAAAAATAAAGAAATTTATAAATTATTAATAATAGTCCTGTGACTTTGACTTGGCTAGGTGGTATCACTTTCTTTTTCTTTTCAGGCACTGGTAATTTCATGGAAAATTTGAAGAATTTCAAAAATACTAAGGCTCATCTGATTCAAATCATAACTGCAAGTTCAGTCTAACACTGTTGGCAATCTGTGTATGCTAGATCATTTGATACAGAAAGGTTATTCATTAAACTTTATTGAGAAGTATCTTCTAACTTTTGCAATAACTAACAAGCAGTCGCAGACGGCGGTATCCCCCGCCGAAATGTGCAGTTGGGGAAGTGCATTCTCAATAATGTTTGCGTTCTCAGTATGTGCTAAACAAGAGGTGGGATTTTGTCAAAAAGCCTGGCTTGCGAACTCATTTAGGTACTGGTCATGGGAATGAATATACCAATAAACAAAGTCCAATAACTCTGCTGAAAATATCCGGCCAGACCTGGTTTGCGAACTCGTTCTAGATACTGGTCATGTGAACTCATAATCCAAAAATCTTTGAAATCCGTTGAGATTTGTGGAAATGAGCCCTGTGACGTCGTCTATTTGCTATTTGGTAAATTCGACAAAAATAATAAACAAAGTCCAATCAACTCTGGTAAAAATATCTGGCCAGACCTGGCTTGCGAACTCATTCTAGGTAATGGTCAGGTGAACTCATATACCACAAATCTTTTAAATCCGTTTACATTTGTTCAAGTTATGACTCTTACAAATTCGGGATGAACGGCCGGACAGACGGACGGATGGACGGAACCCATTACTATATCCCCCGCAAATTTTTAATTTGGCGCGGGATAATTATAATAAGAATTCAACTGCCACATTGTTTCATGGCAAAACTTGAAAAGAATGACTAAGGAGGAAGAGTTAAAGGTGAATTAATGCTCAAGATGCCTAAAACTAAAAACACCAAATATAATTTATAGGAGGCTGTTGAAATGATGTTTCAGAACTATACGACAATCTCTAGGTTATAATATTGTCTGTATTTCTATATTGTATATTATTTCTTATGAACAACGTACAGTCTCACTGACAACAAATATGTACCTGCATGTTGTCCGTTTTGTTGCAGAGTGTTGGGAGTGATTGATCATGGCTGCTTCAGAGAACACTGAACCGAAATTGCCCAAGGAAAGGTTTCGAGGGATGGGTTAGGGACAACAAATCGCTCTCTTCGATTATTCTACAAGACAGGAGAACCACATTAACTATGAGATAATCGAAAGCATTAAAAATGGGATTATGTTTTCATCCTGACACCCATGTGAAATCAGTTACCAGTGGGCGGCACATGGCAGTCTGCCAGTCGGGAGATATATTAAATACAAGATGGTGGTCTTGTCACTGGATGGATGCATGGTCATCCGGTGGGAGGAACGACCAAATAGGAAAATTGAGCTGCGTCCCAGCTCGGGAACCCTAGCTATATGTTCATTATAGAACATGAACGAGGCATCGATCAGACACATCAAAGCTTTGATGCTGTCATTTGAGGGTAAGTTGAATTATTTTTGTTCAATATTTGTTTAAAGCGAGCATCCTTGGAAGTGCACATCAAAACGTGCACATGCTTTAACATATGTATGTGCTATGTTATCACTGGTTTTAATGAGAAAATCAGCTTAATATTACGAATTTATGCAGTAAATAAGCTTCAATTCATGACAATTTGTTATGTGAGTCAAGTTTTAGATATAATTTTGAAAACATCAAGACTAATTATGTGAATATATGCATCGTTGGTGATTTTATACACCTTCAATTACCCATCCAAATGTCGGAAGGTTTCTGCACATCACCTTTGCATGTTCTAATAGTGGTAAGTTTCATTAGATCATCGACGGAAGCGAACAGAACCTACAACCATTGGACAGTTTAAAAGCTAAACGAACACACCATGATTTGTTAACCCTTTGAGTGCCAGGTCCGATTTTTGTATCAACCCATATACCCTGTGCCAATGCATTCTCTTATATATGCGAGTCGACCATAGGTCGCCTCGCATATATAAGAGAATGCATTGGCCTAAAAAAATTTATTTTTTACAATTTTAATAATTCATTCTTATATTCTTTAACCCTTTACCCAACAAACCGGCCAAAAACGCCCAAATAAAGCTTCAACAGCCTAAAATATCTTCCGTCTGTCTCAATAACACCATATAAATATGGATATCATTGGAACCGGTTCACTGACCACATTGTGATGGTTACAGTTATGCCCTGTGCCAATGCATTCTCTTATATATGCAAGTCGACCATAGGTCGCCTCGCATATATAAGAGAATGCATTGGCCTAAAAAAAAAAAAAAATTTAACACTTTTTACCATTTTTTCTTACATTCTTTAACAATTTTATAATTTTTTCTTACATTTTTTTTACAATTTTTATAATATTTTTCTACATTCTTTGACAATTTTATCATTTTTAATATGTGTTAAGCCAATGCATTCTCTTATATATGCGAGGCGACCTATGGTCGACTTGCATATATAAGAGAATGCATTGGCACAGGGTCGTTCTGTTGGGTAAAGGGTTAACAAGCCTAATCCATCCGGTACAGTTCAAGATCTATCTGGATTTTTAAAACTAGTATTTCTAGATGAAGAGTCAAACTAAAACAGCATTATTACATTGTCCTCATTGTATTTGAACAGTTGGTCCACTTATTCGATTCTGGTACATAAATATTAGCTTACTCTTACGCAGTAAATCATCTTTCGGTCTTGAATAAGGATAGCGCTCTGTGCATCGCTTTGCAATCATCGTGAGAGGTCACGTCATACATTCCCCAACTTAAAACTTTATAGTTTTATAGTTAGTTGTTGACTGCACATAGTGCATTCAATTTATTATTGCATTCAATTTATTATCCATAAACTCAAAATAGATGTCACAAAAGACAACTGAAGCCGACATACATGTAGTCGGCGAAAAACTTGCCAAAAGTACCGAAAAGAAGGCAAAATAATTTGCCTCGAAATTAGTTGACGCATGTGGTGTGCATGATGCCATCGGCAAAGATGGTGGAAATAACAAAATTTTATCCAACCTAAAACAAATCTCAATGTGTCAACAATAACAAGGTACTCAGTTGTGTGACATGGCAACTGAACTAATAATATGTGGATCTAATTACTTTAATAAGTGACTACAAAATCATCCACAAAATCACAACATATTTCAACTACATGTCGGAAAGGCACTCAGAAGATCCATCACTGTCGGGGAGATTACTTCATATGGTGACTGTTTGTCATATATATGCCCATCTCTACATTCTCCATCATGCTTTATATTTCCAATTTATTATGAGGACATCTGTGATGAAATATAATTTTTGGCAATATGCAACATAGTACAAAAGAGTATGTCTTATTCCAGTTGGAACATATCAGCAGAGTGTTTCAAATGACTCAATGGTTTTTGATAGTCAAGTTATATAGAACCTTACGGTTAAGACTTGTGGTCATCAATTCTGCAAAAAGGTTTTCTGAGTGTCCAACATATTTACAACTACTATATTAGCTAGTCGTGAAACATGTCCATCAAACTGTCTATACGTCTCTAAACCACACACACTACTGGCATAAACATTGCTCACATGGTCAAGAGAACCAAACAAAACATGCGGAGAGATTACAAATTATATATGATTTATTCTGGAAATATATATTATTCATACTTAAATGTGGGATGATGGAAGTTTTTCAATTAAAGTCACCAACGGAACTCAACCTCAAATCAGAAGACTGGATGCAGGGGCGCCAGAAGCATCCAAGGGCAGGGGGGGCAGAGCCTACAAAAAGGGCACTTTTCCGCAAAAAAGGCATTTTCTCCGCAAACTCGGGAAAATAACCATAAATTCATTGTGGGAAAAATCCCTTTTTTATATGGTATTTGTCGGTTTTTATGGCCGTTTTGTGATAAAATTGACAAAATATTATTCCTTGTGAAATTGGTGGTATTTGGACCAAAAAAGTCACATTTTGCTATAAAAACACGAGATTAAACACACAAAAAGCATTTTCTGTCTCCAGAAAAAGGGCAAGTCCTGCCCCCGCTCGCCCCCCTTGGTCAAGGGCATGGGTGGTCAGCTGCCCCCTCTGCCGGCGCCCCTGACTGGATGGCATATACTGACTGGACAGCTGTGATTTGTACAGCAGATAGGATTACACTGGAACTAAGAGTTAATTATCAAATATGTCTACATGTGGATTCTAGCATCAAAACGAGTCAGAATTCCTTGCTAATGAGCTTGAAGACCACAAGATGAATGAATTTAACTAGGTGGGATGGTCCCAATGGGACTAATGATATCCCCTACAGTGCAACTGGGTTACATTAAGTGTAGCCACATTAAAAAAAAATATTTAAATAGTACAAGCTTGGATAAAATTAGGCATGTTGCGAGCAATTTGTAAGTCGAAAAAGGAAGATAACTCCACTAAAAAAAGTTGGACAAAACTCATTGTTTATTTAAAGACATATTATGTAGTACTTATATCATTGAAAAAACCAATCAGTTAGTATCCAAACACTGTCGCCATTGGAAGAATATGCAATATACTAAGATTGTTGAAAGTTCCAACAACATCAACTGTAACAGTTCAGAGAACGCAACATTTGAACTATGCAGAAATGTAAATATTTACAACTTTATTTGGGACCCTTTATTCGGGATAAACATTACAGCAATGATTGCGCCAATAATTGTCACTGCGTATAATTTGCTTGTAATAATGAAGCTGTTTTTTTACTATTTGGATATAAAATAATTTATTTTGGTATGAGTATGTCTTATTCTATTCGGAACACATTAGCAGAGTGTTTCACATGATCTTAATGGTTTTTGATAGTAAAGTTATATAGAATCTTACGTTATAAGGCCCGTAGTTGTCAATTCTGTGAAAAAGATTTTTTTGAGTGTCCAACATATTTACGACTACTATATTAGCTAGTCGTAATTCATATCAGTAGTACAGTAGTTCATTATGTGAAATGTGTCCAGCAAACTGTCTATACGTCTCTAAACCACACACACGACTACCAACATAAACATTGCTCACATGGTCAAGAGAACCATGCAAAACATGCAGTGAGATTATAAATTATATATGATTTATTCTGGAAATATATATTATTCATACTTAAATGTGGAATGATGGAAGGTTTGATGAGGTGCTGAGGTGGCCGCCCAGCCCGGGCGGGTTAGGTGGCAATCGACATCGCCGGCCCCCAAATCGGGGGGTTTGCAGAGAAACAGGTCATTGTCGGGTCCCCGGGAGAGGGGTCGACCCGGGGCTAAAGGGGGAGGCAGAATTAAGAGTGTGGGGCCGTCGGGAGGCCAGCACCTGTCTCGGAGCGTTGGGCGGTGGGTGGGCACCCGGCACGGCAGCTCGCGCTGTGACGTGTGCAGCGAGGTCACCCGCCAGTTCCAGCGCCACGTGGAAAGGTGTCACCTGGAAATCTATATTATTCATACTTAAATGTGGGATGATGGAAGGTTTTCAATTAAAGTCACCAACGGAATTCAACTTCAAATCAGAAGACTGTAAGGCGTGTACCGACTGGACAGCAGTGATTTGTATGGCAGTTAGGATGAGGCTGCACTCAAAGAGTTAATTATCAAATATTTCTACAAGTGGATTCCAGCATCAAAGCGAGTCAGAAGTTGAAAAAGTCGGACAAAACTCATTGTTATTAAAGACATATTATGTAGTACTTATATCATTGAAAAATAACAATCAGTTAGTATCCAAACACTGTCACGATTGAAATAATGTAGCAATATACTAAGATTGTTGAAAGTTCCAACCACACCGACTGTAACAGTTCAGAGAACGCAACGTTTTAACTGTGCACAAATGTAAATATTTACTACTTTATTCGGGATGCTTTATTCGGCATATTAAAACATTACAGCAATGATTGCGCGAATAATTGTCACTGCATATAATTCATTTGTAATAATGAAGCTGTTTTCTGACTAATCTATTTTGGCATGAGTATGTCTTTTCCGTTCGGAACACATTAGCGGAGTGTTTCACATGACTTTAATGGTATATGATTGTAATGTTATATAAAATCTTACGTTATAAGACTCGTCGTCAAATCTGCGAAAACGATTTTTTTGAGTGTCCAACATATTTACGACTACTATATTAGCTAGTCATAATTATATCAGTAGTACAGTAGTTCATTATGTGAAATGTGTCCAGCAAACTGTCTATACGTCTCTAAACCACACACACGACTACCAACATAAACATTGCTCACACGGTCAAGAGAACCATGCAAAATATGTGGAGAGATTACAAATTATATATGATTTATTCTGGAAATATATATTATTCATACTTAAATGTGGGATGATGGAAGGTTTGATGAGGTGCTGAGGTGGCCGCCCAGCCCGGGCGGGTTAGGTGGCAATCGACATCCCCGGCCCCCAAATCGGGGGGTTTGCAGAGAAACAGGTCATTGTCGGGTCCCCGGGAGAGGGGTCGACCCGGGGCTAAAGGGGGAGGCAGAAGTAAGAGTGTGGGGCCGTCGGGAGGCCGGCACCTGTCTCGGAGCATTGGGCGGTGGGTGGGCACCCGGCACGGCAGCTCGCGCTGTGACGTGTGCGGTGAGGTCACCCGCCAGTTCCAGCGCCACGTGGAAAGGTGTCACCTGGAAATCTATATTATTCATACTTAAATGTGGGATGATGGAAGGTTTTCAATTAAAGTCACCAACGGAATTCAACTTCAAATCAGAAGACTGTAAGGCGTGTACCGACTGGACAGCAGCGATTTGTATGGCAGTTAGGATGAGGCTGCACTCAAGAGTTAATTATCAAATATTTCTACAAGTGGATTCCAGCATCAAAGCGAGTCAGAAGTTGAAAAAGTCGGACAAAACTCATTGTTATTAAAGACATATTATGTAGTACTTATATCATTGAAAAATAACAATCAGTTAGTATCCAAACACTGTCACGATTGAAATAATGTAGCAATATACTAAGATTGTTGAAAGTTCCAACCACACCGACTGTAACAGTTCAGAGAACGCAACGTTTTAACTGTGCACAAATGTAAATATTTACTACTTTATTCGGGATGCTTTATTCGGCATATTAAAACATTACAGCAATGATTGCGCGAATAATTGTCACTGCATATAATTCATTTGTAATAATGAAGCTGTTTTCTGACTAATCTATTTTGGCATGAGTATGTCTTTTCCGTTCGGAACACATTAGCGGAGTGTTTCACATGACTTTAATGGTATATGATTGTAATGTTATATAGAATCTTACGTTATAAGACTCGTCGTCAAATCTGCGAAAACGATTTTTTTGAGTGTCCAACATATTTACGACTACTATATTAGCTAGTCATAATTATATCAGTAGTACAGTAGTTCATTATGTGAAATGTGTCCAGCAAACTGTCTATACGTCTCTAAACCACACACACGACTACCAACATAAACATTGCTCACACGGTCAAGAGAACCATGCAAAATATGTGGAGAGATTACAAATTATATATGATTTATTCTGGAAATATATATTATTCATACTTAAATGTGGGATGATGGAAGGTTTTCAATTAAAGTCACCAACGAATTCAACTTCAAATCAGAACTTCTGAAGACTGGAAGACATGGATCAGAAACTCAAAAGATACCGATCGGCAAGCAGTCTGAGCGAAAAACTGGAAAAAAAACCCAAATCAACACCTTCATATATTTTATGGGATAGAGCGCTGAGGAAATATTAAACACCCCACCCCTCCCAGCTGCCCGCCACAAGTTGTTGGTGGCCAGCCGCTAGCACAATGGCCTACTTACAAAGTACTGAAAAATGTTTTTTTTTATTGCTCGCAGAAATGTTATCTACGAAAGAGAAATCACAGCTGCACAGGTTCCCATGGTAAAAGTAACTTCTTAAAGAAATGCACAGTAAAATATTTCATTTTACCATTCTTAGCCAAATCGTCAATACATCATCACTTGGGTGTCGAAAACTTGGGCCGCCATCGAATCGCAAACCATCATAAAGAGTTTCATGTCATGCGGCATATCCAACAGTCTAGACGGCAAGGAAGATTGGATGATGGGTAACAGAATCAAGAAGACTGGGGCTGAAGTGGCTTTCACCCTACAGGAGGCCGAAGCATTAGAATCCATTCAACCATCAGCTGATGACCTCGCAGGCGGCATCCTCTTTGATGACGACTGGTTAAACGAAGATGGCGACATCGAGTTCGCTGGCTTCGATGACGATGGCAAAGTTGTGTTTTAATTATATTGTTGTGTTTAGTATATTGTTCAACTTGTTATTGTTCAACTTGTTATATTTAATAATACATATGCAGAAAGTTATTTCAGAGTCGTTATCATTCACTTTAGGGATCACGTACATCTGAACATTGATATAAACTATAGATATAGACTATAGATATAGACTATAGATAGTGGATTTACCCAGCTGTCTGAAATGGCAGAAATCCGATGACCCATGATGCTTACAAATGGTCATTTATGGGAATTTTGGGCAATAAAACAAGACAAGAAGTAATATTTTAATATACACATCAAAATGAAAAAAATACTTTCTCAAAGTAACTTATACTTAACTTTATTTAATCTGGAAGCCGTGTATATTTCCCCGAAACTCTGTGTTGGATCGACTTTATTTTATGGATCTATTTCTTCAGTTTTACTGTCCCGATTTCTTGGGATTTTTGGTTTGCAAAGGGTCATATCCGGGTTTAAGCCCACTTGGATTTTTGAGCTCAAATAAAACAAAGGCCCCCTGGGCCTAAACGCGGGTCAGTACGGTAGTTCATAAAAAATTCCTCTGTAGAAAAACAAATTGTGTTAATATAAACATTTTTCACCTGAGCACATGCTTACCTCAGAGATTGCTAATTTGTGCAAACATTTTAAATTTTCTTCAGAAAAGTATCTAAATTGTTTTTATTTATCTAAAAGGCAGATATTTGTGATGATTATTTCAATAGTTCCCAAAAATGTAATATCTATAGTCCTTAACATTCTGACACCAACAACCATGAAGAGCAAGACATCTCAAATTGGGTTGTGTCAGTCTGCGGCTTCTCGCATGTCCAAAAAGAGATCGTTCCTAAGACAACATCTACCCAGAAGTCGGGTACCTCAATGTAACGGGATGATCGCCCTTCCTATGAGAACATTTTGACTGTGAGAACGAACAGTCAGCATTGATTGCAGTGTTCGCGCTGGACCGAAAAAAACTTTAGCCAAAAGTTTAGCCAAATGAAAATTATATTAGCCAAATGAAAAAAACTTTAGCCAAATGTTTTTTGGCCAAATTAAAAAAAACTTTGGCCAAATTAAATCATCGTTTTCTGGTCGGTTCACAATTAATGACTAAAACGTAAAATCTAACATACACAGGTAAAATACACAATAATTTAAATAATTTTGATGAACTAGAAGTATTTTTATATATATCATTTATTAAAAATTTATTAATCTTTATGTGAAAGAGTGATTTGGAGGGGGGTAACCCGGGATTGTCCTTCTTAATGTCATTATTTTTTTGTTTTATAACAATATCTTTTTTTAAATCATTAAATATTTATCCTTGCGAAAATATCTAAGTGACATCTGGAAACTAATAACTTAATATTGTTACGCCATTATCAAATTACAATCTGTCATAAAAGCATGCATATTATTTTGACTGTATCGGTATTGACGACAAATAGCCACAAAATATCTGTCGTGATTCACATTTGGCTGATTAAGCTATTGTCTTACACTTGGTGCTCATAAACCTCGACCGTCAAAAATACAATGTCATCATAAACATGCATTGTGCAGGAGCGCCGTGAGTGACCAGACAGACACTGGGCTGAATGGGGGATTAGGGGATTAAATGTAATAATTAATAATGACCTTTTGCTGCTTCGTGCAGAGTGACGTAATCTTTCTCCAGATTAAAACAGCCTGTTACGAACAAATTGCTTATATACCGGCGTCAATGCACTTTACAAAACATTGCTTTCTTCACATTGTCATAATTCAACCACGGTCGGTTTAATGTCCATGTGTCTTTGAATGTCCGTCTTGTGAAAACTAAAGATGATTGCATATCACTTTGTGATCGCTTGGTTGATAGAGTTGTCGATCGGGTTTCCCTTTGTACGATATTTCATAAGTACGAAAATAATGAAATACTTTCGTCACCTAACTTTGTCTTGAATGTCGATCTATTGAGCGCTTTTATTAATTAGCTTTCTGGCTCCAATGCTTTCAGTCTCCATTTGGGTTCAAAAAAAGTTTAGCCAAAAGTTTAGCCAAATGAAATTTTTATTAGCCAAATTCGAAAAAGATTAGCCATTGGCTAATTTGGCTACCGACAGCGCGAACACTGATTGATTGAAACATATTTATCCTCTGAACTGCCTCAAACTATAGGGACTAAAGGACTAAAAAGAGAAATAGTGACAAAATCTACCCAGAAGTCAGGTTCACTAATGTGGAATCTTATCATACTGGGATAAAACAAATTTATGAGATAATCGAAAGCATTAAAAATGGGATTATGTTTTTATCCAAACACCCATGTGAAATCAGTTACCAGTGGGCGGCACGTGGCAGTCTACCAATCAGGAGATGTATTAAATAAAAGATGGTGGTCTTGTCACTGGATGGCTGCATAGTCATTCAGTGGGAGGAACGACCAAATAGGAAAATTGAGCTGCGTCCCAGCTCGGGAACCCTAGCTATCTGTTCATTATAGAACATGAATGAAGCATCAATCAGACACATCAAAGCTTTGATGCTGTCATTTGAGGGTAAAGTTGAATTATTTTTTTTCAATATTTGTTTAAAATGAGCATCCTTGGAAGTGCAAGATAAAAACAAATACATGCAAATACATATGTATGTGCTATGTTATCACTGTTTTTAACATGAAAATAATATTAATATTAAAAATTTAAACAGTAAATAAGCTTAAATTCATGATTTTCAGAAGGTATCTGCACATCACCTTTGCATGTTCTGATGGTGGTAAGTTACATTAGATCGACGGAAGCGAACAGAACCTACAACCATTGGACATTTTAAAAGCTAAACGAACACTCCACAATTTGTTAACAAGCCTAATCCAACCTGAATATCATCACAAACTATTTGCTAGTGCCAGCTGTTCATGGGGTACTTTATAGGGTATACATTCTCTCTTCTTGGTAAACAACTGTCCGCAACTGGTTGATATTTCTTGCGCACCCACACTCCCACCCATTATTTCTGCTTCAGTTTTGGGAATGGATATCCTTTTTGCTAACAGCTATTCTTAGTGAGTTTTTCAGCTCTATGGGATAGACCAGGATCTCATGGTTGGACCAAAAAAAAAGGAGCTTCACCAATAACAAGAAAGCTGAAGGTCAATAAACATGTTTTCGACTACCTGTTGCTTTATTGATTAATAAAAGGCAGTCATTAAGGCAAACCTGTATCGTTATTAATAACAACTGACATAAACATTGCTCACATGGTCAAGAGAACCATGCAAACAAAACATGAGGAGAGATTACAAATTATATATGATTTATTCTGGAAATATATATTATTGATAATTAAATGTGGGATGATGGAAGATTTTCAATTAAAGTCGCCAACGGAATTCAACTTCAAATCAGAAGACTGGAAGGCATGGATCAGAAACTCAAAAGATACCGATCGGCAAGCAGTCTGAGCGAAAAAAACTGGTTCCTCAATGTAACGATATGATCACCCACGCTATGAGAACATTCTGACTGTGAGAACGTACATTCTGCATTGATTGAAACATTAAATTAATTTATCCTGCCTTCAACTAAGAAGGAGAAAAAGGACCAGAAAGAGCGATCCTGACAAAATCTACCCAGTAGTCAGGTTCACTAATATGGAATCGCGATACACTTTCAAACAATATGCATATCGTGTTGTGTCATGTGTATCACGATACAGGAAATCAAGTAATGTCTGAAGATGGGCTAGTGTAAAAAAGCAAAATCCTGGAATTATCTCTCAAGTTTACATGTATGCTTTGTATATTTGACTCATCTAGCCAACAATTGAACTCCCATGATATGTGCGAATTCTGACCAAGAGACCGAATATTACAAACTATACCCAGAAGTCAGGTTCCTTGATGTACCGAGATGACCTCCCGTGTTATGTGTGAATTCTGACTGAGACTAACATTCTACGTCGAATCTTGATGTACCGGGATGACCTCCCATGTTATGTGCGAATTCCGACCAAGAGACCGATTATTACAAACTATACCCAGAGTCAGGTTCCTTGATGTACCGAGATGACCTCCCGTGTTATGTGAGAATTCCGACTGAGACTAACATTCTACGTCGAATCTTGATGTACCGGGATGACCTCCCATGTTATGTGCGAATTCCGACCAAGAGACCGATTATTACAAACTATACCCAGAGTCAGGTTCCTTGATGTACCGAGATGACCTCCCGTGTTATGTGAGAATTCCGACTGAGACTAACATTCTACGTCAAATCTTGATGTACCGGGATGACCTCCCATGTTATGTGCGAATTCCGACCAAGAGACCGATTATTACAAACTATACCCAGAGTCAGGTTCCTTGATGTACCGAGATGACCTCCCGTGTTATGTGAGAATTCCGACTGAGACTAACATTCTACGTCGAATCTTGATGTACCGGGATGATCTCCCTTGTTATGTGTGAATTCCGACCATGAGACCGAACATTCATCTAATGTTAACATACTGGGATGATCTCCCTTGTTATGTGTGAATTCCGACTGAGAATAACATTCTATGTCGATCTTGATGTACCGGGATGACCTCCCATGTCATCTGTAAAATCCGACCATGAGACTTAATATTCTATGTCAAATCTTATCCTACCAGGATGACCTCCCTTATTATGTGCGGATTCTGACACTGAGACCAAATATTCTACATCAAATCTTATCAAACAGGGATTACCTGTCATGCTAGATGTGGATTCCAACCATTAAACTGAATAATCGTCTCGTTAACTTATGCCAATACCATCAACCTGGTGTGAAACCACTCAATAAAATGAATAATGTTCATAGTTCAATCAATATGTTGTTCACAATTCTCAATGGGACTCGGTGTATAAATTATATTTAACAAAAGACTTGAAAATAATTTTTGGTTACATTACAATGTATCTCTTGTTCTCAATGTATTTCTCATTGTTTGACTTTACACAATGGATGGCAGTAAAATGTGTCATTTGCTGTTATTTATGTGTATTTACTGTACACAATAGATGGCAGTACAATGTGTCATTTGCTGTTATCTTGTGTATTTACTGGATGGTAGTGGAGGGGTTTTCGGGAAAAATATGCAGACAACAGATGATAAAAGTGTAGAAGGAGTTCAATTTTTTGGAGGGAAATATTCAGATAATAAGTTCAAATGTGGTCTTTTGTTGAACTATTATCTGAACATTTCCTATGGGGAACTACTCATCAATGAGTATTTAGTATAAAAGCAGTAACACAGTATGCATGTGTTCAGTATACGTATCATCTATGTTTGGTGATAAGGATGAAGGAGATCATTACACACCTTTTAAAGATATTGATGGCCTTTGTGGTGGGTCCACGAGACCTAATATACATCATCGAATCTTATCATATCGGGATGATCTGTCATGCTACGTGTGGATTCCGACCATTAGACTGAACAATCGTCTCTATATCTTATGCTATAATACCATCAACCTGGTGGTGAAACCACTCAATAAAATGGATAATGTTCATAGTTCAATCAATATGTCTTTCGAAATTCTCAATGGGACTCAGTGTATAAATTATATTTAACACAAGACTTGCAAATAATTTCTGGTTACATTACTTGTTTTTGAGTTGTGCAAACATTTACACCTTCATGGATTTTAATATAGCATAAGATAAAAATCAAAATCTTAGTTTTCACAAACAGTGGACACCGGGTCAGATGGAAAGAAATGACGATAAAGAGATATAGTTCAATTACAAAATCTACCCAGCAGTTAGGTTCACTAATGTTGAATCTTATACCGGGATAACCTCCCTTGTGATGTGCGGATTCTGACCGTGAGACAGAACATTCTACATCGAATCTTATCATACTGGGATGACATCCCATGTTATTTACAGACACTGACTGAGATTGAACATTCTACATTGAATCTTATAATACCAGGATGACCTACAGTAATGCTCTAAGTAATCAACTTCTTAACCACAGCAGAATTATGGGTATAAACTTTTCATGATTTAGTCGGAAATATGGCTTGTTGCCATTCATCGGAAAGTTCTCGGGGACTGCTGTGGTTAAGAAGTCGATTACTTAGAGCATTACTGTACCATGTTATTTACGGATTCCAAACACTGACTCAAACAATTTTTTCTCGGAAAAAGGTTAGAATGGTAGGTGTAATACACTAATATACGAATGTGTGATTTAAGTACCACAGGATTACGGTTTCTCGTACATCCCATATTAAGATGGAAACATTAAATCACTTTATACACGATCCCCTGATACTCTTATAAACCTATGTATCTCTTGTCGCAATGTATTTCTCATTGTTTGACTGTACAAAATGGATGGCAGTAAAATGTTTCATTTTCTGTTATTTGTGTATATTTACTGGATGGTAGACGCTGAAGGTGAGAACCATTATAATAACCCTTAATCTATACAAAATGTATTCTCCCACTTCAGTTAGAAAAGTATACATTGGAATGGCCTATTATTCATCTGAGGGGTTTTCAGGAACAATAAGCAGACAACAGATAATACAAGTGTAAAGGGAGCTCTATTTTTTGGATGGAAATGATCGGATAATAAGTTCAACTATGGTCATTTGTTGAACTTATTACCTGAACATTTCCTATGGGAACTACTTGTCAATGAGTATTTAGAATAGAAAGGGTTAACACAGTATCAAGCCTGTAAATAACTTTTTTTCAGTGTCTGACATAATGTCAGAGAGAATATATTTGGTGTCTGACATTTTAATTTGGGGTGTGAAATTTTAGAAGGAGCATAAAAGTGTTGCTTAAACATGGATTTGATGGAAGTAGGGTTTGTATTTGAATATTGACAACATGTATCTATCTCATAAAATAACATTTGATGTAAAATGTGAGAAAAAAGTCAGTTAATTTTTAATAAGAAGACAAACTTGAATTTGAAACAGTTTTAATAATAGTCAATTTCGCTTTATTGCATAGCGTCGGTGCATGGCTTTTCTTATACAGTTAACCGAATATGCATAAAGCCGAAATCACGATAAAAAGAAGCATAAGCCGTTTTTCTATCACCAGCATCAGTCTAGAAATACAGTGAATTGTTTATGTTTCGTTCATTCAATTTCATCATCAATTTAGTTTGTTTAAAAAAAATAATATCTAAAGAGCTTCATCTATATTAATTTAATGTTATTCCATATTATATTATCATCTATGATTGTAAAATGTTCAAGAATAAAACAATGTTCTTGTCAAGAACGGCAACCCCCATTGATAATAAACTCACTATATACATGTTTATATTTAGAATATATCCAATCAATCAGTTAGAAATGCATTACACACATGTAATATTAAACAAATAATCATTAACTACCCACCAAATATCAGTTAATATAGCCACCAACAACTGGTAAGAAAAACACCAACGTTTCCCGATAAAATTATAAAAATACTATTTTTGTTTGTTTCACGTTATGAGAAGGGGGATAATTCTATGTACGGTAGTTGCCGTTTATCTTCGGTAATTTTGTTTGTTTCAAAATAAATAGGTATATGAAGAACCATCTATCCATGTAGCCAACTGGAAAAACTAACAAAAATCAAATTGATTTCCCAATATATCATGCATATTTGTGAGCGCAATTTACGAAACTATATTGAACTATGGGAAGAGGCATAACTCTATTCATTAAATGAAACATTAATTTTTGGGAAATAAAAGTGTCTTCAAAAATTAAATAAAATCTGATCTGATAATTAATCAGTGCACATCACACCAAAAACAATTGAGTAGCCACTGTCAAACGTAAATGTTTGCTGAATTGAGCCCCAATATAGTTTTAATTAAACACTGAAGCCCAACAGTGTATGACACTTTCTTTAATTGGTACGCTCACAAATGACTCCAAGCAACATGACAGTTCAACAAAGGTTATTGTTTTGATAGCATGTGCTCCTAGCATTTCTTTAGTGACCTCATTGACATTGCTATGATTTCATTTTGTGCTGCGGCTGCAGTTAATGGAATTAGGTCAAATTCACACCTCAATGCATGCATTAATCTTTTGTTATCGCCACAGAAGCTGTTTTGTTTCCCAGAAGCCGGCGATTTCTAAGAAGTTGGAGCATGAATAAATATTGAAGACCTGTTAAATACGGGTTATTTAAATTTAGACAAAATAAATCACTTTGTGTTGCGAAGACAATAATTTGATGATTTATTTCTGAACTATTTTCCGTAACCTCCAGCTGTAACCTCGCGTAATTAGAGCTACCCATGTCATTCGCGGAAAAACTTAGTTTCACTTTCGGTTTCAACACAAACTGACCGGGAAACTGGAATAATTGCGCAGGTGTTTACAAACTTGCATTCAACAGATTCTGTTAATCTGATAGAATTCCTGGAAATATTATTTGATCTTTCAATAAGATTATCTGAATCTGACATAAATTCCAGGAATCAATTGCGCCGGTGATTACAAACGCCATGTGTTTAGTCGGCGTCTTGATACTTCATTGATGGAATTCCCGGAAACTTCCTTCCTTTCACTTATCGGAATTGCAACTGGAACTGCATGTGTTTACATACGTTTTTTAAAGGAAATAAGGAAGCATACAGGAAATGTTTGTGAACAGAAGCATGTTAGAAGAAATAGAAAGCACTTTCGGTTTAGTTGGATTCCTTGTTGGGGAATTCCCGGAAATCTTCCTTTCACATTGAATTCTCAGAATTGCAACTGGAACTTCAGGTGTTTACAAACGTTTACAAACTCAACAAACAACCAAATAAATATACAAATTTCAATAAATCATGCAATTCACAAATAAATATGGAAACATACAGGAAATGTGTGTCAACAGAAGCATGTTACCGAGAAGAGATAGAAAACCACGTGTGTTATGAAATTGAAAATTGCCGTCTTCGCTCTCGCGATGGTCATCTTCAACAACTTTGTATTAAGTTTTCCCATAACATACGTTTTTCAAGGTAAATATTTTTACAAATTGCTATAATTTCGACATCATGAGGTGACTTTTTACCCCTTCTCATCAACATTTTTGGCGATTTTCGTATGCATAAAAACGGAATAGAGTCCGACCCTTATGCAAATAAACGATTAGAAAATAGTCTTTTTATGAGAAAATGGTTTGGTGCATGCATATTTTATGCAAATGACCGAAATATGCATTTAAACGATATGCAATTAACTGAAATTGACTGTAGTACTTTTTCTCTTAGTGTTCAAGTTAGTTCTAGCCGCGTTAGTACTAGTACTACTAGAAGTACTGTAGCATTACTGTTTCTTGTACATCCCATTAAGATGGAAACATTTAATCACTTTATACATGATGCCCTGATACTCTTATAAACCTATGTATCTCTTGTCGCAAAATGTATTTCTCATTGTTTGACTTTACACAATGGATGGCAGTAAAATGTTTCATTTTCTGTCATTCGTGTATATTTACTGGATGGTAGCTGTGATCATCAGAGAAGGATAATGTACGTTGATACAAAATCAATGGATGGCAGTAAAATGTTTCATTTTCTGAAATAATCAGTAAATAGAAGACGCTGTTATAAATAGGACTGTTCTACAGGTGTCTATCTTACAGAGAAGGATAATGTACATTGATACGAAATCATCAGTAAATTAGAAGAGGCATCTGTCTTACAGAGAAATCACATCCTAGTACTGGAAGACTACCCAGTGAACAAAAACCTCTTTTGTTTCGCGATTATCATCGATAAAATCTCGAAACTGAAGAGGGAATCGCCATGTGATACCCAGTTGTGTAGTTTGTGCAGAGGGAATCGCCTTGTGATACCCAGCCATGTGGTTTATGTAGAGGGAATCGCCTCATGATACACAGTTGTGTAATTTGCGTAGAGGGAATCGCCTCGTGATACCAAGATGTGTAGTTTGTAGTTTGTGTAGAGGAAATTGCCTTGTGATACACAGTTGTGTTGTTTGTGTAGAGGAAATCGCCTCGTGATACACAGTTGTGTAGTTTGTGTAGAGGGAATCGCCTCGTGATACCAAGTTGAGTAGTTTATGCCATAAGTGTATCACCAAGTGATATTTCCCCCATTCAAAATATTTATTAATTTCTCAACTCCATACATAATTCTTCTGTAAAAGCCAGAAAGGATATCACAGCGGAATAGAAAAGGCATATCGAAGGACACACCTGGCATAGCATATCTTGATGTATACAAATACATCCGTGGAAAAAAGGGAAAATGTTGGGGATGTTCCACAAACCTTACAAAAGTTCTGTAAAATTCATTTATATATTCATTCAATCAATCACATAAAATTGTCAATTCTTCTTTATCTTAATCATCTTAACTAGGGATTGCCACATACTCTAAACAGACAGTGATCGATTGGTGTAACATAAATATTTTGTTGTTGTTGATTTGATTGAAACCGTGAGATTACAAGCTTAATCCGGGAGCGCGGGAGATGAGGCCTCAAATCGGTAGTCTCCCGCACGATCCGGGAGATTAAACAGGTCTGGTTGGGAGATGTCCAGGCCTGGATAACTCCTCACCTGCATCCAGCACCTGCATGGCAATAAATCATCTTATGTTTTTATTGCTTATTTTTCTTTATAGTCATGAAATGGCGAGAAATTACCTCTTCATTGCTATGACATCGGCGACTATTATGGACGTAAATGTGCATGTTGTGTGCTATATAGTCCGTTGTACATATGGACCTACTTCAGCACAGGCCATTATTCATAACTGGAACTCAGAGATTGGTGCATCAGAATAACTGTATCTCAAAGTTTCAAACAGTGTATGATGTTCCACGATTGCGATCGATAATAGCATTTCAACTGAGTCAGTTTTATGGTTCTTGTGATATTCACATTATATTTTTCCATTGGTAAAAAATGGCAATAACGTCAATTGCCGAGCACACGACATCATAATGTCATTAAGCAGCGAAGAGGTAAACTTCTTCCGAGAAAAAGTTGTTTGAGTCAGAGTTTGGGGTGGGGGAGGCATAGGTTCGTATAGAAGGTGTAAGTGATACATAATATACTAATGTCAGTACTAAGTACAGCAGCATTACTTTTCTAGTGCATCCCATATTAAGATGGAACTGGAAATCACTATATATACACGATGCCCTGATCATCATATAAACCTCTCTATTTCTTGTTCTCAATGTAATTATCATTGTTTGACTGTACACAATGGATGGCAGTAAAATGTTTCATTTTCTGTTATTTATGTGTATTTACTGTACACAATGGATCGCTGTCAAATGTTTCATTTACTGAAATCATCAGTAAATAGAAGACGTTGTTATGAATACGGGTGTACTACAGTGTCTATCTTTACAGAGAAATCACATCCTAGTACTGGAAGATTACCCACTGAACAAAACACTCAGTCATGCTGCATATAGAGGGTAAGAATCCTCAAGTTAGAACGTTGGAGAACCCTCAAGTTGATATCTCTATCTGTCAGAACAGGCTGAATCGGGACCTGCAAAATGGAAGTATTGACCCAACCACCCACATCACAGAAAACACAGTGGGAGCACATTTTGGCCTCTCAGATTGGGATGCATAGAGATTGCCAAGAATTCCCAAATACCAAAGACAAACTAAGTCTTGGGGAGTGGTACAGAGTAGACTGTCCTATGTATTAATACAACATAACATCCAGCATTCCAGGTACCTGTCGGGATTTCAGATTGGCAAGCAATTTAGTGGTACTTCCGGAATAGATAATCATTACCTGGTATAAATGTGGGGAACCCTGTGTACAAACATATAAGTTGTTGCCTTGGTTGTCATGATGATGGTACAGATTGTTTGCTCGTATTCACGAGGTAGTTCCAGAAGCAGTGGAGGCGATGTTATAAATGTGGGGAACCCTGTGTACAAACACATAAGTTGAACCTTGGTTGCCATGATGATGGTACAGATTGTTTGCTCGTATTCATGAGGTAGTTCCAGAAGCAGTGGAGGCGATGTTATAAATGTGGGGAACCCTGTGTACAAACACATAAGTTGTTGCCTTGGTTGCCATGATGATGGTACAGATTGTTTGCTCGTATTCAGGAGGTAGTTCCAGAAGCAGTGGAGGCTATGTTATAAATGTGGGTAACCCTGTGTACAAACACATAAGTTGTTGCCTTGGTTGCCATGATGATGGTACAGATTGTTTGCTCGTATTCACGAGGTAGTTCCAGAAGCACTGAAAAAAACAAAACTATTAAAATGGATGAGGCAGATTTTGTAATATTTCTGCCGTGGCTGTATAATCACCACGATGCATGGTTCCCGGTGAAGAGTAATATGTATCACTTCCCAGTCAGTGAGTCGTGTGAAGAGTATATTAAGGATAACGTAGAAGAGGCGATGTTATAAATATGGGTAACCCTGTGTACAAACATATAAGTTGTTGCCTTGATTGTTGTCATGATGATGGTATAGATTGTTTGCTCGTATTCACGAGGTAGTTCTAGAAGCAGTGGAGGCGATGGTATAAATGTGGATAACCCTGTGTACAAACACATAAGTTGTTGCTTTGGTTGCCATGATGATGGCACAGATTGTTTGCTCGTATTCACAAGGTAGTTCCAGAAGCAATGGAGGTGATGTCGAGAAACTCGGAATAGATAATCATTACCTGGTATAAATGTGGGGAACCCTGTGTACAAACACATAAGTTGTTGCCTTGGTTGCCATGATGATTATACAGATTGTTTGCTCGTATTCAGGAGGTAGTTCCAGAAGCAGTGGAGGTGATGGTATAAATGTGGGGAACCCTGTGTACAAACACATAAGTTGAACCTTGGTTGCCATGATGATGGTACAGATTGTTTGCTCGTATTCACGAGGTAGTTCCAGAAGCAGTGGAGGTGATGTTATAAATGTGGGTAAAACTTGGTCAGAAGAAGGCGCTTTCAGCGCTACATGCAACAAATATCAGTGACCCAATGTCACCATCATTAGAATGTAATAATATATGGTAAATAATTCCCCCCTCATCCAAGACTACATTGAAGGATGAGGGGAATTCTATGATTATAAGTGAGTATGAGAGGGATGAGGGGAATTATATGATTATAAGCGAGTATGAGAGGGATGAATTAGCATATTGTCGGGAGACAGGGTTAAAGACATATTATGGACTTTTTTGAGTGCGATAAACTTATAAGTTAGTACTCAGGAGATATGCCAACCTGGGGAATGTATCATTCTACTAAGATCACCGAAAACTTCAAATGCATCGACCATACCTCTCGATAGAAAACATCATCAGAACTAAGCTCAATTGTAAATAAGTACACCTCAATTCGGGATGCAACAATCATCGATAAACTAACGCCATCTAGAGTAAAGTCGCGTAATTTCGGTCAGACTGCCAAGTTCGGTCACTCCAACTGAATGTGAAATACAGAAAGGCCAGCATCAAATCGTTTTATGTCAATATGTCAAAATCAACTTGGGTTCCGCCCACTGCACTCAGTGATCAAATTGGCCAATGGGGATGCCTGTTAGTACCAGCGTTAGTTTGTTTATATCACGTGACATCTCTCCTTGTTTGAAAGTCAAGAAAAGAACAGACGTCACTGCTAGTAATAACACTGTAAGATCTGTGGAACATGTATTTTTTCATTTGATACTCTATCTCTATTAATGTTTTTACTTTAGTTGATGTTTATAGCATTGTTTCAGCATTTTTTTTCTTGTGAATGATTACATAAAATAACAATAAAATATGTTTGAAAGTGACCAAAGTTACCGTCCACAATATGAACCGAATGCCGGTATCTTCGGTCACAGTAAATCCAATATCCCCATGGATATACCGTAGGCCTACATGTACATGTAGACCTGTGCCATTATATCGATCATAACACTGCACATATACTTATACATTCACATGAACAAATGTGCTTGTTATGTTTTTGTTCAAGTTTGACATCATGTTCTAATTTGTTTCCATTGTAGGCCTACATTGTTTCCTGTTATACAGTTAGTTAACTGGTGTACGCAATGAGTTATCTTTTGGATATAAACACAAAATAATGTTAAATAAGCTTACATGTTATCAATTAATATTCCAATTTCCAGGAACAAAAGCTCGATAAATAATTGAAATTATGACCAACATCATATCAGGTTGTGGCACAGTGTTTACGGTGTCCGTCGTGACGTTGGAATGTATAGGCGGATGTAGCTATATAGACAATGTAGCAAAATAGTTGGCAGAGTTGCCGATGCTGCATCCCCAAATATTTGCATTTGAATTAATATGGAACTTTTATGTTTACCAGCATGTCGAACTTGTAGTACAAATTCGGCAATCAAAGAGCTAATTATATGGAGTATTAAGACCCTATGAAACTAAATGAGTTTCTCATGTCATTATAAAACTGGTAAGTTTACATGTGGAGGGAAAAATAAAGTAAATGGTACAACATGAAAGGGTGAGGGGTGAACATGTGAAGAGATATCTTACTACATATATAAAACATTTTAACAAATAAACAATTAAACCAAATAAATAACTCTATGCGGCACATTTTCGTTCCTTGTTTGTATACCGAGTTAAACCGTGCAAATTAACGAAGAGAACACACTGTGGTGCCAAAATGGGTGAGTATTATTACTTAAATCTGTTAACCCAGACGTGCACACATCGCTGAAGTAATATTATGATTCAGCACGTTTGCACATTCACTGATGCATGTGCAAATTTTTTAGAGAAATACAAACCTGTCGCTTTAAAGTCTACAGTCTATACTTGTTTTGTTTGTCAATGATATACTTAATAATAATTGCCAACGACTGTATAATTAGAACGCTGGAATTAAAAAGGTGACTCTTTTGTTTCAAACAATTTCGGATTTTGTCATGAAAAATGTAGCAACATTGAAAGCCAACCACGAGAAATGTGACAGCTTCAATGAGTGTCTTCTCACCATACACCTGTAGGCTACTAATATACACATAAGTGACAGCTAACTAGTAACGTCGTTATATAATGCATTAATGCATTATTAGTAAGCACTTTAAACCAAAGTTAACAAACCATAACTTTGTTTCATAAAATTTAACTTTTGTTGACAAATACGGGTCAAAATGCAGATATACACGCTCAAACATCTATTTTTTTCTTTTTTCTGGAGCTGTCAATCCGGAAATCCTCCAAACTATCGGAGTCCAGATGCGCTTTAGATGATGATACAGTAGTCGACTACTTCGACAAGTTGGTGCAGATTTCAGACGGAATAAGGCCTGAGCACATCTGGAACATGGATGAGAAAGGAGTGAATCTGGAGCACAAACCACAATGGGTGATGGCACGGAAAGGATCCAAAATAGTGTCCGGGCGAGTCGGCAACAGTCGAGAAAACATCACAATCGTTGCAGCGATTAGTGGCAGTGGTAGGAAACTACCACCAATGTTTGTGGTGAAAGGAAAAACCGAACGGAGTTTACACGCCTATGATACAGAGGATGGTCCGGAGGGATCTTTATGGACTTATCAAAGCAACGGGTGGATGGAGGACATTCTGGGTGAGAGCTGGTTTCGTGATGTTTTTTTGAAACAATGTGGCCCTCATAGGCCACAATTACTCATAATGGACCAGCATAAGACACACGAAGTTACGGGTCTGTTGGAGAAAGCACAACAGAACCAGATCAAGATTCTGGCAATGCCCGCCCACAGCAGCCATATTCTGCAGCCGCTGGACAAGGGAGTGTTTGGGCTGTTAGAAAAATACTACAATGTTTGCACGGCATACACCAGCAGCACTGGACGAGTGATTACAAAATGCGTCTGGCCGAAGTTATTCCGAGAAGCATGGTTCCTGGCGACGAGTGGAGATAACATCAGGAGTGATTTCAGAACCACGGGAATAGTTCCCTTAAACCCATATGTCATATCTCCACAGGCGTGTGCACCTTCGGCGACTACTATCGAGTCTTCTGAACCAGGTCCATCAGCCCCCGAAACAGGTCCATCAGCTCCTGAACCAGGTCCATCAGGGGATGCATCTTCCGACTCGGTGCCAGGTCCTTCAGGTAATAACAACGGTGAAGTTTTATAGATACACTGAGAACAAATTTGGCTTTTGTAAAATTTTATTTTAAAGGGTTAGTATGGTTATTTTCTCATGTTATCATTTTCTAGGAAAAATAATACACACGATCACCTGTCATGTACTCCCGTCACGCTCAGTAATCATACTGCGACATCACGTGCACAGTATTGATTCAGCCAAGAGAGTGTGTAGGCCTAACTGATTGATCCTAACTCAGCAAAGCGTTTTTGTTATTGAGAAATAACGTCAATGTTTTGAATGGCAAATTCAATGCAAATCATATAATTGTAAAAACGTTTAGGAATATAATTATGCATATCATATCATATCTCTTTCAGGGGATAATGCAGTTGCAGATCTGTCAGACAGCCTACATGTAGACGATCTTCCGTCGGTCATGGATCTGTGTGACCTGGATGTATTTCCCGACACTATGATTGACCTGCCTGCCACGCTGGACTTACAATCGGGAGAATCTGTTAGCTTAACGGTGGACTGGAATGCAGAGTTGGAAGGGATTTTCAGACCGAGTGGCGCTGTTGTGGAGCAGAAGAGAGGAAGAAGAAGAGAGAGGAAAAGCAGCAGGCCAAGATGTTACAGGACTTATTAAAGAAATTGATTAGCTCGCAAGAATGATGTATTATATATATAGCCTACGTGTCATTGCCATTTACCATTACTATATGTTTATTTATTAATTATATTAAAGCGATGTGAGCTGATCAAACCCATACTAAATTTGTTTCCCCTACCTTTATAAAAAATATTTAAGTACAACAAACCTCATACCACCCCGTATAGACACATATATCGTCAATTATGAGCATTTTTAGTTATTATTTTACCGCTTCAAATTTATCTTTGGGGTCCCCAAAGATAAGCTAATGTTGTGTCACGTCATAATAAAGAGCGTTTAAGGATATGTTCCCCGTTCAATAGGATGCGTTTCAACACAAACACGCGCACCACGATGCCATTATATGGTATATAAATATGAAGCTATAAGTCAGGTTTAGAGCTATTTGGTGTATTTTACGTACCACAACAAGTGGGTAACGTATAATCAGCTCGGAAAAACCTTTCTAATGAGACAAGATGTGAAAATTCGGTAGATTTCACCCAAAATTCACCAAATCAACACCGGATCAGAACAAGTCAATTTAGTTAGTTAGGTCAACTGCACGTGTGTGGATTTCTTCCACCAGTCCACCACTAAAACTGGCACGTCACGATATGGTCTAGTTGTTGAAAGTGACAATAAACCCCAACCAACCAATCAATCAATATCAATCAATATAGCCTAACGTTGTATAAGCAATCAAATATTCAAAATTTATTTAGGCTAAGTTAACACTTGTCAAGACAGAATACATCTCATCATTCCAGATGAAATCCTACATTATCAAAGGCGTGTGGTCTGTCGGTATGCACCACTACGGCCCAAAGAGCCTGTGTGTTAACGGGAGTTATTCCGTGGAGAGAGATGCAGAAAATCGGTTTGACGTGAACGCGATGAAGGTGAAAGAATATCCAGGTGGAATGGTTCGAGTATACATAAGGCGGGAGTGTGCAGCGAAGTTGGTAAAGGTGTTGGCTTCATCCAAGGCCAGGTATACCTCAAGCCGAAGGAGCAGCCGATAATTTGTAGACGGAAGCCGCAGCAGTCATGTAGTATGGGATTTCGTGTGCTGGACGATAAACAGCAAGGCGTAGAAGCCATCATGTCTGCTAAATTAATCCATTATACAAAATTTAAATATATACCATATGTCTGTGATTTTTTTTTTAAATAATACAAGTGACCGAAAATACCATCCCACAAACCGAAATATCAAGATTTCTGACCGGAGTTACGATCTGTCAGATGAGAGCATTCATCGTATTGCCTTCGACATATTAACCAATGAAAACGATATTTACATCTCTCTTTCTCTCCATTAGAATGACGTTAAACTGATTGCCATCAAATGTGAACGTGAGCTATGCTTTCTCCTTTGTTATTCCTGGAAAACGAAAAAAGTGACCGAAATTACCCGACTTTACTCTAGAGTCATTGCATTTAATTAATATATAAGGATGACGGTGTGTGTTGTCAATTTGGATTAATATTAATTAAAAAATAACTACTTTGAGCAAGATTATTCTCCATATCTATTTGATCATCATACTGGAGTGTTTCACATCACTTTAAATGATCTCTGTTCAAAGTAGGTCGATAAAAGTGCTCAGCAGTCGAGCAAAAACAGGTCAAGAGTAGTCAAGCCAGTGTAGTCAGTGGTCTGTGAATGCGAACTGGCTAAGCCCATCATCTTTTAAAGATAATGTGCCCAATTGTCGCCCACAGGGAGGGTGAATGGGTGTCATCTCTCCCATACTCACTTATATTCATAGAATTCACCTCATCGTTCAATGTGGTCTTGGATGAGGGGGGATATTCTATTCCTATAAGTTCAGATTTGTGCAACGCATCAGGATTAACATCAATATCATATAAATCACAGTGGGACACAGGGTTGAATGTCATCTTCTGGTATGTGTGTGAGAAGTAATACGTGAGAACAGACAGAACGCTCATCTCACAGATTTATACAATGCACCAGGATTAATATGAATACCATATAATATTCAATTTTTTTGGATGGAAATGATCGGATAATAAGTTCAACTATGGTCATTTGTTGAACTTATTACCTGAACATTTCCTATGGGAACTACTTGTCAATGAGTATTTTGCATAGAAAGGGTTAACACAGTATCAAGCCTGTAAATAACTTTTTTTTCAGTGTCTGACATAATGTCAGAGAGAATATATTTGGTGTCTGACATTTTAATTTGGGGTGTGACATTTTAGAAGGAGCATAAAAGTGTTGCTTAAACATAGATTTGATGGAAGTAGGGTTTGTATTTGAATATTGACAACATGTATCTATCTCATAAAATAACATTTGATGTGAAATGTGAAAAAAAAAGTAAATTAATTTTGAATTACTGTTCTTGTACATCCCATTAAGATGGAAACATTTAATCACTTTATACACGATGCCCTGATACTCTTATAACCTATGTATCTCTTGTTGCAATGTATTTCTCATTGTTTGACTGTACACAATGGATGGCAGTAAAATGTTTCATTTTCTGTCATTCGTGTATATTTACTGGATGGTAGCTGTAATCATCAGAGAAGGATAATGTACGTTGATACAAAATCAATGGATGGCAGTAAAATGTTTCATTTTCTGAAATAATCAGTAAATAGAAGACGCTGTTATAAATAGGACTGTTCTACAGGTGTCTATCTTACAGAGAAGGATAATGTACATTGATACGAAATCATCAGTAAATAGAAGAGGCATCTGTCTTACAGAGAAATCACATCCTAGTACTGGAAGATTACCCAGTGAACAAAAACCTCTTTTGTTTCGCGATTATCATCGATAAAATCTCGAAACTGTAGAGGGAATCGCCACGTGATACCCAGTTGTGTAGTTTGTGTAGAGGGAATCGCCTTGTGATACCCAGCCATGTGGTTTGTGTGGAGGGAATCGCATCATGATACCAAGTTGTGTAGTTTGCGTAGAGGGAATCGCCTCATGATACCAAGATGTGTAGTTTGTGTAGTGGAAATCGCCTCATGATACCAAGTTCCGTAGTTTTGCCATGTGTATCACCAAGTGATATTTCCCCCATTCAAAATATTTATTAATTTCTCAACCCCATACATATTACTTCTGTAAAAACCAAAAAGGATATCACAGCAGAATAGAAAAGGCATATCGAAGGACACACCTGGCATAGCATATCTTGATGTATACAAATACAGCTGTGGAAAAAAGAAAAAAAATGTTGGGGATGTTTCACAAACCTTACAAAAGTTCTGTGAAATTCATTTATGTATTCATTCAATCAATCACATCAAATTGTCAATTCTTCTTTATCTTAATCATCTTAACTAGGGATTGCCACATACTCTAAACAGACAGTGATTGATTGAGAATACGGAGAGGAGATGGGTTACTATAAGCAGATGGTGATCAATTGAGAATACAGAGAGGAGATGAGTTACCATAAGCAGACAGTGATCGATTGCGAATATGGAGACCAAACGGCTTGACCCTCGGAGCTGAAAATTGTTCACTTGGATCAACTGACTCGAGAGTGTCATGGGATAGGGCATATGCAGATTGTATACATTTGTGGGGCAGACTCAAGATAATTATTTATGTATACGGAGCCTGGGAAGTGCCAAGAGAATTTTTTTTTTTACTTTGTATTATTAAAATAAGATATTGTTATAACAAAATAAGATAATATCCACATGACAAAAAATCCTCTTATGGTTTTATTGCTTATTTCGCTTTATATAGATAGCCATGAACAGCAAGAAATTAACTTCTGAGTAAAAGTTGTTTGAGTCAGTGTTTGGGTTGGGAGATGTCCAGGCCTGGATAACTCCCCACCTCCATCCAGTGTCTGCATGGCAATAAATCATCTTATGTTTTTATTGCTTATTTTTCTTTATATATTCATGAAATGGCGAGAAACTACCTCTTCACTGCTATGACATCGGCAACTATTATGGACGTAAAAGTGCATGTTGTGTGCTATATAGTCCGTTGTACATACGGACCTACTTCAGCACACTAGCAGTAGGCCATTATTCATAACTGGAACTCAGAGATTGGTGCATCGGAATAACTGTATCTCAAAGTTTCAAACAGTGTATGATGTTCCACGATTGCGATCGATAATAGCTTTATTATAATAGCTGTTATTTATGTGTATTTACTGTACACAATGGATCGCTGCAAAATGTTTCATTTACTGAAATCATCAGTAAATAGAAGACGTTGTTATGAATACGGGTGTACTACAGTGTCTATCTTTACAGAGAAATCACATCCTAGTACTGGAAGATTACCCACTGAACAAAACACTCAGTCATGCTGCTTATAGAGGGTAAGAATCCTCAAGTTAGAAGGTTGGAGAACCCTCAAGTTGATATCTCTATCTGTCAGAACAGGCTGAATCGGGACCTGCAAAATGGAAGTATTGACCCAACCACCCACATCACAGAAAATACAGTGGGAGCATATTTTGGCCTCTCAGATTGGGATGCATGGATATTGCCAAGAATTCCCAAATACCAAAGACAAACTAAGTCTTGGGGAGTGGTACAGAGTAGACTGTCCTATGTATTAATACAACATAACATCCAGCATTCCAGGTACCTGTCGGGATTTCCGATTGGCAAGCAATTTAGTGGTCCCACCGGAATAGATAATCATTACCTGGTATAAATGTGGGGAACCCTGTGTACAAACACATAATTTGAGCCTTGGTTGCCATGATGATGGTACAGCTCGTTTGCTCGTATTCACGAGGTAGTTCCAGAAGCAGTGGAGGTGATGTCGAGAAACTCGGAATAGATAATCATTACCTGGTATAAATGTGGGGAACCCTGTGTACAAACACATAAGTTGAGCCTTGGTTGCCATGATGATGGTACAGATTGTTTACTCGTATTCACGAGGTAGTTCCAGAAGCAGTGGAGGCGATGGTATAAATGTGGGGAACCCTGTGTACAAACACATAAGTTGAGCCTTGGTTGTCATGATGATGGTACAGCTCGTTTGCTCGTATTCACGAGGTAGTTCCAGAAGCAGTGGAGGCGATGTTATAAATGTGGGTAACCCTGTGTACAAACACATAAGTTGTTGCCTTGGTTGCCATGATGATGGTACAGCTCGTTTGCTCGTATTCACGAGGTAGTTCCAGAAGCAGTGGAGGCGATGTTATAAATGTGGGTAACCCTGTGTACAAACATAAGTTGTTGCCTTGGTTGCCATGATGATAGTACAAATTGTTTGCTCGTATTCACGAGATAGTTCCAGAAGGAGTGGAGGCGATGTTATAAATGTGGGTAACCCTGTGTACAAACACATAAGTTGTTGCCTTGGTTGCCATGATGATGGCACAGATTGTTTGCTCGGATTCACGAGGTAGTTCCAGAAGCAGTGGAGGCGATGTTATAAATGTGGGTAACCCTGTGTATAAACACATAAGTTGTTGACTTGGTTGCCATGATGATGGCACAGATTGTTTGCTCGTATTCACGAGGTAGTTCCAGAAGCAGTGGAGGCAATGTCGAGAACCTCTCAGATATGGAGGCTCCAGTATTGAACAGAGGAAACGGCAGTTGCGACAGCAACACTGACCCAAGCTCAAATAACGCTCAGTGTCCTGAACCATGAAACCTCTAAATAAACTACCCCTGTGAAATATCGGAGGAAAAACTTGGTCAGAAGAAGGTGCTTTCAGCGCTACATGCAATAAACGGCCGGTTGCTGAAAGGAACAACATGAGATCACAATTATCAGTGACCCAATGTCACCATCATTTAAAGAATGTAATAATATATGGTAAATAATTTCCCCCCTCATCCAAGACTACATTGAAGGATGAGGGGAATTCTATGATTATAAGTGAGTACGAGAGGGATGAATTAGCATATTGTCGGGAGACAGGGTTAAAGACATATTATGGACTTTTTTGAGAGCGATAAACTTATACATGTAAGTTAGTACTCAGGCGCTATGCCAACCTGGGGAATGTATCATTCTACTAAGATCACCGAAAACTTCAAATGCATCGACCATACCTCTCGATAGAAAACATCGTCAGAACTAAGCTCAATTGTAAATATTTACACTTCAATTCGGGATGCAACAATCATCGATAAACTAACGCCATCTAGAGTCATTGCATTTATTTAATATATAAGGATGACGGTGTGTGTTGTCAATTTGGATTAATATTAATTAAAAAATAACTACTTTGAGCAAGATTATTCTCCATATCTATTTGATCATCATACTGGAGTGTTTCACATCTGACACTTTAAATGATCTCTGTTCAAAGTATGTCGATAAAAGTGCTCAGCAGTCGAGCAAAAACAGGTCAAGAGTAGTCAAGCCAGTGTAGACAGTGGTCCGTGAATGTGAACTGGCCAATGTGCCCAATTGTCGGTTGTCGCCCACCGGGAGGGTGAATGGGTGTCATCTCTTGCATACTCACTTATATTCATAGAATTCACCTCATCATTCAATGTGGTCTTGGATGAGGGGGGATATTCTATTCCTATAAGTTCAGATTTGTGCAATGCATCAGGATTCATATCAATATCATATAAATCACAGTGGGACACAGGGTTGAATGTCATCCTCTGGTATGTGTGTGAGAGGTAATACGTGAGAACAGACAGAATGCACATCTCAGACTTTTGCAATGCACCAGGATTCATATGAATATCATATAATCACAGCGGGACACAGGATTGTATGTCATTCTCCGGTATGTGCGAGAGAGGTAAAACGTGAGAACAGACAGAATGCACATCTCACAGATTTATACAATGCACCAGGATTCATATGAATATCATATAATCACAGCGGGACACAGGATTGTATGTCATTCTCCGGTATGTGTGCGAGAGGTAAAACATGAGAACAGACAGAATGCACATCTCACAGATTTATACAATGGACCAGGATTCATATGAATATCATATAATCACAGCGGTACAAGGATTGAATGTCATCCTCCGGTATGTGTGTGAAAGGTAATGCGAGAACAGACAGAATGCAAATCTCACAGATTTATGCAATGCACCAGGATTCATATGAATATCATATAATCACAGCGGAACAAAGGATTGAATGTCATCCTCCGGTATGTGTGAGAAAGGTAATACGAGAACAGACATAATGGACATCTCACAGATTTATGCAATGCATCAGGATTCATATGAATATCATATAATCACAGCGGGACAAGGATTGAATGTCATCCTCCGGTATGTGTGCGAGAGGTAATACGAGAACAGACAGAATGCACATCTCACAGAATTATGCAATGCTCCAGGATTCATATGAATATCATATAATCACAGCGGAACAAAGGATTGAATGTCATCCTCCGGTATGTGTGCGAGAGGTAATGCGAGAACAGACAGAATGCACATCTCACAGATTTATGCAATGCAACAGGATTCATATGAATATCATATAATCACAGAGGGACAAGGATTGAATGGCATCCTCCGGTATGTGTGAGAGGTAATATGTGAGAACAGACAGAATGCACATCTCACAGATTTATGCAATGCACCAGGATCCAAATTAATATCATATAATCACAGCGGGACAAAGGATTGAATGTCATCCTCCGGTATGTGTGTGAGAGGTAATACGAGAACAGACAGAATGCACATCTCACAGATCTATGCAATGCACCAGGATTCATATGAATATCATATAATCACAGCAGGACACAGGATTGTATGTCATCCTCCGGTATGTGCGTGAGAGGTAATATGTGAGAACAGACAGAATGTATATCTCACAGATTTGTGTAATGCACAGGATTCAAAGGAATATCATATAATCACAGCGAGACAAGGATTGTATTTCATCCTCTGGTATGTGAGTGAGAGGCAATACGTGAGAACAGACAGAATGCGCTTCTCACAGGTTTATACAATGCACCAGGATTCATATGAATATGAGTATGTGTGAGAGAGGTAATAACACATTTTCACAGTATATGTGTATTCCCTTATAAGATACCTACCCACTAAACTATGTGGTATTTATCCTCCTTTTGTCCAGAGCACAAAGGATGGTGTTTTAAACGAAATGTAAATTTTGTCTCGGTCTTATTAAAACACTCTATCGGTATATTACCGGAAGTGAATTTTTTGTCACATGGCCTTTTACATAAATACCTTGATGGTAAGTTCTATTCTTTCTTTATCCTTCGTCCACAAACAAGGAACGAGTATTATTAGTAAAATAAGTCTTAGGAAATATTCTTAATCATGTCTCAATCTAAAGTTCTTGGCGCTAATGATCCTATGGATGGCAAATTGAAATGCATAGATTGTGGTCGCTTCAAAGAGTTGTTCGACACTCACTCACGATGTCTAACCTGTACCGGGTGCACTCTGGCAAATATGTGTTCCGTTTGCAGCAGTTGGGTTAAATCCTGCTGGAGCAAACTGGAGTCTCCAATAGTCGAGGTCGGGAGGTTTGAGATTGGGGCACAAGCCTATGGCAGTTCTCAACCCGATTCCGGGACAATCAAAAAAATGTTGTCTCACCTGAATTCCACCGAAGTTGGCATATCAACTGAGAGTTCATTATACCAGTCAAATTCTCCTGTTGGTATTTCCACACTCGCACGACCAAGTAGGGTAGAACCTGAAACAGCGGCACATGCTCTACCCTCAAGTCTCCCACATGTTCATGCAAAATATGGATGGGGGATAGGATGTTTCTCACAGTATAAACAATACAAGACACTGATTGTTGGAAGCTGTTCAGATACGTGTTTCCCAGAGTTGATACAAATTCTGGATAACAAACATTATGAGACTACCTGATTTGCTGCAGTTGTTGAAATTAGTGGTCCAAATTCCTGTTACAAGCGTTACATGCGAAAAAGTGGGTTCTCTACACAGAACTGAATCAAATCGAAGCATAGGACATCAATGAACAATGAAACATTAAACAATTTAATGAGAATAAGTGAGAACGGTTGTGTTTCTGCTAAATTTGGTTATTCGAAGGCCATATTGAAGTGGAAATCAGTCAAACATAAGAAAGTTTTCCACATGTGGATGTATTATACTGATAATATAATCCATATTTTTATTTACATGCAGATACATTTCCTAAGTTTGACTGGTTTGTACAACTTACTATGAATTATCCAATTGTTATCCTTCTGTATATTATGTTATATATTAGTTTTATGTTTATTCCCCTGTATGGACATGAAATCTCACTACATGTAATTGGGCATGAAGTCTCCCTAAAATCTCCAGAGGGAGAAGTCACTTCTCCACATCCTCATGGTGTAGAATTAGGCCTGACTACACTGTAAAGATGTTAATGTAAATTTCTAATTGAATGCATGTTTATTCAAGGCCTGGCAATGAAAACTTGTAACTTTGGACCAACAAAATATATTAAATCTGGTTCAGACAGAAACACAATGCTCTTCCCATCTTTTGATGTTCCTAAACTGGTAATTTATAGGGTATATGAATGACCTTTGCAATGGGAGATTCAGGGACCAGCCTAGGGGGCGACCAGAATCTAAAATGTGCCTATTTTTGTCCTAGGGAGATGTGACTTCTCTCTTATACACCAGTATGAATATTTCAAAGCAGAATATTGTAAGTGTATTTACTGACTACAACCATGTGCTTATTCATTATAATGGTCTTATAAATGACTATTATTGTATTGAATAATACAAACTGGATAACAGGAAGAGAGTAAATTGATCTTCAGCTATCATGACTTCTTGATAAAAGTCCATTTCTCCCTAATAATCTAGTAATAGGGAAAAGTTACTTCTCCCAATTTGAATAGTCAAGGCTGGTGTGAAAAATCGTCAAACTAAGGGGCATAACTCAGGTAAGAAAAATCAGATGAAACTGGTTTTCAAACTCATCCAAGATATTGTGGCAACTAACTCATAAACAACAAATTATTGTAATTGATTAATATTGTTTGAGTTATTGCACTAACTACAAAAAAATTGCGAGAAATCATCAAACTAAGGGGCATAACTCAGGTAAGAAAAATCGGACGAGATATTGTGGTAACCAACTCATAAACAAAAAATTATTGAAATTTGTTTGAGTAATTGCGCTTTTGACCGGATCGTATGGATGCACTGACACATGGAAAAACGCATGGATGGACAGACGGTGCTGATTTCTATATTCCCCCAAAATTTATTTTCGGGGGGACAATAAATGCGATGCAGACTATTATTTTATGTGTGCCATTTTCAGATATTGTAAGGCTATAGTGTTCTTTTATGGACAATTGTGATGCTTGAAAATTAAAATTCACAATACAATTCACCATGAAAATAGATAGGCGGAATTAACAAAAATAAAAACAAATGTGTAAGTTCTGACAGTTATAGTAGTCCAAAACAACAATACTTGCCAGTTGCCTCAGCTAAATAATTGCCGACAAGTTTACTAAGAGCACCTATTGTTGGCCAATCATATCCCTCCACTCGTTAAAGGTCAATATTTACATGTAGAATCTAAATTCTGATATTAGGCTAACAATAGATTCAGCAAAGATTCTGGAAATCCTGAGTACACAAGAACTTTCAAAAGGAAATGCTCAAACAAAAGAGTGGAGAAATCCTATTTTAATAGATATAGGAGATATTTCCTATAGAAGATACTTACACACTGAACTATTTGATTTAATATTTGCATTGCGTGGATGTCCAACATATAAGGACCAGAAATAGAAAGGATTCACATTCACCACTAGCAAATAAAACAGAAGGAATACAGAAATATTCCCTTAAGACTAGACAATTGTGGACATGATAAATCCACAGTATTCCCACTCTACAAAATGTTTACCCAGAATACAATCAATAGGACATCTCAAGAACATTTATTCATTGATAGTGGTCATCTACGTTTAACAAGTACTTTGACGTCAAATGATCGCAAGCAATTTGGAGTTATCCTCCATAGCATTTGTACCAGATGGAAATAAGTTACAAACATTACAATTGAAATTATTGTCTGTAATGTCTATCGATGAGTGCAGCATGCAAGAAAGGCCTCTGACAAAACACTGGTAAATATAATGGATTTGCAGATATTACACCCCAAATGCCACCATATACCATTTCAGAGCACCTGAAATGAAAACATTTTCCGGGGGCCACTAGCAGCCAATTTTGTTTGCCTTATTTTGCTTAGCCCTCGATTTTCAAGATTTTATTTCAAGGTCCCAATTAGGCCTAAAAAATAGCTGTGTTTCTGGTAACAAAGGGAAACAAGAACATCACTAGTATCCATGACGTGGACAAACCGATAAGGGCCATAACTCTGGTGAAAATTGGAGGGCGAAACCCAAATTCAAACTTGACCTGTATTTTGGGCTAGTAAACTCACATACCAAATTTCATTCCATTCAGTTCAGACATACTAAAGTTTTCATCCGGAAATGAAAAAAGCAAATGGACGAACAGACCAATAACAATACATCTCATTTTTTTAAAACAGGCTATAAAAAGTAGGAGTGGGCGGACGTAAATTTAGTTTTTTAAACATAGATAAGACAATATATGGAATCCATTCATTCTGAGTATATGCTCCTGGCAGCACAAATGTTATAACAGGACACAATGATTACTGTAGGTATGGGAGGGAAAATAAAAAATGATCGTCACAGCAATTGCCATCCTGTACACACAAGGGCGCCGCCATCATAAAACATTGACTTCCGGTCTAAATAATGCAGATCGGCATGGACTAGGGGCAGAAGTTTACCGGAAACATAATTTTTTTTTTAGGCCTTACATCTTCTGATTCAACACTCTCGAGAAAATGGATTCTTCCAAAAAATATTTGGAGCAAACATTGCTAATAGAAATAAAATCAAGATAACAAATTATATGATGAAACCTGAAACAGCTGTAAATATGTAAATACAATTTTACTTACATAATATATGTATCACGATTGAGTGGTCTGTCTGTGGTTTCATCTTCACAGAAATTTTTTCTCTCAGATGACAAAACCTCAAAATTTAAACATATATACTCTCGGTTCCCAAACAAAACAATTTTGGCAGTTTCAGTTTAAGGATTTCATATTCTCATACACACTTTATACCCCTGTAAATGAAAACAAGATAGAACAGACATTTAAACCTGGAAAGCAAAAGTAAAATAAACATCACAACAAAAGTACGACACAGGCAGCTGCACATGATTTCAGTGGTTGTAGGTGGGGCTGAAAAGAGGAAATAAATATCTGGGGGACATTGCTGCCAGTGTAGCGTGTATTAATTGTGGAATTACTGGTTTGATGGTTTAAATATTTACAAGCTGTGAAAGTTCACAACAAAAAATACGAAATACATGTATGGTTGGATAACATGTTTTTATATTAGGCCAGCTCTGTGTGTTTACTATGGGAAAATACATCCTGAATTTAGCTATCTTCACTTGCAAGACATGATAGAACATGCTTATTTACTGATATTCGCTCTGTCATGGTCTGCTTTGGGATTGAAAATAATCAATTTTAGTCCAATCTATAGGGGAATAATTCAGTGAATAATGGTATGAATTGGGATACTGGTTAGTGATTATTGGAATACAATAGGGGAACACTCTAAGAGTCATACTCAGATGTCATTTATTTTTTGTACCTCGCTTTCCTGGCCTATGTTTCATGGAAAAAATTTATCATACTATTTATTATTCTTTTTCATGAAAACAAAACAATACCAAGAAAGACATAATGTTTAAAATTTCTTATGTATGAAATTGGAGATATGCTATTCCCAGAGTATGTTATAATGGCTCATCATAGATTTTAAGTACAGTACCTCCCCCCAAGATGCCAAAATTGCTGGAAATTGTGTACTGCTACAAATGTAAGAGAACTGAAGAAAAAAAGGCACTTACCGACTGATTCTCAACACCGAAACCGTTCTTCAGCAGCTCAGATCGGACAGAAAAATGGTTAACGAAAGTTCTAACTTCCTTTAGGTGAACTCGTTCTACCAGAGGGTCCATCCAGAATGTCTTCCCAACCCTAAAGTATTTTAATTAAATTTTAACCCTTCCAGAATGGAGCTTCCATAAATTTTGCTTATATAAGAGAATAAATTGGCCTTTTACATTTACCTTGACATTGTAAGCCCGTGCATTCTCTTATCTATCGGAGGCTCCCTGCGGGAGACCCGCATATATAAGAGAATGAACTGGCATAGGATTTTAATGCTGCACCATCGCAGCTCAAGTCGTGAAAGATTAAAGGCCCATTTAATTTTAAAGTCACCCATTATTTTTGTTATAGTGCCTTGATATAACGGTTTTAATAACAATCTATGACATAAAATATGATTAAAATACTATAATTCATCACCATTTGGAACGTCTGTCTCAGAAGGTGCCCATAGAGTAATAAGAAAATAGCAGAAATCATAGAAAAATTTCCCCCATCTCACTGCCAGAATTCAAACTAAGATATAGAGTTTATTCCCCTTCGATTGAAAATAACAGACTTTGCAGTACAATCCAGATGAAACTTAAGCACAAAAAACATGATGGTACCTCAACAAAAACAACATATTTACAGTTTATTACACCGGATAAGTTGATAATACAATTTTTTTTATTTGCTATATAATATGGCATATATTTTATATAATGTGATCTGGGGGTTCGAAAATTAAGTGGGCCTTTAAACGAATATGGCTCATTATTAAGTATATTAATTAAATTTTAAGCCATGTTCATAATGGTATTGTTACAAACTGTTGCTTTAAAGTGATCCATCATCCAAGGCGCTTGATGTGGGTTCATACAAAATAATATAAAAGTCTATGAGACAACAATCATCAACAAGTATAAAGTTTAAAAATACAGTAATGTCCTACAGTGTCTCACTGTGAGCTTTCCGATGAATGGCAACAAGCCATATTTCCGACTAAATCCTGAAAAATTACCCATAATTCTGCTGTGGTCAAGGAGTCGATTATTTAGGGAATTACTGTACTTTCACTTTGTTCTTATATTCATTATTAATAACTCTCCAATAATCATATTTCGCAAGTCAAACCATTGTTATGTATACGTTAATGTAACAGTGGCATTACAGATAAAAGTCCAATACGATAGCAATGTTTGATCAAAACCTGATGATAAACATTCGAAAATCACAATAATTCCGTCAATCTTCGTTTGGTTCCAAATAAACGTTCTTGTGCATGCTACAAACTGATTCCACAAGATTTAAATAAATAGCATTTTTCACAATATTCCAGTTGTTTTCTTCAAAAAAATCACTATTAAAATCATGTTATTGTGGAAATCGTTGAAACCCAGTGAATTTTGAATGGGGATTTCTTAGCAAATATCCTGAGCAAAAGTTGTAATAAACACAAATCAGACAGCTAAAGCAGGTACTGATATATCATTGGACAATCATGACACTTAACTGGTGGTTTTTGTTCAGTTAAATTATTAAATCATGCTATAAATTAGATTTTTTTATAACTGTTTTCTGGAGTTAAAACAAATTTCTTACTTTTGAAAAATCTCAACAAATATATGTAAAACTAACGAACAATTCAAACACGGCAATAAAACATCAAATATTTATTAAATTGTACCATATTGATTGTTTTCAATATTATATCCGTGACACCCAGAACCATATGCACTTGCCAATTTAGCTTCGGAGATATGCATGAAAATCCACATTCAATGATCACTTGACACCAGACCTGTGGTATAGAGCAAACTGTCACCCCCACACATTGACCTTGTAATATTGTCATTACTGCTGTTGTGGTTGTTGAATAACTGTGTTTTTGAGAATGTATTTATTTGTCAACGATATGAAAAAATGACAGTAGTTACTATTTCCCGTTTGCAGATCCACATTGTCAAATGCTAATTTAGGTTACCAGTACATACACACGTACTTTACTCAGTCAGTACAGTTCACACATTGTATAATGTATATTGCTATCAAAACATGCTTGATTTGACAGCAGGGTCCGCGCTGGACTGAAATTAACTTTTGCCAAATAATTTGCCAAATGAAAATTGATAATCCCTCCACCAATCGATAATAATGATACCAGATTAACTGCATCTTAATGGAGGTGTTAACTTTTCCGAAACCATATAAAACACCACTAATATAATTCTATTGTTATAGTTTCCTAAAATGAATGGTATTGGTTGACCGATATTTTTCAACTTTATTGAGGAATTAATAAGTGACTTGCCAAAACTTTTGCCAAATGAAAATATTTTTTGCCAAATGTGAATTATTTTTGCCATTGGCAAATTTGGCAAGTGGCAGCGCGAACCCTGTTTGACAGGGTGAAAATCAATTAACCCTTTCAGTGCCAAGTCCGATTTTGTATCAACCCATATTTCCTTGATCATTTTTCAAGGGTGAGGGACTGATGAGCCCCCATTACACTAACACTTCACACTTGATTACAAGTTACTGACAGTGCATCTGAACTGAGTATTTACATACTGATTGACATATCTGAAAATCAGAAACACGATTGCGGAATTTTGGAAATGCGGGAGAATTGGAGTTTCTCACATATTATGCTTAAATTCTGAGGCGATTCCGGGAGTCTCATAGAGAATCCATGAAACCTAACAACTCTGCTTGACACCCTCCATATAAGTTAAGTCAGGGAAAACAAGAAAAGAGGTTTCTAAACCTGTATTGAGGACTAAAACCTTGATTAATTAAGTTTCGAGAGAGTAATAAAACCAGATACTAGGACCTCCATATATACAAGACTTGAATAAATATTTTATATATAAATACCTGCCTCTTCACAAAAACAAATTCAAATAAATACAAATATTTGCTTCCCTTCCTTTGAAAAAATAAATTCCTCAGAAACGAACTATTAATTTTATATGGCCTAATCATTAATTTATATTAGGTGTTTATATTATATGTAATAATATATTAAATGTAATAATTTACCTGAGAACAACTCTTCCCCACAGCTGAACACCCGAGATATGATCACAGATGAACATGCTCGCCTGTAATGAAAAAAAAGTCCAAATGAGGACAGAGAAATGATGAATTCTCCGACACCTCCTTCATCACCTAAAGAGAGCCTCATCAAAAGAATGTTTGTGAAAATATTATTGATTGTTAATCTTAAAATCTTAAATCTCAATAATCTAAAATTTAATTAGGTTAATGATAACAAATACCTTAGGAGTCCAGTTGACATCCTTGTCTTTGGGTTTTACCCTGCAAGCATATATCTCCATAGACTGCAAATATAACATGAATCAAATATGTAATTCACACAATTAAATCAGTCTTCAATGATAAATAAAACATTCATTAAACCATCTCCAGATCAGAATTACAGCCATACAAATGACATAAAAATCTGTCATCCGGTGCATAAGGTATAATTCAAATTGATATTTCCACTCCTTCCTATCTGAACTACACCCTCCCTCACTTATTGGGGATGGGGCATATTACTTCATGTAAGCCATCGGGCTTGTTGCCTGATCCTCGTTTCCATATGTTAACAATTCTATTTTGAATTTGTGTCATTATGTTATTTGTTTAGAATTGGAAATAAAAACGTTTACACTAAAATATTGGTACAGATGCAGATCACAACTCTATGCTGAAACATTGGTGTCTATGAGAAGTTACTCATGCACATCGAAGCAATGAACAATCATACTGAGTCAGTGCTCCGATAAATCTGATACATTCTGATAAGGTTGCTTAGATTAGAAGTTTCAATCAGATCATAATTTTTTTATGATAGATCAGGATAGATTGCACTTTTCTTTAGGTACATGTACAGTAATGCTCAAAATAATCGACTCCTTAACCACAATGAGAGCTTTCCAATGAATGGCAACAAGCCATATTTCCGACTAAATCCTGAAAAATTACCCATAATTCTGCTATGGTTAGGGAGTCGATTATTTAGGGCATTACTGTATGACTCGAACAAATAAGCGAGGGGAATGAGGCCATCCTACAGATGCTGAGCCGTACTATCGGAAACCTTTAGTTGTTGGTGTTTATCGTCATTTTATCCTCTAGGCCAATTTGTTAATTTTCTTGTTAAGACGTGTATGTCATAATTTTTAGTATACCATGAAACCAAATTTATCGAATTCAATAAAATCGTCAAACACACTCGAAGAATTTAAGCGTAAACTAAATATTGACATTGCGAACATTGCAAATTTTTATATCCAGTGTTATTCCAGGAAAGCCCATATATATCATACTCGTATTAGATTAGGTTGCAGCAACCTGAACCGAGACCTTGTTATTAATCACTTGAAAGAATCACCACTGTGTCAATGCGGTAGTTTTGAAACTGAATCAGCTTACCATTTCTTCTTCCGATGCCCTCTTTACACCAGAATTAGATCAGAACTGCTAAGTAACTTACCCGTAAGTATGATAACAACCGATGTTCTATTGTATGGATCTCACGAACTTCCAAACAAATTAAATTCCGAAATATTCTTGGCGGTACAGAAGTTTATTTTAGATAGTGGCCGTTTCTCATAGATCACTTCAGGTGACGCGGCTAGATTCCATTTGCATGAACCGCTTTTTCTCCTCCGTGGTCGTGACGCATTCGTGCAAGTGATTCCCCCACTGAACGGATGTTGTTGTGTTATTTTGTATCGAATGTACGTTGTGTCAAACCTCTCTCCCTCTCTCATTCTCTCTCTCAACCTCACCCTTAACTTCCGTATTACAATGTTATACCCGTATCTCAATCCTAAACAACATTCCAATCAAACAAAACTATATATCCCGTCTGCTTTACCTCAAGTGATATTTCTGTCACTTGAGGTAACATTTATTTCACGAGGAGAGGACTTTAAAAAAGCATTTTGCTTGTTGTCAATTACGAAATGACATCATGCAGGGACCAGCCGAGATAGGGAGAAGTGGGCAAATAAGTCGCTTTTGCGCCATCCACTTCACCTTATTTTTGGAGTCGGGCAAAGTGCAAGTTGCCCTGAAAATTCCAAAGTTGACCAACGAAAATCGGTAAAATGCCCCAAATAATTCATGATAAATACTTGGTTTATAACTGTAAACTGTAATTGCACAAAATACTCCACTATTAGGGTGTTACAAAAACAATTAACACTTGTATTGATCCAATCTGGAAGCCTGTTGACAAATGAATCTGATTACTGGCAGCTGTGAAAACAATGTCAGGTGCCTGGGCCTCAAGTGATAATCTGGTTGTTGTGATTTTGAGATTACCACACCTTACAATGAAGATTACAACTCCTAGATCTTACAATGTGTCAGTTCATCACTCCCTCTATGGAGTTTGGTGGAAAAACTTTGAAATCAAACTCATTACTGAAGCATATTAAAATTCGAACAGGGGGATTAATAGTAGGGCATAGTAAATGTGTTCAGGATTTTGTTTTGGTTTGGTTAATATTGTTGGCATTTTTAACCAACCGCTAACATGAAAAATATGAAATAAAATCCTGACATTCTCCCAACATTATGATATAAAATGCTGCTATTCTCTCACAATTCTTTTTGGGTAATAATCATAGTTATTAGGCTCATGAAGTGAATATAAAAGACTCTATATTTCAACCATTGTTTCCTAAGTTTAATTTTCACTTGCGCTATTCACACCCTGCTCAAGATACAAACACACTCAAGCCTTGAAATAGTGTGTCTGTCATTTGCAGAATGAGGTTCCCAGAGGGTGAATTTAGTGATGCTACCCCGCATAGCGGGGTAGCATCACCAAATTCACCCTCTGGGAACCTCATTCTGCAGACGCACTATTTCAAGGCTTGAACACACTTTGCAATCGAAGGACAGCTTATGTTAGCCTAATGTACCATGCACCACAACAACTTAGACACTGCGGGATCTCTGATGATATATATGGTTTTTCATTTCTGACCCTGTTGCTCAGTCATGCGTGCTCTTTATAAAAGTTCTCACCTGGTGAGGAATGTTGACCAGTTTTTGAGGCAACTCAAACAGATCTGTAATCGGCAGCTCATGCCATTTCCCTTCATCGACAAGCCAAACCTTCAAAAAACAAGACAATTTTACCATAGTAATTAAATGGTCGTTTCTCCTCACAAAAGCTAAGTTCTGATTGGTCAAAAGTATGTAACTTTCATTTTCAATCAATGAGCAACTCCTACCAACTGGTGCACAACTGTGCATTGTGAAAATGCGACTTATCAATGAGTGTGTATAGTGTATAGATGAGTGCCTATTGTTAAAAGTTATAACAAGATTTGCAGTAGATACATTTGACCCACATTATCTGAGTTTCATTGGCTGGAAAAGATTTTTTCAAAATGATGGAAATTCATCTCCTCAAAGGTTTGCCATGTAAACTTAAACTTTAAACAGTTGCAACGGAAAATGTTTTTGAACACACCCAGGTAGATTGGTATGATAGTCTGGAGGAAAAATCGGAATGTCTTTAAGTTCCCAGAATACAGAATTAAATGACACCATTTAATAATGCAATATGTTGATGATCTCAATTTATGTACTTAAAGTAATACATACCCGAACTTTAGGAACTCCAATGCTGTGAATCCTTATCACCTCTTCAATCTGAACTCTGAAAAAGATTAATTAAATATTCTAACAAACCTGGTTTGCACTCTGATGAGAGATATTGTGGCAAGCCACTTGTACAACCAAAATTATTGAAATTGGTTCATATGTGTTCCAGTTATCAAGCTGGAAGGACAGCTAGACAGACAGCTGAAGAGAAGGATGGACAGCCAGACAAACAGGCGGATGAAGTCAATCAAGTAGACCCCCCATGAAAACATATTTCGTCGGTTTGGTTCGAAAAGTTTGTATACCGGTTTTAGCATGAAAAACTTTTTTGACGGAATCAAATTCATTCTACGGGTCTGATTACATCAGAAAAAATTGCTTTGGCACCCAGCTATCCAATCAGAAAGTGCCTTTTTTGACATGTGAAAATCTGTCGGTTTTTTTATTGGTAGATTTCTTAGTTCTAAAAGGTTGTAAATCAGTTATATCGGAATTGAAATAGGGATATAAATCTTTAGTTCATTTTCTCAGTTCTTGTATAACATTGGAGAGGTGAGAAGTTAAGACGTGAAAAGCACACAATTTCGTTAACAGTTGCATTATCGGTGTGTACCTAAAATGCTGATTTGCATACTAAAATGTTGATCAGCAGATTTCCAGAATTAAGTTTTAGTTCATTTATAACGAAGATAGTAGGTTGAAGGTTGTGCAAATGACATGTAATATATTGGTAAGATATCGCACAGCAGTTAATCGGCTGTATTCATTTTGGATTATCTCCAACACAGTTTAACTCAATTTTTAAGGAAGATAGTCAGTGTGGGTTGTAAAAATGAGTCATAGTCGGTGGGTTATAACCAAATACAGCGAGGGGGCACAATTTGACCGACATCCAACCCAGTTCAGCATTTCATAAAACATGTTCAGCAGCTCATCGTATACAGTTAAGCAGATTCTCCTGTTTAACTCAATTATAACAAAGATATTAGGTTGCATATGTTGCATCAATGACTTGCAAAAGATAGGCTATATAAAACTAAATACTGTGAGGGAACTGTGAATACCATTTGACTGACCGTCATTCAGGAATTGATGGGGTTCAGAAAATTCTCACAACCGAAATTTAAGTGAATTATAACAAAATAGTCTGGTGTTGGTTGTACCAATATGACTTGTCGTTGATGGGGTATAACCAGATACAATGAGGGTCACTTTATGGACACCCATGCCTGTTCAGCAGTTCAAAATCCGGTTCAAAACTTTATCGGCTACATTTCAGCTGACTCTCCCAAACACATTAGGTTGCATGTTGTGCAAATGGCTTATAATCGGTTTGCTATAACCAGATAACTTTAGTGTGTGACACCATTTGGCCAACCTCCACTGCGCTGAACAGTATTTTGAACAGCTTAATGGGCATGCAGTCAGTAAAATTGTGTCCCCACATTGTATTTGGGTATCTCCAATTGATTAGAGGTCATTTGCACAACACACTAGACTATCGTCGTTATAAATGAGTTGTTAATCTGCGTTGTCGAGAATCTGCTGAACAGCGCCCACTGAACCTCTGAACAGGAATTTGAACTACTGAACTTGGATGGCCATCTGTCAAAACATTTTAATTGTGTCCCCTCGCTGTATTGGGATCATCCGATCGATTATATGGCATCTGTGAATGCTTTAATTGTCAATGCTGCAAATTAATGCAGAACATGGATATATACATATATACAATGGGGTCAATTACATCATCATCATCCTCACCATCATCAACATCCTCACATTCATCATCGTCGTCGACATCGTCATCATTATCACCATAATCATTATTCATCAGCATCATCATAATCATTATCATCGTCACCATCAACACCATCATCATCAACACCATTTTCATCACCATCCTCATCATCATCATCATCATCGTCATCATCTATACAATTGTCATCTTCATCATCCATATCGTCACCATCGTCAACATTTTTGTAACAGTCTTTATACATCTTCGTCATCATCCATCGTCATCATTATCCATCATCAGCTTCATCGACATTGTTTTCGTCGTCGTTAATCATCATCATTGTCCAACCTACAACCAACTATCCTCTTATAAAAGAGTTAAACTGTGAATTCTGGAAATATGCTGATCAGCATGTTTAGTACCCGCCTTATTGTTTTGAAGTGAATACGGATATTGCTTGACCAATGCTGACCAGGTGGTATCGCCATTTTATTAATATGTTGGTGATCCCAAGCTACTTTGTTTATGTTTTGTTCTTCCGCTACTGTTTCGGTTCCGAAGGTCAAGTACCATTGAATGTTTGGAAGTTATTGTGTCTTCATTGTTTATTCGATTCCGTCTGTGGCAGTTATGTTGTATCCTGAAGTCATGATTCCTCTACTTGATGCCAATTTGAGGTTATTATTATTGCCCGTGTTACAATATTAAATCATGAATAAAGTCGTAGATACTGTGGAACATACGGTTGAAAGTAGAAAGTGCATGCATTTGGAATACATGATTATGTTGTCATATTGCTCGGGTATTGTATTCCACGATACATGTATAATACACTCAAATCCCGGCAACATTGTTATCACATGTGAATATCGTTCCCTTTCATACATTGGTGTAATTTTCTGGCAACGCAAAGATTCAACAAATGACCATGTTCTCTATAATCAAAGAGTGCATCTTTTTACGGTCAAGGTTCAACATTTCATAGCATTTAACATTGCATCACTACCAGCTTGGTTGTCCCCCCAATGCCATCTTTATTTAGGTATGCTTTCTACGGTATGATTAAGATTTGTGATAAATGCATGGGAACTCAAATATCCTATCGCCTTTGGTAATGTACAGATTTCTATCAATGATTTCTAACTTCACACGACAGTCACTGTTAAGTACCTAAAACCACTTGATTGTGGAAATCCATCTTTATCAGCATGCCAAAACCTCTGGCCACAATATGTATTAATATTCTAGGACCAGATACTATATATGTACAGTAACCCTGGGATATTACATGATGTTTAGCACTTGTGTGAATACTGACAGGCTATGCCAGTTTTGTTTTTCATAAGACAGTTCTTTGTACTTTACTTCTCATTCAACTAGGAGTACAGTATTTTACCACAGAGCACCATTTAACATTGCATTATCAGGTAACACAACAATGGCCACTTTGGATGTCATTTATTCTCATTAACGTTTTCAATATACCGTTCTATACGTATAGCGGATAGAAGTACACAGTGCTGATACTGTGTCACAATTAATGTCACAAATCCCTTGAGATATTGATGCATTTTTAATAACTTTATACTTCGTTTCTTGGGGGGAAAAGGGTTGTCTAAAAATGGTGAATTCTATTTCGTCATATGAGGCTGTGTTTTGTCAAGTTAACTTCCCAAACGTTGTATGGGCCATAAAAAGTTCCTAAAAGGATTACACTGGTGTAGTTTTTCTCAAGTCATTATCGATGCCCGCTAATCCACTGAGCATGCTTCCGAACAGATTTTTGTGCCCGTAATGGAAGTTATGCTGATTCATACGATTGAATATTCCATCATGGATTATGCCGTCTGGTCATTAATGTTCCCGAATGCGACCTCACAAGAGGGACTAGGTATTGGCTTCTATCTACCGGTGGTAATCAATAACTGATTGTTTTTACAGAAACGGCTGAACCATCGGAGCTGAAAACCTGTACATATGGGTAATTTGACCAGGGGAATATTATTACTAAGTTATTAGATAGGTTCTGTTGACATCATATGTCTTAAAAGGGCAATAATAATTTAATGAAATAATTATTATATACCCAAACTTGTTGCAATCTGGTCGGTGAAAATTGAAACATGGGAATAAATTGACCCGTTGTAATGAGATAGATTCCATTGACCTCAGATGACTTAAAGGGGATAATATGAGCAATAAAGAGCTTTCCTTGTGTATGAAAATGGGCACAGATGGGTCACGTGGTAAAACCATTGTATGATAGAAAGAGTATTAGCCAAAGGTTACATTTATGTTGTGTCATGTTTAAACAGGTCATAAATTGATCAGGATATAGGGTTTAGTCAGGTGACACATCTGTACCAATTTTCCTACCCAATAAACACTCTTTATTGCTCATATTTGCCCCTTTAAGTTGTCTGCAGGGAACGGCATCTATTTTATTACACTATACAGGGTCAATTTATCCCCGTGTTTAAATTTTCACTGACCAGATTGCACAATTTTGGGTATATAATTAATTATTTGTGCCCTTTTAAGACACCTGATGTCAATGTTACCTATCTAATAAAATTCCCTGTGTCAAATTACCCATATGTACACATTTTCATAGTCCACCCATTTCTGTATAAACAATCAGTTATTGATTTCCAATGGTAGATAAAAGCCAATACCTAGTCCCTCATGAGACATCACATGAACTAAGATGAACAATACAGACTGCACCTCATATGATGTCACATGAGGGAAGATTAACGATCCAGACGCATAATCCATGATGGAATATTCAATCACATGAATCAGCATAACTTCAGTTACAAAATCTTTTCGGCAACGCTCAGTGGATTATCGGGCATCGATAATGACTGAGAAAAACTACACTGGTGTAATCCTTTAAAGCGTGGACAATAAATTTTGAAGTATCCAGTAAGTTGTATCGTCTCCAAAAGAACCCAAGTATGAAATTTCACATACCAATTCCATTTGGTACAGAAGACAGACGGTTGTTTGTCTCTCCTGTAAAATCATGAAAATCGACATACGACCTTTTCGAACCAAACCGACGACTTCTGTTTAGCCCCTAGTAGCACATACACATATTTTTAAATGTTTTTCATCCCTGTGGGTGCATTAAAGGAGTGTAACAGCCAAGACCAATTGGCAGTTGCAGGGTAGTCATTTAGTATTTCATCCAAGCAGTACATAACAGCTTAATTTCACTTCATTTCTGGTATAGCTTTGGTCTTATGGTAGCAACCTGTACTAATATCAAAATATTGTGCTGTATATTTGCAGAATGAGGTCCCCAGAGGGTGAATATAGTGGCGGTACCCCCCCCCCCCCCCAGAGCAGGCTAGTGTCACAAAATTCATCCTCTTGGGATCTCATTCTGCATGGCCTTATTTGCTATGGGAGACCCAGAGACAGATTTAAGTTCCCAGATGGTGATGTGCACCTATTGCGCACCTCGATTATGCATTGTGTCGTCTGCCAATTTGGGGATATAGAAAAACTAAACTTAAAAAGAAACTAAGACAGTTTCTAAAGAAACTAAAAAACTTGTTAATTTGATAATAAAGATACTTTCACGAAGAAATGAGGCCTAAGCAGAATGAGGTCCCCAGAGAGTGAAATTAGTGATGTTGGCCCACTGTGCAAGGTAGCATCACCGAAATTCACCATTCTGCAAATTTCCAGCACCAAATTTTGAGGCCTGACACTGTACAAAGTATTTTTCACAAAATCAAGGGAGCATCTATCTCAGCCTCACCTGTAAAACACTTCATTGCAGCATATAGCACAGATCTGTCCGACAACAACATTCTCTGAAAATAACAAGTAATCAGGGATCAAGACCTTCAGATACAATATCTCATTTTATTTTGCAAGTTGCTTTGTAAAACTGAAAAAAAAAAACACTCAAAACTTAGACTTAAATACTGAACAAATCCATTTTAGTTCCCAATGTAAACATTGTTTTTGTCGATATCATCAAACATATATAATGATAAAAGGTCAGCCGACCACAGCGTCCCCCGACAATGTGGCAAGTCGATGCCGCTTTGTTAAAGAAATTCCAAAAAAGTTGAAATTTTCGAAGTCGAAAAGGGTTAATAACTCTGTAAAAAAAAATTCCGTCATCTATATACATGTTGCACATCTCCAATATGTGGGTACCAATACTCTGATGTTTCAAATATCTACGATCAAAACTGTAGGAGGAGTTGATTACACCATGAAGGTACCCTCATACAGAAAATTATAAAAAAAATTGTAATTTTTTAAGTCGAAAAGGGTTAATAATTCCGTCAAAAAAATATTTTTCCGTCATCTATATACATGTTGCACATCTTCAATATATGGGCAACATCTCTGGGATGAAATCTGTAGGAGGAGATGATTACACCATGAAGGTATTCAAAAGTGTGACGAAGACGGACGGAGCCTGTTTCTAAAGTCCCCCGTCGGGGGACAAAAATAGATACCCTAAACCTGTGATTGGTCAACTGCCAATTGGGTCAGCGGGTTTACATCCCAATAATGCAGAGATCTCTCGAGTGTATCACGAACAGGAAGTTACAAATTGTTGACCTAATCTGACTAAAAGCGGTCTGAGAATAATTGGGTGTGCTTTTCAAAATTCAGGCGAATTGCATCTGAAACAAATTATTTATATCGATTACGTTATCATCGCTAAGATTTTGTAAATCTTATATCGGACTGACTTAATGTGATGCGTGGGCCACAGACCTGTTAACCTCACAAAATATTTTCCGGGACATTGGTCACGATTTTCCGTGAGATCGTATTCCTTTTGCATTTTCATAATTTTGACAACAGAAATAAAACAAATATGATCAGCTATAACACAGAAACATGCAAGTTTGATGGCAAATTAACAAGTATTCATAAGAAAAACATTTACTGAGTAGTTTTTACTTTTATTGTCTAATTTAGAGAGGAAATATCGTAAGCTACCGGATTACGTATATCAATATTAAACTGTAAACTACTTTCGATTTGATTTATATCTCGCGAGATTTCAAATGTCACATTAAAAAGTACAACTCAGGAACGGATTCCGAAAGTTTAAAGCCAGAACATGTGCTTCTTTTGAATTTTATCAGACCAATAAACTTTAATGGTAGTTTCATATAACCTCAGGGCTTATCTCTAGTGGGTTGCTAATTGAGAACAGGTCACCTTTGTTCTGTCTGGTGATCCGGTTCAATAGAACTTAGGTGTTTGTTGTTTTATTGTCCCGTGCCCCTGCTGTGCAACAATGTTGATTTTATGACCCCAGATTAATCATGGGTGTTAATTGCCACAATAATGTCGCAATCCGATATCAAGGATGTGTTGATAGCCTGTCTACTGGTCAAATAGATAAAATAAAGAGATTATTTTTTGTGATTTTCTACACTAGCTGAATCCGGGAGATTGTCATGCCTGTCCGGGAGTGCGGGAGATCGTGCTCAAATCCGGGAGTCTCCCGCAGAATCCGGGAGGGTTAACAGGTCTGGTGGGCTAGTCTCAGATTATCGGCTATTTTGTGAAAATAAATAAAATCACAATCAGCTTTTTTATGGGAATAAATCATGAAAAAGCTATATCAATATAAGAATTGATGTAGTGGGTGTGTGTAATTGGGGGATACGGCTCTGCGGTCGTTGGAGGCACATTTAGTTAACACAATGAACCCAAATGACCACAGCACCGTATCCCCCCAATAACACATGCACCCGCTACATTCATTTATTAAATCAACTTACTGCAATAGTCACGGTTATCTTTCTTAGCAAACCATGTCTGTATGTCAAAGGTTATCTGAATATAAGTTGTTCCCAGGTCATCACTCCTCGTTTCAAGCAGCCTTCCATAAAAGCATGAGGCATCAACAACTTGCTGAATTAGAATCTGAAAATTTGTAATAGTGGCACTGTAAAAACATGACAAAGAAACAGAATAATATATGAAGAATAATAAATTTTGTTCCTATACTATTGCAGGCATTATACACATCGCAAATGCCTGAATTGGTGTCACCCCATTGCATACTGAATGGATTCTCCCTTTAGTTGTCATATAATATTATTTTGGAATGGTCTATTTTTCATTTGTAGGCAGGGAGAGCGACAGTCAAATGATTCACTTGTAGGGATAATAAGCTCAACAAACAGTATAAGACTATGACAAGGCCTCAAAATATGGTGTTTAGTGATCACTAACTTCACCCTCTGGGGACCTCATTGTGCTTAGACATCATCTTCTCTTTTAATTATTTATTCTCATCACCTTTTAAATACAGGTATGGAGAAAATTATTTACAATATGTACATTATTTACAATAAAGTATCTTTATAATCAAATTTACAAGTTTTTTTGAGTTCTTTAGAGACTTCTTTTGAAAGTTTCTTTTTCTTTTTTAGTACAGTTTTTCTACATCCCCAAATTGGCAGATGACACAATGCATAATAAAGGTGCCCAATTGGTGCACATCACAATCTGGGAACTTAAATATGTGTCTAGTTCTCCCATAGCAGATGAGGCAATGCAGAATGAGGTCCCCAGAAGATGAATTTTGTGACACTAGCCTGATGTGCGGGGTAGCACCACTAATTTCACCCTTGGGGACCTCATTCTGCAAATGTCCAGCACCATATTTTGAGGCCTGACCACTACTCATCAAGGTTTTGCATTTTGTTTATGGCATGGGGCCTAAACAATGGCCCAGTGTTCCCTATGACAGAATTGAATTTCATATGGAATATAAAATGCTGCTGTTTTGTTTTTAAAAAAACACCTTATCTCACTATTGGGAAACTGTCAATAGTCAATAATAATAATTTGAGGAAAATATTCTCTTGGAAGTAAAACCTCCATATACAAATGTGGATCCTTGAATTCTGGTATGACAGCAAATTTACTTCTGTACATGTGTCAGTGTATCAGGTGTAATAAATCAACAAGAGTATCATCAGGCCATAGCAAAATCTGCCTGTTAACGATTTTGAATTATGCTACTGCAAAATACAATAACAATTTGAGCTTACAAAGAATATGTGATATACCCCTAAGTACAAGGCATTACTGTACAGTGTACACAGAACATAACTTCGAAAAACAGTCTCATAAAAGGAAACTTTTTCATGGATATAAGTTACATTGATTCGGGCTTTTAATAATGTTGTTTGTATGATTAACTTGTTACAATAGGCGATTGCTACAATATTATTTAAGTTTATTTGAAAAAAAATATTCACCCATGGATATGTCATCATATATGACATACTCACTCGCTAAAGGGTTAAAGTCTATTCATTCAAGTCAATTAAAACTTACCTTGACCTCTCCTTCGTTGGGTATGGTTCTTGACATTCCTATGGCAAAGTGATCAGCATCAGGAATAATCATATGTCTGTCTGGACAACTGTGTTCTTGTCTTCAAAGAAAAAAATTGCATTTTCATAACAAAGTCTCAAAACTGCTTCCTAATTTATTTTACAAATTTTCAGCTAAAACAATCATGTGAAGTTGTTAGCCATTTTGGCTAAAATAAGTAAGAAATAATATAGTCGACAATAATATATTGCTAATAGTGTAGCAAGTTCAAATATTTTAGTCTGAATGTGATTTAAAAATATTTTTCAATGCTTTGTCCTTTTCCAATGTTTACCATCAAGTTTTGTTTAAACTTTAGTATCTATTTGGACTAATTGGACTATTATTGGTACTTCCACTGTTTACATAACAATGGATTTGACATTCAAAATCTCATTATTGCAGAGTTAAGATGGGAGTTGCGCTGGTGCAGCATTAAAGATACTGTGCTAGTGCATTCTGTTATTTATGCGAGTCTCCCATAGAAAGCCTCGCATATGTCAGAGAATGCCTGACTGACAATGTCAATGTAAATACTGTTAGGCCAATGTATTCTCTTATATATGCGAGGCACCCTATGGGAGACTCACATATATAAGAGAATGCATATTGGCACAGGGTTTGCGCAAAATTTCAAGAAGCTCCCGTCATGAAAGGGTTAATAATGAAAATAAGAAATAAATCTATTTTTTCATGCACTTGTTAAGTTATTTCACAGACTTATGCTATTTTGAATGAACCCACTTCAAAAGCCTCATATCCCTTTAACCCTTTGAGTGCCAGGTCCGATTTTTGTATCAACCCATATATGTTTTTTACAATTTTAATATATTTTATTATATTCTTTAACAGACTTATTGTGTAGGTTTAGGGCCGATAATATCGGCCCCTGGCACTCAAAGGGTTAACAATGATATAAAACAGTGACTCACATGCACTTGCCATAAGCTTTCATCAGCTTACACAGACTCTTCTTTTTGTCTTCATTCTTTGCCTGGGGAGAGTAGATGTACAAGTTCAAGATGGATGCAAGAATCAATCACGTTATTTTATGCACTAAAACGTTATATCACATGATCCAACCATTATTCCATTCATTAAACCATTCTATAATAATGATATACAATGGTCATTGTAAAACAGGAAATAGTGCCAGGTGTACCCAAATGTATTATACTTGTGCAAATGAGAATTTGCCTTCCGGTTTGTTGTCTGTTTACATTCTGTAATCTGAGGACGAGGAATGAAGAAGAATCGGTATCTGACTAACATTAATATAGTATGAAAAGTTATTTCATAAAATTTGCACCATGAAATACGTCCAAAGAGTCGTATTTATATGGGACTATTTCTTTACATGGGCAAACAATGCATAGATACACGCAAACATCACGGCAGGCCTTAACTCTTTAACCCTCAATGACGTGATTTGATGTGTTTAAGGTATACCTGTAACATAACCCGGTCCAGCCCTCACAGGTAACATCAAGGTAGACAACAGGGCGTAATAACTGACAAATTTGTTGCGTTCGTTAATTGATAATTTCATTAGGCGTGATGTTACCTCAAATTTCTTGAACACGGCAAAAATTTATAAAATTTCAAGGCAAATTGTATGCAATATTCCACAACTTATTACCAGCTCAACTGTTGATTGGGACAATCGCATATATAAGAGAATCCACTGGCACAGAATCTTAATGCTGCACCAGCGCCACTCCCATCATGAAAAGGATAAAACTGCCACAGGGCTTTAGCAATTTGATTTGTGGTATGTCTCAAGAAATTATTAGAAAATGTTATTGAAATTCAGTGAAAACACATTTAACCTCTTGATTGCTGTACGCTAGTACTGAGCACAGACCTAAAATGTCACGCTGTGTGCTAAACATCTGTACTGAGTATGTACCTACTTCCGTGCACTGACAAGCGACCATCATTCGTAAGGGGAACTAAGCAATTAGTGCAGCTAAACAAGTTAGTATTGTCCTTTCAAACAATGTATGATGTTCCAGGATTGGAAAGATAGCCTTTGCATTAAGTCAGTTGTGTGGTTTTCGCCAACTTCCCATTATATTTGTCCACTGCAAAATGGACAGAATGTCAATGGCCCAGCACACGACATCATTCAGCAGTGAAGATGCTAAAACATTATCACAGAAAGTTGACACATAAAGCATGAGTCATTTACCTCCATCATGCCAGCATACATGGCCTCGAGTTGTGGTGGTAGCTGAAGATTAACAGCCTTTAGCATCCTGATAATGGCTGGCACCTCTATTTTGCAATCTTCTGTGATAATGATGTATGACACTGGTGAGATTTCACACTGAAATGTAAATAAATGTCAACATATTGATTAACCCTTCCATGACTGGAGCTTCCTGAAATTTTGCAAAAAGACTGGGCCAATGTATTCTCTTATATATGTGAAGCTCCCTATGAGAGACTCGCATATATAAGAGATTGCACTGGCACAGGGTCTTTAATGCTGCACCAACATCATGAAAGAGTTAACACTGTCCCATTGTAAAATTTCAAAATGTAATTGTTCAATAAATGTTGTGATGATTTTAGACCACATCAACCGGATCTCTGGTCAATATGATACAACAAATTATCAAACCCATGAATTAAAAAATATTAAAACTCTACTTTAAGAAAGTTAAAACTATTCTAGCAACCAAGGAGTATGCTTTCTTGAAGAATGTACCATTCAATTGTTATTGCAGAAAATTTCAAATATTTCAGTTGCATCAAATCAGAAAATCCGATGCCGAACCAGTCGAAAATGTAAATATTTAGTCTTTCAGTTGGACGAATAAATCACTGATAACATACTTAACCCTTTGAACCCGAGAGACCGGAATACCGGTCCAATCCTTATATTCCTATATCCAGGGAGACCGGAATTCCGGTCCGGAATTCATACGATATTTGACACGAAATTACAGCACAATAAACGCACATATCAGCCAGAGTTGTCATTCTACTTTGCACACATGCGTCACATGTTTACCCACGTGACTTTGATAGACAAACTGATGACAGAGGGTCTGTCTCTTCGCGCATGCGCAGAGGTCTATTTTGAGAAAAAAACGTCCCTTTTTATCGCCGGGAAGGGGAAGTATTTCATTAGAAATATCGCGATCAAAGCAAAATTAAGTAGAATTGTGCTTCTACTTTGGCGAATGAGTCACATGTTCATTCCGCTCACTTTAGCAGCCAAATTGGAGAGAGGGGGTCTGTTTCTTCGCGCATACTCGGAGGTGCATTTTGAGAAACGCCTTTTGTCATAGGCAAAGGATAAGAATTTCGTTATAAATATATAGCGCGACCAAAGGGAGCCGCAATATAATCTACATGTATATTGAACATGGAATGGACTGTCTCGTTGAAATACCTTGTGACATATTTGACAGCACACTAGTTCAGTTAGCATAGTAGATTGCCGTACAGTTGAGCATGTATACATGTATATACGTCCCAGTTAAGAGCATTATGAGTTACATCGTCAGAACACTATATAACGTCAGGCGCCTCAGGTTGAGACCATTTAACGTTCAGGACGTCAGGGTTCAAAGGGTTAAACCGTTGAACAGAGTTGAAAATGGCGAAATTGGGCAAGAGTATTCATTATGCATATCAGCACATCTTCAACAGTGTCACACTCTTTTAACAACAAAATGCAATAAGGAAGAGGGGCTCTAATAAGTTTGGTAACTTTAGTCCCGATCCCTTGTACACCCACTTTCATCTAATTACCCTGTATGTACACGTTTCTGTATTAAGTGAGCAACAATGAAGATATTCAACAATCAACATGGATTGCCCTTTACCTTTTTCTTGCTGGTCATGTTTTTGAAGTAGTTGGACATACATGCCATCCTTGTGCCAAACTTGGTTTTTGAGTCAGGCAGGTTGTAATGTATAATGTGGGTTGCATCTGTGATTCTCAAATCTGGCAAGGCTTTGTCTGTGCAAACTGAAATGACAAATAATTTTCACTTGAAAGCCAATATTACTGCATCTACTCTTGAGACTGTATGCCCAAGTCTTGAAATAGTGCATCTGTCATTTGCAAAATGAGGTCCCCAAAGGTTGAATTTAGTGATGCTATCCTATACTGCTGGCCAGCATTACCAAACTCAACCTCTGGGAACCTCATTCTGCTGAAGCCTCAATTGATATGGGAGAGCTAGGATCAGATTGAAGTTCACTCAATGTCTCAATGCCAAATAATAGTGATCGTTGGGAATTTTCTCCAAAATTAATAAGCGAGCTGACATTATTGTTAGGCACCTGAGAGTATCTGGTATAGTTTGCATCCGATTTCATTTCCCAATATAACTATTCAGCTGAAAGTTACAAATCAAATAATTGATACCCTTATGGTCATTCTCACTCATTGGCTGCCTATCTAAACATCCTGGCATTTGAAGCTAGGACTTTCAGAACTTCACAATTGAAGTGTTAACTGAGAAAAGGTTCTTGTTCATTATAAAATGAATGGTCTCAGCAAGCAGTTCCAATGTAAAGTATGTTGCAAGTAATATTAAATAACCACAGTGACAGTGTTATAGAACAGGAATAATAACCTAGTCCAAGTCTGCTCGTACGAAAACCAGCTAAGATATTGGGATAGCAAAATGCTGTTTTTCGTCCGAGACCGCCCCATTACCATGTATATGATATAATTTTGTGCCCAGGGTTGGTGGCGGGAATTGAAGTCTATTTTACTTGATTTTACCTTACAAATCAATATATGATGCTATATATATATAGGAAATAGTGACACATCTTATGTTTATAATTGTGTATAATAATCTAACTTTCATGTTAAATTACACATTGATTATTCTGGTTTATTAGGACTAACATCGGTTTGTTTTTTCGTTTTAACTGTAAGCCAAAGTGTTCCGTAATGTACTCGGCTAAGTTCGGCTTCTATGCCAACAATCCAGTACACCCAAATCACTCATAAACAATCGATTGAAGTTCACTCAATGTCTCAATGCCAAATAATAGTGATCGTTGGAAATTTTCTCCAAAATTAATAAGCGAGCTGACATTATTGTTAGGCACCTGAGAGTATCTGGTATAGTTTGCATCTGATTTAATTTCCCAATATAACTATTCAGCTGAAAGTTACAAATCAAATAATTGATACCCTTAGGGTCATTCTCACTCATTGGCTGCCTATCTAAACATCCTGGCATTTGAAGCTAGGACATTCAGAACTTCACAATTGAAGTGTTAACTGAGAAAATGTTCTTGTTCATTATAAAATGAATGGTCTCAGCAAGCAGTTCCAATGTAAAGTATGTTGCAAGTAATATTAAATAACCACAGTGACAGTGTTATAGAACAGGAATAATAACCTAGTCCAAGTCTGCTCGTACGAAAACCAGCTAAGATATTGGGATAGCAAAATGCTGTTTTTCGTCCGAGACCGCCCCATTACCATGTATATGATATAATTTTGTGCCCAGGGTTGGTGGCGGGAATTGAAGTCTATTTTACTTGATTTTACCTTACAAATCAATATATGATGCTATATATATATAGGAAATAGTGACACATCTTATGTTTATAATTGTGTATAATAATCTAACTTTCATGTTAAATTACACATTGATTATTCTGGTTTATTAGGACTAACATCGGTTTGTTTTTTCGTTTTAACTGTAAGCCAAAGTGTTCCGTAATGTACTCGGCTAAGTTCGGCTTCTATGCCAACAATCCAGTACACCCAAATCACTCATAAACAATCGATTGAAGTTCACTCAATGTCTCAATGCCAAATAATAGTGATCGTTGGAAATTTTCTCCAAAATTAATAAGCGAGCTGACATTATTGTTAGGCACCTGAGAGTATCTGGTATAGTTTGCATCTGATTTCATTTCCCAATATAACTATTCAGCTGAAAGTTACAAATCAAATAATTGATACCCTTAGGGTCATTCTCACTCATTGGCTGCCTATTTAAACATCCTAGCATTTGAAGTTAAGACTTTCAGAACTTCACAATTGAAGTGTTAACTGAGAAAAGGTTCTTGTTCATTATAAAATGAATGGTCTCACCAAGCAGTTCCAATGTAAAGTATGTTGCAAGTAATATTAAATAACCACAGTGGCAGTGTTATAGAACAGGAATAATAACCTAGTCCAAGTCTGCTCGTACGAAAACCAGCTAAGATATTGGGATAGCAAAATGCTGTTTTTCGTCCGAGACCGCCCCATTACCATGTATATGATATAATTTTGTGCCCAGGGTTGGTGGCGGGAATTGAAGTCTATTTTACTTGATTTTACCTTACAAATCAATATATGATGCTATATATAGGAAATAGTGACATCGTATGTTCATAATGGTGTATAATAATCTAACTTTCATATTAAATTACACATTGATTATTCTGGTTTATTAGGACTAACATCGGTTTGTTTTTCGTTTTAACTGTAAGCCAAAGTGTTCCGTAATGTACTCGGCTAAGTTCGGCTTCTATGCCAACAATCGAGTACACCCATTGCCGACAACGTACACCATTATTTTATACCAACATCCCACATCAGAATGAGCAACGGGGCTGAGTGAATATCAAATGTAATAATCCTAGTAACATTTACCAAGCACAGGATGGGTCGATGTCCACTCATCCATAACTTCTTCTTTGCTACTCATCAGGTCACTGACGGCAACTGAGTAGATACACTTCAAATCCAGCACCTGTATGAAAACAGATTAAAGAATTATTACATGGAAAGATCCAAAATCAAGGTCAAGACATAAATTCAGATGCATGTAATCCAGTATACCCACTATTTCATTTGGTCATGGGGGTATAAAAATTGCTGAAAAAAAGTCTTTTTGTGCTGAATAACCTACCTTTTTAATGTCATGGGTTTCGCTGAGTGACGAAGTAAAAATGATAATTCTTTTGGCTTCAGATTCAATTTTCTCTATTAAGTCTGTTAGCTCCTTTATCTTGTGATCATGCTGACTCATTTTAACAACCTGAGGAGTAAATGGAAATATATATAATTCAAGTATTGATGATTGACATGACTTTTTCATGCTGTAACAAAAAAAGAAATATTAACAAGAGGTTGGTATAGGGTGAGTTAACCAACACATTAAAACTATATATATATATATACCGTATATATATATATATATATATATATATATATATATATATTAATGTAGTCTATAGGCAGTAATAATATATTAATGATTATATGTGAGACGATATTTATTTATGTATTATATTATATGTTATTTTATTCTTGGATTACGCTAGAATATGGTCATATCCAATAAAGAATTTGAATTTGTAACAAATGAACAATTAATTACACACACTTTATATTCATTACTAGCTGATGTGCCGACTTTGTCCGAGCTATTTATGGATTTATTTGTGATTGCCTCCGTCTTGATAGAATATACAGCGTCTGGACTTGTTTTTGGACATGGAAAAATTGAGTCTGATGGGGAATTGCGAGTTTGAAATTACTGCCTCATTATAGACGTTTCTTGTCAATACCATGCGGGCCATATAAAAAGAGGCAATACTGAGCGAACAACATTGAAAAGTATTATGAGAAAGAAAAAAACTATTGTTCAATCGGTCCAGAAACATGCCTATATGAGCATATACATGTATGCACGTGAAATTGGACCCGCCAATATTAATATTGTTCCCGGGATCAAAGTAGGTCTACATACCAAATATCTAGTCTATAACACACATACTAGTACATACATACATACACACAGACAGAAGTTCCAAATATATAATAGATATTGGTTGACCCTGTTTTAACAAGATTTTGTCCAGCTATGAATTTTATACCATTGAAGAACACAGATTAGGGCTGAAACGGTTACGGGATTTGCATAACCGGTTAACCATTTGAATTCTGCAGGGCTACATTGACACATGAACGTCTATATCATAACATGTTGTCTATTATTCACAACAAATGATTCAACTTAAGTTAAACATGCTTAGTTATAAATGGAAAGCAAATGCCGAAATTGTCCCTAATTTATGAACGTTCACGCCATGGAAATTCAGCTAACATTGACAATTTCCGTACTCAAGATGCATGCCCAAACCCACGGGTTGTTCCTATTCTCTTCCTTGCAGTGCAATATACCATCCATGCATATAAGGGGACAACGATAAATATTTATAACAGGCTAGCCAGCACATGGTGCTCAAAAGTTAATTTAAAGTTACCACGCAGGGGGGGGGGGGGGGGGTCTGCAAATTTTTTCCGAACACTAGGAGGGGGTGGGTGGGTGGTCCAGCAGCCCGGCTTACACATTTTTTTCTGGCCCTGTAAATTTTTTCCTAGAGTCATTTTTCTTCAAAATAATGGGACAAAAGGTTTTAAGAATGCTTCTATTATGTATTAGGTATACACTTAACTCTTGGTATGGGGGGTTTAAGTTCACCATCAGTTAATAATGCGGGATAACACCAATGGGTAATAAAAAGGTCAGTTTGCTAAATATATTCATCACTGCACATTAACATGGAAAGGCTCAGATTTAAATAGTCCCATTAAAAATCATTTATTCAACCTGATATAAATGAAAACATAACACAATAATAGATTCTTCAAATAAATTTAAACTCTTCACTGAACTCTTCAAATAAAAATAGACTATTCAAAAAAACCATAATAAAATAAAAGTGTTAAAACAAACTTTGACCGATTTCAATAATATTCGGTATATGGGTCTAGGATCACTTCTAGATGGGAGCTGTAACTTGAATGATTTTTTATGAAAAATATGGCCACTGGCAGCCATCTTGGATTTTACTCTTTGCATCACTAAATCCTTTAGCACACCCTACAGAGCTTATCCCTCATCCGATCATCACCAAACTTTATTTGAATCCTCGGTGTGACCTCTCGATGGGTGCCTACCATTTTTTCCCGAATTCTGTAAAAAAAACATTTCTGCCAGCGGCCATCTTGGATTTTACTCTTTGTATGACTAAATCCTTTAGCACATCTTACAGGTCACATTTCTCATCCAGTCGTCACCAAACTTCATATGGATCTTCGGGGTAACCTCAAGAATGGGAGCCTCCCTTTTTCCCCGAAATTTGTTCAAAAACAAATATGGCCACCAGCAGCCAATCTTGGATTTCAAATGTGAATCCATCAGCACAACCTATAGCCCACATTTATAGGAGAATTGCTTTGAAACTTTATAGCCATAAGTAGGAATGTTTCTATAATCATGATATGGAACATAGATCAGATAATATCAGGACAACTAAGTAAAATAGTCATTTGAAGCAGTTTGATGGGGTGGGTCCCTATCCCAGAATCGGAAAAAATAAAAATTAGGGGGTGGTGGGTACCCAGTGGGCGGAAAAAATAAAAAAGCGCCTAGTGTCCGGATATTTTTTCCTGACCTCCCCTGTACCACGCGATCTTTTTCTGGTCACTATATAGGCTATAATACCGATAAGTATGTTTAATAAAGTAATTTATAGTAGGATATACATGTATAAATACCGACATATGTGTGCACAACTTGTCAAGAAGATATGCTATTTACAAGTTTCACGGAAAATGATAAAAAAAATGACTGAGAAAAACTCTGGACAAATTTGTGTCCACGGACGATGGACGGACGGATGGACGGATGGACGGATGAGCTGATTCCAGTATACCCCCCCCCCCCCCCCCCACAACTTCCTTTGGGTGGGTATAATGACCATTCACCTGTCTATATTTCCTTCTAACAGATATTTTAAGTTACATGCTTGACAAGATATACAGTCAATTTCAGTTAATTGCATATCGTTTAAATGCATAAAATATGCATGCACCACTGTGCACCAAACCATTTTCTCATAAAAAGACTATTTTTTAATTGTTTATATGCATAAGTGTTACACTGTATTCCGTTTTTATGCATAAGAAAATCACCAAAAATGTTGCTAATAAGGGATTAAAAGACTCCTCATGGTGTCAAATTTATAGCAATTTGAAATAAAATTAAGTTTGAAATACGTATTTTATGGGATAGTTAATACAAAGTTGTTGATGACGACCAATTGAACGGTAATTTTCAATTTCAATTTATCTTCTAACATGCTTCTATTCACACACATTTCATGTATGGTTTCCATATTTCTTTGTGAATTGCATAAGTTATTAAAATTTGTATATTTATTTGTTTGTTTGTTGAGTTTGTAAATGTTTGTAAACACCTGAAGTTCCAGTTGCAATTCTGAGAATTCAAAGTGAAAGGAAGATTCCGGGGAATTCCAACAACAAAGTGTCAAGGACGCCGACTAAACACACATGCATTTCTATTTCTTCTAACATGCTTCTGTTCACACACATTTCCTGTATGTTTCCTTCTTTCTTTGTGAATTGTATGATTTATTAAAGTTTGTATATTTATTTGATTGTTGAGTTGCTTCATAAAAATAAAAACATTTGTAAACACTGCAGTTCCAATTCCGAAAATCTTACTGAATGTGAAAGGACGATTCCGGGAATTCTATCAACAAAGTGTCAAGGTTGCCGACTAAACCAAAAAAAAGAAGGCCAACACAATGGTCTCATTAACTGAACAGCTGGTTGTCATCACTGTTTCCCAAGTTAGACACAATGGCTAAAACAACACTGTCTTTGTTTCTCATTCCGACGCACATGGTGCCATGTTTATTCAATTATTTCAACTCATTATTGTAACAATGGTTCACTATGATTACTCTCGGGTTTTATCAAAACATTTCGCAGTATAAAGGCTACTGGTTATCAGGTTTCAGCATATCATTCATCATGTCCGACCGACGAGGAAATAGCCAGCGAGATCAGACCGGCAGCTCCCGATACAGATTCTGATTTTGATGACGAATACAAAGTTCCAATAATGCCTATGCAGGTGACCGAAGGCATTGGCAACATTCCGCAATTTTTTTAAGAGAACGACAACGACGATAAAATGGATTGGAATGCTATCTACTATCTCCAGAAATGATTCCAGAGAATCATTAGTAAGAGACGGCGACAGTGCGCTATCAGAGAAATCATCGACTGGATTCCGTAAATGTATATTATTAATGTTGTTGTTTATCATTTGCTTTTTCTGTCTTTATCATGTTCTTTTAAATTAAAATAAAGTATTAAACACAATTGTGTACTCAATATAAATCCATTCTGTCATGGAAATAACAAGGAGTGTGTTTGGTGTGGCCTGGGCATACACTGTCATAATGTCTATAAATAGATAGGCGGTAGAAATTATGGGATGGGAGAAATTAAAACACTTGAATGAATTTTCTTTTTTCTTTCTTAATGTTTTTTGTGTGTGATAATGATGGTATGTAATCATTTTATTACAACAAATAAAGATGTTAATAAATCAGTTTATTGGCATAATAGTAATTTACAACAAGTTGTGAGATGAAATTTGAAATTGATAGACGGCGACAGACTGATTTCGATACGGTACAAACTAAAAATCTAAAAACCTAAAATGGGGTGATGGGGTGATTTCGGCTTTATGCATATTCGGTTAATTGCATGAGAAAAGCCATGCACCGACGCTATGCAATAAAGCGAAATTGACTGTATTTCGTTCTAACATATAAAGTCACCTGTTTGACATGTCCATAGCTCGCCGCTTCAAACCAGCTGGTGATGATAATTAGAGGATCCTGCATGTACGATTTCATAAACTTTCCAATCTGCACCGTCCAGCGGCAGGAAAACACAACGAACTGCTGAGGTGCAGCATGTTTACGTTTCTCTAATGTAACAGAGTATCCTCTCATAATCTCGCTCACCTATAGTAGAAAATTACTGATTATATAGACAACACAGGCTTGATTATATGCCAAAATAGTGGTCCAAGACATGCATTAGGCCAAACTTTTTTATTTTACTGCTTTACGGATCCGCCGACCCTGTTTTCTGTGGCCCGACAAGGAAATAAAATTCAAATATAATTTTTATTTTTATTTTCACAGCCGATCATAGCTGTTAATGCTTATCAGTAACAAATCATCTAACCACATTTCACTGGTGATTAAAGATGCCTAGGACACCCCCAACTATAGACATCTCTGGCTTTAATTACTTTTAACTACATCCAAGTTGAAAACTGAGAAGTCAGCTTGAGTTTATATATGCTTCTGCCACCAAGATACCTGTATGCTTTCTATGAATCTTGACATCTCTTTAAAACTTTAAATGGCCTTTAGAATACATTTTGTATTCCTGGGAATTTATGGTGATCTTTATGACTGAAGACCAATAACAGTCCACAAGGTTTCTCAGATAGGAATGACAAGCTAATGAGTATGTGGGTTTGCTCAAGTTAACTACACATTCACTTTTTATCACTACCACTAATCTCAGCATTCCCATGTGTGTATTAACCCTCTCTATACTAAATACTCATTGACCAGACAAGTAGATTCCTTAGGAAATGTTCAGATAATAAGTTCAACAAGTTCTAAACAAATTTATTATTATGTGAACATTTCCCACCAACTAATAGGAATCCTTCTGCAAATATATTATCTGTCGGCTACTTATTTTTCCATGACATCCATCCAGATGAATAATGGACTTTTTCAATGTATATATTATAACTGAAAGGGGGAGTCCATTTATTCAATAATTAAAATGTTGAACAAAAACAAACTCATTACTTCTGCAGTTTTTCAATATTATTCAATAATCTGAGCTATGTTTGAAATAATAGTATTGGATTTGAATTTTTTGATATACGTCCGAAAACTGTTCTCTATAAATGACTGACAGAGAATTACAAAGACACAATTACCACCTTAGCGAATGTCCAAAAAAAATAAATGGTTCAAGCATTTTATTTTTATTTTTTTTCCGACCGACCCTACCAAAACAAGGTTTAAAAATTCCGTAAAGCAGAAAAATAAAAAAGTTTGGCCTTATTTATTATATTATATGGAATACTAGTGGACATTATTACAAAATAGATAACAGAAATCAAATTTAAAAATTTATTTATTTTGCCATGATATTTTGAAACACTTTCTCTGCATCAGATTCTACAGTAAATGACGATCATGAGTGTGTTACAATTAACATCATATCCTCATTATCTATCATTTATTTTTGTCATGGTTAAAGATGCATAATCAGAATTAACACTCGCAAAGTATTTCCTTGGCTTCGGGGGTAAAAAATATTTAATTCGAGTCGAGGAAGCCACCCATCAAAGCTCAGTGATCAGATATCGATGTTTGAAATCTATTATTTTTCACCACCAATAATTTTAAGTGGCCCAGTAACCAGTTGACGAGAAGACGGTCTCGGACCAAATTGCTTTAAGAAGATGGATAACTCTAAAATCAAGTGGCTTTTTTGTGTCAAATATTTGAAAAACCGGCAAAATTTCCTTGAACAAAATGTTGATAAATAACAGGTTTTGGGCAATTTTATACGGCATTTCAATAAATGTTGTTGTTGTTGGAATCTGATATGGGAACCATCAAATTGGATTGAGCACCTTTAACACTTCCCTGACTGGAGTTTCGTGAAATTTAAACCCTGTGCTAATGCATTCTCTTATATATGCGAGTCTCCCATAGGGAGCCTCACATATATAAGAGAATACACTTTATAAATATTTACCTTGACCTTGTAAGCCAGTGCATTCCCTTATATATGCGAGACTCCCTATGGGAGACTCGCATATATAAGAGAATGCACTGGCACATGACCTTTAATGCTGCACCAGCGCAGCTTCCATCATGAAAGTGTTAAAGACTCACCACTTGCGAAACTAAAGCCGACAGAACACTTTAAATACTCAGGATAATGTGGTATGGGGCAACAAATCATTATACTTCTTTGCTATATCTAACAAGAGATGACTGTCGTCTGGTGCATACCCCCTTGTGGCATACCACCTAGTGTGGGCATATCTATAACCAATAACTGATATACTCAGACAGAAGGACCTAAAAATCAGCATTTTCATATAAACAAAGATGAATAACTATAGAACGAAAAACCTAAACAAAACCATTGAAAAGCCATTGAATGTCCTCATAGTGGTGAACATCCATACCAAATTTCATTGAGATCCAAGGTTTACTGTTCAATTTATGACCTGAACAGACATCGGATGGACCAAAAAGCCAACATTTCCAGATAAACAAAGATGGATAACTCTAGAACGGAAAGTCCGAACAAAAAAATGGAACCCTCTATTGAATGTCCTCATAGTAGTGAACATCCATACTAAATTTCATTGAGATCCGAGTACAACAGTTCAAGTTATGACATGAACAGACATCGGACGGTGGGGCAGCTATACGGACGGACCGATGCATGGACGGACAGGTGCATAACAGTAATACCCCCCTTTTTTTTTAAAGGTGGTATAATAATGCGCCTATATTGGAAGAAGATATGTAAAATATGGCTTCAAGTTGGTTGTGCATTCCCAATTTCGCGCAGTGAATCTGTTATTGTAAATAGAAAAAGAATATATTTACTTGATTCATTGGGACCTTTCCCGTGTGTAATATAATCACATAAGTTTGGTAGCAACAAGGAATGCCAATAAAAATATATCAAAGCTGTCAGGACAACAAGCTTCCAATAGACATATTTATTTGCTTACAATTAGTGCCACACCATGACACATCTTATCGATAAAAGAACAGAAATAATTACCGTACCTGATCCTGGAATTCAGTCAGTATCACTTCTGCAGAATCTATTACCTGAAATTAATTTTAATATTTAACAAGAGCATCGCTCGAGTGTGGCAAAAATATGCCTGTGCTAATTCCAACAAAGGGCCATAACTCTGGTGAAAATTGGTAGGCAGAATGCAAATTCAAACTTGACCTGTATTTAGGGCTAGTAAATTCATACCAAATTGCAGTCCATTCAGTTCAGACGATCTAAAGTTGTCATCTGGAAACCAAAAGCGAACAGACAGACAAATGGATAGACCAATAACATAATACGTCCCACTTTTTTTTTCGGGCCATTTTTTTTGGCATATAAAAAATAACCTCAGGATTAATTGAGAGAAAAATATGTGTTCCCATACCTACAATGCAAGCATGGAAATGGCAATGACAATGGACATCACTTCATTAAACTTCCTATTGACAAGTAACAGTAGGGTTTGCAATAACTGACTTTCATATTCTTTAAAGGTACTCAATCCGATTCGACGGTCCCCATATCATCAGATTCCAACAACAACAACATTTTTTTAAATGCCGCTTCATTTATCAGAATCGATTAATTGCCCAAAAATAATGCTAACCACAGTCAACTATATTATAAAATTGCCCAAAACCTGTTATTTATCAACGTTTTGTTCAACGAAATTTTGTCGGTTGTCAAATATCTGACTAAAAAAAGCCACTGGATTTTAGAGTTATATACCTTCATCCGCTATCTTGTCAGATAAGTTCTTCTCGTCCACAGTTTACTGGGCCACTTATAATTAAAATAATAGATTTCAAATAACGATATCTGATCACTCCTAGCTTTGATGGGTGGGTTCCTTGACTCGAATCAAATATTTTTTACCCCAGAAGCCAAGAAAATAGTAATTGGGGACCGTCAAATCGGATTGAGTACCTTTAAATACAAACATTATCACTCTGGATAATTGAGTTTTATCATTTCAAAGCCATCGACTCCTCCTTGTGAGTGTCATGGGGATAGAAAAACAATGTAACTAAATATAAATAATACCATTTCAAGAATCATCGACTACTCTGCTTAACCATTTCATGATGGGAGCTGAGCTGGTGCAGCATTAAAGATCCTGTGCCAGTGCCTTCTCTTATGGGAGACTCACATATATAAGAGAATGCACTGGCTTACAAGGTCAAGGTAAATAGTTAGGCCAATGTATTCACTTATATATGCGAGGCTCCCCATTGGAGACATGCATATATAAGAGAATGCATTAGCACAGGGTTTTCGCAAAATTTCAGGAAGATCCAGTCATGAAAGGGTTAACAGCTTAATGGTAATGTCATGCAAGATAGTTTTGTCGCTTTGCTCATTCAAAAAACCTCATATTTGATACAATGATACCACTACATGCAGGATAGCTATAACAAGCTTAGATGAAGATCAATTATCTTACCAAATGACACAGCCTAATAAGATCAGTATATGGGTGCTTTAACATGCGATTCAAGCAATGTGGGGTAGCTATCAGTAAATCACATCCATTCAGCAACGGAATCTGTAAAAAATATTTTGTTTATAGAATTAGCTACAGTAATTCCCTAAATAACTGACTCCTTAACCACAGCAGAATTATGGGTAATTTTTCAGGATTTAGTCGGAAATATGGCTTGTTGCCATTCATCGGAAAGCTCTCACTGATATTTACCACATAAGTTAAGAGGGAGGTAAAGTGGCAACATTTAAATGGGGAATTCAGTGTTAATTTTCAAGACAAGATTAATCAATATTTACAAACCGTAGAATAATACTTCATGTCTTGTTGGAATGTTTGAGCATATATCTAGTGAGAACTCAAAGCAGATTTTTCATTTCATGTTTTGTTTTGTGACATTTGATGGAAACATTATAAACAATGGTGACCTGTAGCCTGTGCTAATGGATTGAATTTTGAAATCCAAGATGGCTGCTGGTGGCCATGCTTTTTTTCCGAATGACCCCAAAATGACTCGTTCCCATCTACATGTCAATGTCAACAACGATGACAAATTTTATAATGATCCGACCAAAGGTACGACCTGTAGCCCGTGCTAAAGGAAATTGTTGACGAATCACACATACACACACGGACGACGGATACCAAGCCATGGCAATAGATCAAACTTTACAAAGTAAAGTTGAGCTAATAATGTCCAATAATATCCAACCTGGGATGAAAATCAAAATTCTGCTATGCGTTGTCACTAGATAAGTCTTCAAAATTTACAAAAAGGATGATATGGTCACCTGCGCTTTGTAAGGTTTTAGCAATCTTTTATAAAAAATTAACACTGAATTCCCCATTCAAATGTTGCCACTTTACCTCCCTCTTAATAACACTAGATGTATGGTAATGCTCTAAATAATCGACTCCTTAACCACAGCAGAATTATGGGTAATTTTCAGTGAGAGCTTTCCGATGAATGGCAACAAGCCATATTTCCAACTAAATCCTGAAAAATTACCCATAATTCTGCGGTGGTTAAGGAGTCGATTATTTAGGGCATTACTGTACATCTGTCAATCCAATAGACCATTCCCGAGTTACAATAAATTGAAAGCTCTTCTGTGTTGGAGGTGAGAAACAGACATCACGTGACAGCAAGATAGGGTTACTTTTGTAAACAAATCGCTAGCGAAGATGTCATTAGCATATATGAAAATAGCTGCAAAAATGCTGATTCTCCTAAATTTAGTACAAATATACGTTTATATAAAGGTTCCCACGAGAAAAAAAAACACTTTACAGTGATTATGGATTTGGATTTTGTGTGTGTGCACATTCGAGGACATAAATTCCCCGTTTGTCTTGAAAATTATCATGTTGTCTATGGAGGCACATGTAGCCTATATGTTCCATTATATACATACATCTTTATTATGCATCTATAGTATTCGCATAAATTGTCATGAGTTATAATCATGAGTTTATCTTGCAAATTATATACTAAAACTGACGTTCAAAAAGTACTTTATACCCTGAAATTCGCCCAATATACAGTACTCTTGAGAATCTGTTTACTCACTGACATTTCAACAAGCAAAAAATATATATACATTGTCGGCACTCGATTCGAAGTTCGAACATATCCACAAACGTTGCCTCAAAATAAATGTAACCATGTACTAAGTTAACTTTAAATCGATCGAAACAGGAAAGAAACACATAAAGATAAATAAACAATTCCGAAAAAAGTGACGGAAACATTCCGATCTCTAGATTCTGTTCGCATTCAAGTCCTGATGCTAGCTATTTTTATGAACATCTTTCTTCGAAAAAAAAATAGAATGAAAACATTTAATTGGTTTCATGTCGTTATCCTCTGCAACTTTTCTCCGTATGTTGATCGTGTGTGGGACATGGAGTTTGATTTGGTGTTTACTCGTCATTGTATAGGCCCTATAACACTCTCGAACAATTGATCCATTTATTCAGAATCACGGGATGCATGTGTCTAAATTACCTAAGGGGCGGAAATCACACATCGCGTCATTCAGTTTATATTTGCCTAAAACAATGAATAACTATCAGGTATCAAATGATAGTAATCCTTTTCCCATACCATAACTGATTTGGTATAATATGGCCTTGTAATGTCTTCTCTATGTAATGTTATATGTCAGTTATATCATATGTTATCATATCTGCACATTGTCGGTCGAATATTTTGTATTTATCAGCCTCTCGGTCAGATTTCTGTCAATAAGTTTCTAACCCACTATTTCCACTCAAAATGTGCAATATACATCGGTATGTCATTGGGGTGGGACTTCTGAGCTACAACAATGAACACAGGTGAATTATGGCAGTCGCTGCGACGAACAGTGCATAACTTTTCCCCCAAAATTAAGATCTGTATCAAGGGAATGTTTAATTAAAAATAAAACAATTAAATTATTAGTAGTTATTATCAGTGTATTTATTCCCTATCCAATCTGATCCAATTATTAAAAAATTATCCATTTTACGAATCCAGCATGAGGTCATCTTCATCTGAGGAATGGCTTTTGATTTTACAACAACTAGTTTTGATCGGTACTGTGAACAAAATACAAAGAAAGCAGCGACGCAGAACGTGGTATAGCACGTGCTCATCTCCTTACGTAACACCTGTTACTGCTGGACTGTGTGACAATACAATGTGTCTTTTGCCAACCCCGGCAGTCTTTGATGTTGGTAGTCTTTGATGTCGGCTTTTAATATTGTTACTGTTTAAATAAAAGGCGTATCCATTTTATGCTGTTGTGCTTACATGCTTTTAGTTCATTGATCCTGCCTGATGTCTCAAGTGCAAGAAAATGTCTACTTTCAGTGATAAACATCCAATTTTTCTCTCGACAGGGCGCCTGGTATGTGCTTCCCAAATACGGCCACATTCCCCCAACCCCTAGCGGAAACCCTGCATGTATTTTGACCCAAATAAAAACATTAAAACAAAACAAAATGGAAGTAAGGTTTGTATTGTTTACCTGGTTTTGCCGAGGGCATTATTAGTAATAACGATAAATATAATTGGTCCTATTACACACATTTGTCAGTAATTAGTCTCAATGATTTAATCATTAACCCCCCTGGAACATACATGCAGCCAGCTACTGCGTTGTATCAACTGATTGAGTATTTCTGACCCAAGCCAGGCACTCGGTTTATGGGCAAACAGGGACCAGCTTAGAGGTATCAAATGGTGAGAAGTCACTTCTCCCTGTTTGGTTATTAGGGAGAAGTGGACTGTTATTAGGGAGAAGTAAAATGGCTGAAGTTCAATTACACCCAACATCACCCTTCTATGATCAAATAAGTATTATGCAACACAAAAGCCCATTTATAAAACTATTATAGTGAGTAAGAACACCATTATAATCAGTCAATATACTTTAAATATGCTGTTGGGTGGTATATGTGCATAGAGGTATATGAGGGAGAAGTCACTTCTCCCTGGGACAAAAATATGGAGATGTGGCGAATTTTAGGGAGATGCCTCCCAAATCACCCACTAGGCTCGTCCCTGTGGCCGAGTTCCCCATGAGTACGAAGTTGCTAGTCAAAGGTGACAAATGTAATGTCCAAATGGCAGCAAGAGGAGTTCAAATACATGACGTCTTCACACCATGTCATTACAAGTGGAGCATACTAACCACTAGTCCACTACGCAACATTATGTATGAAATAAATAGGAAGTTCACAAAATACAGGACAACCCACTGAATGTCATTATAGCAGATTTCAAATAGAATCAAAAACTTGAATACACATACCTTCTGATCGTCTTCACAGCCACCTCCATATATAGTGATTACTTTGATTGACTTCCGACCTTGTAAAAGGTCCATGCATTCATCAAATATGTATCTAGCTCTGGCTGAGGATGATACAAGAATGATGGACTTTGGCTGGAATAGATATAATATTATGTCTACATTATATGTAAATTACCATTGCCACAGATTGTTACATTTTGACTAGTCAGGATTGGAAATGTAATTGATAACTCAAATCAGATGAGAATATGCCTTTATTTACTTAGCAATCAGCGCAGTGACAAATATTGAAACACAACCAAGCCTTGAAATAGTGTGTCTGTCATTTGCAGAATGAGGTCCCCCAGAGGGTGAATTTAGTGATGCTACCCCACATAGTGGGCAAGCATCACCAAATTCATCCTCTGGGGACCTCATTCTGCTTACACCTCAGCAGAATGAGGTTCCCAGAGGGTGAATTTTGTGATGCTAGTCCGCTATGCGGGGTAGCATCACTAAATTCACCCTCTGGGGACCTCATTCTGCAAATGACAGACACACTATTTCAAGGCTTGAACACACCAGGGTTCATGCTGTCATAGGCCAAATTGGCCAATGGCCATTTTTTGTTCCAAAGTGGCCAAAACAAATTTCATTTTTGCCAAATTTTGTTTTACCCCAAAATCGGAAATCTAATTCAAAAACCAAAATTGATTTTGTAACTTGATCGATGAGAATCATATTTATTGTATGATCATCTGCTAATTCATTAGGTGATACAGCTTAACCCTTTGGCGAGTAGAACGACATATATGTCGTCTATCGGTTGAGGAGTAGAACGACATATATGTCGTTTCAGGAAGTGTTATTTTATGTAGACATAACTTCAATAAATCATCTGATTTATAAATGATTTGTCTAGGAGTTATTTTGATTAATATAATGTCCCGAATGTACAAGTGCAATCGATTATGATAACACACTTTAAAAAAAAATGAACATAAATTAAAACGAATTATTGGTCCCTTTTGACCCGAATTTGTTAATAATTATTGCTATGACGTTGACGTTTATTTTACTCATGACGTCATGTATATGATGTTACAGATACTCTCCAAAGGGTTAATGGGCAACAAAAGGCACTCATGGCAATGCACTATCAAACAATGTAATAAAACAGTAATGAGGATTAAAACTAATGAATCCTTTGTCATAAGGCTGAATGGTAGATGGTTGGTAGTGGTATATTCTCAAGTAACAATGATGGCATTAACCCTTTACGCAACAGTGATATGACTAAGGTCATTACCTCCAGCCAATGCTGACAGGAGAGAACGTCGCCACCCCAGCCAATAGAACTTTCTGGTGACGTCAAAGTTATTGGGAAAAAATGTATTATTACTAAATTTTATGGTGGCTCTTATTTTATGAAATTATGTTCATCTGCATGAATGTGAGTAATTTTTTGTTCAGAGTTGTGAATCCCCCTCCCCCAACATGATAGTATGGTGAATATTTATTAGGTTTTATATTTATATTTTATAATAATAAATGTAATAAACAAACAAAAGGTAAGTTTTGTTTTATCAACAGATCAATGTGACTTTCAGTTTCAATTTCTCTGTCAGCAAACCACATCACTAAATTGGGTGATTTATTAATGTTTTAACCCTTTCAGTGCCAAGTCCGATTTTTGTATGAACCCATATTTCCTTGATCATTTTTCAAATTTATTGATTATAATAATGTGATACATTGATGGAAAGAGCTCTAAGACCTCTTTAAATTTGAAAAATGATCAAGGAAATATGGGTTCATACAAAAATCTCTAAGAGCTCTTTCCATCAATATATCACATTATTATAATCAATAAATTTGAAAAATGATCAAGGAAATATGGGTTCATACAAGCTCTAAGAGCTCTTTCCATCAATGTATCACATTATTATAATCAATAAATTTGAAAAATTATCAAGGAAATATGGGTTCATACAAAAATCAGACTTGGCACTGAAATGGTTAAGCAATAGCTTCGTGGTGAAATGAAACATAAAATAAAACATCAAGTGGCATATTAATTCTTGGATAGTTACGTGTAAATTCAGTTACAATTGTTTGCATTATTAGTCAAAACTAGTCCACATTGTGCCATCGATTACATCGCACGTGTTTTTTTTTACTTGTTTGGCACCAGTTTTTAACCTTGACATTGCAGTCAATACATTCGCAACGCACAGATCTTGTGCAATTAATAAATTAATTTGCGGTAAATGCAGCCTCGCACACTATTCCGAATTGATTCGCGCACTTTCAATTTTAAAATAGCCGCGTATGTCTCGTGAACTCTGTGTTCAAATAAAAGTAACTATTGTAATACAATGTCATTTCTTTGATTTTTCATGGTATGGCAAATTTACTGGAGTATTTCGCAATGTTAAAGCGCGGAGAATAATAATTTTATTAATCGGACGAGAGAACAAAAAGGCCGATGCAAATTTGTGCTACAGTATTTTATCATTGCTGCTCTGACGTCGGCAAGGTTCCCAGATTTTGTCATCGTCATCAGCTGATCAATAAGTTCAATGGCAACACTCGAGAAATGGTCAATTGATACTAACACTAAATCTAAGATATATTCTGTTGGTAATAAGTGAGAACTCACCCCATTGCTGTTGTCCGGTAGCTTGAGGTATTGCTGAGTGTTGATTAAGTGCGTCATCAGTGGAGGAAGGTAAGCGTAAGCTTTATGGTTTTGAGGAGGTGATACTCCCACCAGATTCCGTGGCTTCAGGATCGGAAACCATGTATGCTGCTGAATCAGGTTAGGTTGTGTGATATCCTTGCCTCTCATCACCTAAATTGTAATCAAAATTGGAGGTGGGCAGTCTCAACGGGACTAAGAATACCTCCATAACAAATGTAGCAAATCAAGCTAAGACAAAATTCTGCATGTTGCGAAAAATTATATTAGAATTGGTCAATAGTGTCACTGGAAACGTACTACATACCTGCAGCTATACACCTGCGCAAGCTTATATTCAAAGTAAAATATATGAGTCCGACTGAACTCCAAATCGCAGGTGCACAGGTTCACATGATGATTGACCCCTGTAGCAAATTGGATTCAAATTGAAGAAGAACATTCTGAGAAAACTTGGACAAAATTATGCATTTTGAGAAACTTTTCTAAAGTCGAAAAAGGGGGATAACTCCACAAAAAATTTGGACAGACCTCATAATCGCAAGTGCACAAGTTCCCATGGTGCTAAATATCTGTGCCAAGATTTTAAAAAAAAAAATCAGACAAAGTTGCTTCTACAGACGGACACCCTGGCAACTAGACATACAGGCCAATTCTTATGTAACCCCCCCCCCCCCCCCCCAATAACTTGTTACAGGGGACAGGGGTAAAATTATAAATATTCTCAGTGCAACACCAAGCATGACATAATATATTCTTAACAAAATATGTATCCCCTAGGAAGTATCTTCGACAACTTTACAAATTTACAACTCTAATAAATCCACGCTGGTTAAACAGAGTATCCAGTCATACCAGATTAAATTGACAACAAATATATAACTCAAGGATTTTTTTAACATATTAATTAGGGGGCATATTAGTGACAGGAAGACAGTCAATCCTGGTTATGCCACTCCCTCACAATAATTACACCTGAATTTTGAATTATTATTGATGCTATGTTGTAATTTTAACTACAAGCCTGCAAATAGTGTGTCTGTCATTTGCAGAATGAGGTCCCCAGAGGGTGAATTTAGTGATGCTATCCCACACACAAAATTCCCCCTCTGGGGCCTCATCTTCTATAGTCTCAAATTAACATTGCTTTTAGTAACTTTTTCCCTTCTGGGAAGTTTCTATATCCTACTTTTCAGAAGATAAAATGCATAATCGACGTGACTGATGGGTGTATATCACCAACTTCAACTGGGGAACTTCAATCTTATCCTAGGTCTCCCGTAGCAGTTGAGGCCTTAGCCGAATGACATTCCCAGAGAGTGAATTTGTTGATGCTAGCATGTCGTGCGTGATAGCGTCACTAAATTCATCCTCTGGGGACCTCATTCTGCAAATAACAGACACACTATTTGCAGGCTTGTTTAACTATTGTATGAATAAAACATCTACATTGATATCTGCATGGGGAATGAGGGGAAATGAAAAAAATGTTGTACTCACCTGTTTGATTCCTTCAGCTATCTCTATATCAATTAGACTCTTTTTTGGCTTCATCTGGCGGTTTCCATGGATGAGGACACCCTCAGTGATACTGATTGGTGTAAATGAAACTTGAAACTCCTGTGGCAAATGATAAAAAATAACAAAGTACTTTGTAGGAACTTAACAGTATTGAAGAAATATTCAGGTTTCTTTTTTGTTCAAAAATATATTTTGCTCTTCTGATTCTAGTTTGTAAATAACATGCTTCAGCACTTGAAATTCGAATTGTTTTTTGGCGGATTTACTTAAAAATTGCATGAAATTCTACATTGGCTACTATGGCTTTTTCTAAGGCATTGTTTTGTCATAGTTAATTTCAAGGGCTGGTGCTTAAGCCAGAAAATGCAATCTGGAAGAAATATCTTGTGATATATGGAATATTGGACATATAACAGAATACAATTTTCATGGCTGGTACAGACCATAGGCCTAATGTCAACATTGATACAAAGTTTTATTATATGAAGCACTTTACTGGTTATGTCAATTTGATTTTTTAGCTAATTTGAAGCTTGGAAAATCCAGTAATTTTAAACACAATGAGGTCTGCGGCATCATATGTTAACCTCTAGTTGTCATATAAAGGCAATTTGCTCATTTTTGAAAATGATAAGTGATTAAATTTATTATTTTTACTATTTTTTTTTAGATTGAACAAATTTAACCAAATTTTTTTTTTTTACAATAAATATTTTTTAAAACTAACGCCGTTATAACCCTGAGTCACCACACCAAATTGAAATCTGTCCAGGGTCAGACCTTCTGGAAGAAAATTCGAAGAGACAGATGCTACTCTTTTATATATATAAGATAATATATTAGCAAGTACCTGAACATCGACCATATCTCTCTGCCTTCTTGCATCTGGATTCAAACGATCAAGAATCCTGAAAAAAAGTTATTATAAAAAAATATTAGCTTCACAATCCACACAAAAGTAAATAGTATAATGCCAAGCATTTGAATATGAAATTTTTTAATTAGAAATTTTATAATTGTTTCCATTCAACAAGCATGCACTATGCAGGAATGTGTACGGTGCTTTACAAGTGACCACTGACTATATCTAGATACATATTTGTATGTGAAACATGTACGGAGATACATATTGTATCGTCACATAAACTATATCTCCTATCCCTAGTATCTCCTATCACTACTAACCAAAAAACCCAAGCCATCAAAATCCCCTGCCCGAGAAGATCAGGGGAAAACAAACAGACAAGCTACCAACACCTAAGACAATGACCTGAACTTTCATACAAAACTGAAATATTAGGAAGTCTTCAATAAATGCAATTATTGGGCTAATAAAGGCACACACTATCATTGAGATCGATTAATTGGCCTGACTAAACAATGAGAAATGGCTAATGGCTAATCATTGCATCATAATTCCTAACGAGAGGCCGATCACGATCGGCAGATGTTTAACCCATACCTTGGCGAAAGCGACTAGCCATAACTGATAATTTGTCAAAGATATGATCACAGGAATTAATCCATATATCAGTACCCAACTTGAAATCAAAAGCTCAAATAATTTGTCTTAAGAAAGGGTTAAAGTATTTGGGTTGGGGAGGAGTAGTTTTAAATCTCATAACTCTGTCCCTATTCACACAAGGACCTCTCACTGTGAGATCCAATGGTTTTGTGATTTCAGAGGACATGTTTAGGAGTTTAAGTTAACTCATTGGAAGCAAAAGTGATAAATCCCTATCTTTGCCACTTTTGACATGCCAGATATTCAAAATTTATTATTCACTTCTAAAGAGAAATTATAATTGCTTAGAACGACATATATGTAGGGGATTCCATCTCGTATTTAAATGGTACTTTAATTACCCCCCCCCCCCTTCCCCCATTCTCCCCAGTTATTTGTTTATCAAACGTGGACAGATATAAGATCAGATCTGACCTGTGTATTAAATAAGATTAAGTGTTTCATAACAGGGGTGTATGGTTTTCAAAAATATATGTAGTTTATACAATTCAAAAGTATTATCTATATAATGTTATACAGACATAATATGATGGGGATGCTGGCCCCTATGACCACTAAATCGTTCATATAAAAGAAAGTAAGTTAGCCCTCATTTGAATGGTTTCACACATTACAATGTTTTACAAGTAGCTTGGGCACTAAAAGCCACAAACATATTGGCTATCAGCTGTTGTTTTAATTTCAAATTGAAAGCACGTGTCTGAAGGATTAATATATTTGTCAAAAATCAATTAATCAGTCAATACCAAAATTGATAGAAGTGAATAGTGTGCAAAGATACCCAATAGATATTAAGAGATATGAGGAAGAGTCCATGTACATTATAGCATGTGTCTATGGAAACCTTGGAAAGGGTTAATTATTTTTTAAGCAAATTAATGGAATTTATTAGACACTTATATAGGTGAGGGGGCCCTTATCTCACCCTGTAATGAAATTTCAAGAATAGGAAAAACACCAGTCTTGTGCTGCCATTAATCAATTTGACAGTTAGAATAAACAAACAGCCAGCCACCAGTGTTGTTTATCTTGCTTGACCCACCAGAGCTCTGTATCATATGTCATCACTCATTTCATAACAGATTTCACTTGGAATGACAACATCTATAAAAACCCATATTCGGACTCGATCTGTATTTTGGGCTGTGAAACTCACATACCAAATTTGGTTCCAAAAATGTTTGAGTTATGGCAGAATGCGTGAATTATAAGTTGAAAAAGGGCCATAACTCTGTAACAAAAACTCGGATCAAACCCAAATTCGAACTCGATCTGTATTTTGGGCTGAGAAAACCATATACAAAATTTGGTTTCGATCGGATAGAAAATGTTTGAGTTATCGCATTACTCGTAAAGTGTCTACGGACAGACAGACAGACGGACGAACGACGAGTGGTCAATCCGGGCAACGACACTATGTTTACCATACTATGGTATGGGTAAACATAAAAACTAACCTTGGTATAAACTCTTCAGGCAACTGATTCTCAGATGACGAAGAAAATATTTACCTATTTGATTGTGCCTTCTTCAAGATATTTTGTCTCATTTCCAATATTTCATCAAACTTTGAGTTCATAAGTGACTCCTCTTCTGGATCAGGTTCAAATCTGGAATAAATATACTGTATGTACTTACATGACCAGTATTGCCAGTAGTACTTACTATAGAGAAGTAGGAATTATAAGTCCAGGAGCAATAGGGGTGACGAAATTGAGGCGAAGTAAAAATTCTCAGTAAAACGATACCTCTAGGAGTTGGTTCTGGGTTTTCGTGATCGCGAAACAATTTTTGGTGTGGCGGTCAGGAGTTTGCATAATGTTGTGTTGTCGCTGTGACATTGGAATTTAATGAGTTGACGATATTTTGCAAATTTCCCCAGCGTCTCCTCGAATTCGTGAAGGGATCAGGAAAACTAATGTTTATACACGCCAGAATATGAAGCTAGTTTGCCAATTGGCATGGGTGAAACTCACAATCCACAAAGTTGTGTCTGCTACTTGCATATACCATAAAAGTTGCATATTAATTTCTTTCATTTGCAGTTTCAAAACCTATCGATCTTTCCAACTGGTCACCATTAAAGATCACCAGGGTATACTTTACTGCTTTCCCACAAATTGACACATATGCACCAGATATACATTGGTCAGATATGCATAGGTATAGATAAAACTATGCTCAAACTCTCAAATAAATAAAACTACCAATCGCGATCAGATATGATATTGCCTACTTCACTATATGTTAATACACCACAATTTTTTTTTGCGATGGTCAATAAAAGCTTTCAAAAATTTAATGCGGCGGGGCCCATGAAACAAAAAACTTTTTTTATTTGGCCTAACAACAGTTAACTGACACATATTCATCTTTATGTTCACCAGTGTCTGTCTATAACATTTACAAGAAACTATGTATAGTGGATATCTCGTACTTTTATATGGATGTATCGATACACCCTGTACATGTACTATTATTATTCCGAGCTGCACTGCCTGTACTGTTTTTGAGATTTTCCAGCCTGTACTATTTTTCCGACCTGTACTACTATTACACTAGAGAACGTACCTGACGCAGCGACGCGGGGCATCTTCAGTTGGGGATGATAATTTCTGTAAAAGAGCCAGTCGAGGACTACTGGAAAATAAATATGTCAAAAACAAATTAAATCTCTAAATAAATCAGAGCTATAAATCAAAGTGGAACACCAACTAACCCTTCCTTGACTGGAGCTTCCTGAACTTTTCGAAAACGCTGTGCCAATGCATTCTGCCTATGGGCGACTCGCATATATAAGAGAATACATTGGCGTAACACAATTTACCTTGGCATTGTAAGCCAGTGCATTCTCTTATATATGTGAGGTGCCCTATGGGTGACTTGCATATATAAGAAAATACATTGGCCTAAAACTATTTACCTTGACCTTGTAAGCCAGTGCATTCTCTTGTATATGTGAGGTACCCAACGGTTAACTCGCATATATAAGAGAATGCACTGTAACAGTATATTTAATGCTGCACCAGCACAGCTCCAGTCATGAAAGGGTTAATGGAATATAAAGAGATATATCCTCGAAGTAAGATGCTAGATTATCAATTAGTCTTATTATGCTAAAGAACAGGCCTCAAATTATGGTGTTGGTCATTTTCAGAATGAGGTCCCCAAAGGGTGAATTTAGTGATACTATCCCACACAGTGGGCTAGCATCACTAACTTCAACCTCTAGGGACCTCATTCTGCTTAGGCCTCATCTTCTCTGTAAAGTATCTTTATTATCAAATTAACAGTTTTTTAGAAACTTTCTTTTTACATTTTAGTTCAATTTCTCTACATCCCCAAATTGGCACAACGCATAATCAAGATGCCCAATGGGTGCACATCACCATCTTCAACATCTGGGAACTTAAATCTTGGTGGTCTCCCATAGTAGATGAGGTCCAAACAGAATGAAGTCCCAAGAGAATGAATTTGGTGATGCCAGCAGGGTTTCCGCTAGAGCCAAAATGTTGGGGCCCCTTTTCTTGTGGCTAGGAGTAAAATACAAATTGCTGTGGTTGACGAGGAAGATAAACTTACACATAAAGTATACATGTAAATGGCTTCTAGTAAGTTATATTCTGGGGGTGGGGAGTGCATACAAATTTGCAGGAAGGTTTTTAGAGGCCACCCCAAAATGTCACTAAATTATGTGTTAAGTATAAATCCACTAATTACAGAGCAAATACACACAGAAAATGTTTCTCCTCAGTCTATTTTGCCATCATATGGTAGCTGCAAAAGCATAGTTTATCAAATATATTTTTCGAACATTTTATCAACCTTGGATCATTCTGTTCGGATTCCATTACTTCTGTGGTCATTGATATTCATTAACATTTGAGACAAAGAAGCAGTCCTTATGCATATGCAGCATGATCTAGGCTATTCAACCCTGTAGGTTTATTAGATTATTACAAAAATTACCCATAATTCTGCTTTGGTTAACCCTTTACCCAACAGAATGGCCCTGTGCCAATGCATTCTCTTATATATGCGAGTGGACCATAGGTCGCCTCGCATATATAAGAGAATGCATTGGCTTAACACATTAAAAATTATAAAATTGTAAGAAAAAATGGTAAAAAGATTTTTTTTTAGGCCAATGCATTCTCTTATATATGCGAGGCAACCTATGGTCGACTCGCATATATAAGAGAATGCATTGGCACAGGGCATAACTGTAACCATCACAATGTGGTCAATGAGCCGGTTCCAATGATATCCATATTTGTATGGTTCTATTGAGACAGACCGAAGATATTTTAGGCTGTTGAATCTTTATTTGGCCGGTTTTGGCCGGTTTGTTGGGTAAAGGGTTAAGGAGTTCATTATTTAGGGCATTACTGTATATGTTGATAAAAGTATATTATTTTCGACAGATCATCTCTCATAATATTTTTTGGCCATGTTCCTCCAAAAGGCCTCGGAAACCTACGATCCCAAATACCACCTGACTTGGGAGAAATACAACTTCACTAAAGTCTATATGATTCTAATAGCATAAATATGGTGTTTTTTAAGACATATTTAAAACTGTTAAAGGCTGTATCTGGGCTATAAAAGCATAATTAACAAAATTACATCAGCATGTAAAAAAATAACACATTTTCAGCATTTTCGATGACCCACTCACCCAGTGGTGTAGCATTTCTTATGATTATTTACAACTCCCAGTGGCGGATCCAGAAAATTTGAAAGGGGGGGGGTGCTGTTTTGATGTATATATGATGCGTAGCAGGAGGGGGTTATACTACATTCAGAGTGACACGTTTTCCTGTGTTCTTGGACCTGTTTATGTAGCTTTGTATTAGGCCTATATGGAGCGAGTGACAATAACATTCAGTGTAATTACGGTATACTATGGAGGGTTACAAATGGAAGATGAAAGCTCCTTTGAACAATGAACTTATTTTCTTGGCAACTGATAGTAAATTATCTGGGCGACATGATGATTTTGGCTCACCGGACATGCCTATGGAATGAGCCCCGGAATCACCAGGTTGTCTATGGTTTGGGCCGGTGCATGGGAGAATATTTTTTTCAATTCAGAGTGAAGTCGCAAAATCCTGGCTTCTGTACTAGTATAGAGGTGTTTTGGCTGGCAACAGAATGCATCTATCCAATCAATTAATTTCCTCCATTGCCCATGCTGAATTTTTCAGTTTTACTCCTCATAGCCATCAGCTTCATGCTGCACCAGCCAAGTAAGTCATCAATGCAAGCCAAATGTGTGGTCCGATCATGTACTCGATTTATTAGTATAAAATGATAGTGCCGATATTAACATCATATCAATATATATATCATACTAGGTAATCCCTATATGATGTATGGGTAGTATAATTTGTCATTCCTTATATCAGATTAAATTAGCTTATATCCATTACAAAGTTCTCCCTACGTTGCAATTCGGATTAAGCATGGACGAAACTGCGGATATCCGAGGAGGTCTATATGACCATTCCAAAAGAAGTTTGTACAATCATCACTTCTAGAAATTCCGGAAACCCAAAAACAAGCGACCCGGAAACCCAAAAACAAGCGGAATTTCAAATTTTCTAAGTTGAAAAAAGGGCCATAACTCTGGCAAAAATCATCAGATCATACCCAAATTCGCACATAACATGTATTTTCATATAACTGATCCACAAAATATGAGATTTGCAATAGTACCACCAAAGCTCACGCTATCATCTGGAAACCCAAAAAACAAGAGAAAAAATTGAATTTTCTAAGTAAAAAAGGGCCAAGTAGCTGTTCCCCCATGCTGCTCTATCACCATACCAAATATCAGCTAAATCTGCCTAGCGGTTGCTGAACAATAATGCAAAATGTTTGTACGGACGGACAAAATTGAATTTTCTAAGTCAAAAAAGGACCATAACTCTGGTGAAAATGGGTGGACGAAACCTGCGCTATGCATGTAGCTGTTCCCCCATGCTGCTCTATCACCATACCAAATAACAGCTAAATCTGCCAAGCGGTTGCTGAACAATAATGCAAAATGTTTGTACGGATGTACGGACAGAGACGTCGACTATATACCCGCCGACTTCAAGTCGGGGGCATAATAACCCATGCTTACTATGTCAGTCTATAGGCAGAAACAAATAAAACCATCGCACCCGCATTGATTTTCAAAAAAAAATGCCTGAGAATAAAAATTATCCTTTGTTTTTATTGCATAAAAGCACAAAATTACTTATGTTGCATTCTATAAAGTAAAAAAGGGAGATATAGAGGTAACTATAGAAAATAAAGTTGAATGGATCTCATAATTGCAGGTGCACAGGTGCTAAGCTTCACAAACATTGACAAATAAGTCAAGTAATATAAAGCTATGACAAAATTACAGGGTTGCAAACAAATTCCTAAGTTGGAAAAGGGGAATAACTCCACTAAAAAAGGTATGGCTTCAATAGAATTGACTGAAAGATGAAGGATTACAAGCCCGGACAAAGTTGCGTCCAAGAACAGACAAAATGACAGTCAGCTAGTCAGACAGACAATGGACAAGCAGATTCCATTTTACCCCCCCCCCCCCCCCCCCAACATGTCAGATGATTGCATAATTGGAATTTAGAGGGATTTCTGTTTAGGTTGAACATTTACCTCCTGTCAGACTTGGTGACATCTGAGGATGCATTTGGCCTGTAGATAATGGTTCCCATTTCATCACAAGCATCGTCAGATTTGTCACTTTTCAGTATTGGCTTAAGTCTCGATATGTTAGTGTCTGATGACGAATCTCTTTTCATCATGGGCCGTCTCGGTTTCACATATTCACGGCGTCCAACACTTGCTTCATTGTCACTATCACTAGTTACGGACTTGCGATGGAAGCTAGTCCTCGATGATTGAGACTGAGCTCTAGGCTGAGTCAATGTGGACATATCGTTACTCACAGCACTAGATTTAGCAGGCAAATTCCTTAGTGTTTGAGGCTGAGTACTCGACTGACTAGAAATATCAACACTAACAGCACTAGATTTGGCAGATTTGTTAACTGAGTTGCCATATGAGTTTTCTTTTTTCTCAGATAAATCCGTGCTATTGGAAAACTGTGAATTGGCCTTAGTCAATTCACTGTCAACAATTTCTTCCTTTTTAAGAATACACCCAGAATGTCCCGGACTTGTCGACTGTCCTGCCTTAACCATAGCAAGCAATTTTTGCAACTTGTTCTCTCCATGACCTCCTGGTGGCACATTTTCAACAGGCACTTGTGAAGCTGAAGTCAGTGAACTATTGGGACATTGTGCAACAATATTTAGTAAATTTCCTTGTGAAGCTGAAGTCACTGAACTATTGGGACATTGTGCAACAATGTTTAGTAAATTTCCTTGTGAAGCTGAAGTCACTGAACTATTGGGACATTGTGCAACAATATTTAGTAAATTTCCTTGTGAAGCTGAAGTCACTGAACTATTGGGACATTGTGCCACAATGTTTAGTAAATTTGCTTGTGGAGCGGAAGCTACTGAATTATTAGGAGATCGTGCAGCAACATTTGGTAAATTTGATGTCAAGATAGTTCCACGACCAACTGATATAGGAGTATTCCCTGAGAAACCATCACCAGAATATGACGAACAATCTGGTTTTGTGGAGAGTGGATACTTCATGGACTTGGAAGACAAAGCTTCAGCCATTGACACAGTTTCTTGTTCAAATTCGACAGAACCGGACAGGGGAAGACTCTCTGATGGTTCTGACTCCTCAACTGGACCCGCGATCTCGTGAAGAGCTGCCATTTGGTTTCTCACATTTTCCTGAAACTTCTTGCTGATTTCATCGATAGAACCTTCTTTCATTGATTCTGATCCACGTTTCATGGGAGGTTGTGCCAAATCATTTTCAGAATTATCATCGTAACTTCCAGCAAGAACTTTTCGCACATTTTCTTTATCAGAATCTGATAATTGTTTTCGATTATAAACTGTTTCTTTATCAGAGTCAGTCATATCTTTTCTGTTGTAGGCTAACTCTTGATGAGACGGCGAAACTTTCTTTTTTATTTTCTCAGTGTTCGTTTTACGCAGTTCTACAAGCTTGCTTTTCGATTTACCATGAGAAGAATCTTGACTACATGTTGAGTTGGAATCACTGTCTTGAACTTCATGCTTGTTAGTAGGAAGTATCATTGGTTCAACATGATGTTTCCTGTGAGAATGCAGTGCCTTTCTGTGATCTGCGAGTAGAATATAAGTGCTTAGAATAATATTCAATTGAATGCATACGTAACAAATTTACCATCCCCCATATATAAATATCAACCCTATTATAGGACAATATGCTAGCATAATTAATATATCTGTGTCTTTATTTATTTGCGCTTAGAATAATATTCAATTGCATGCATATGTAACAAATTTACCATCCCCCATAAATAAATATCAACCCTATTATGGGAAAATATGCTAGTGTAATTAATATATCTGTGTCTTTATTTATTTGCGCTTAGAATAATATTCAATTGCATGCATATCTAACAAGTTTACCATCCCCCATAAGTAAATATAAACCCTATTATAGGACAATATGTAGCGTAATTAACGAACCACAGTTAAACCACACATATGTCTGTGGCTTTATTTATTCTTATCAAAATCAGTTCTTACATGTATACATGTATTCCTATCAAATACGATTCACATAGGCCTTATTTCCATACAAAGAGTGGACCTAATTGTAATTTTGGGTATAAACTAAGTCAATTGTACAACTGGAAATCCAAGATTCATAATGTAAACAAACTACGGTTCCACTACCTCATTTCATTTGGTTCAACTTATTATAAAATATAAACGACCAACATCAAACTATTCAAAAGTGAAAATAGTTGTATGTTGTCGAGAGGGAAGTGGAGTATTTTACAGAAATTAACCATTATATTTCTTGAGGCTGGGGAGCTCTCTGATTACCATTGATGAACATCCGACATCATGTTACAAGATGCAGCTTTCCCCATTGAAAAATTCACATGAACCTAATTGTAAATTCTGCTTTGTAAATTATTTGTTCCTTTCCGATGCAAAAAGAAAATAGTAGGACATCTATAGATTATCAGATGCATGTATGTACTATGTAGTCTTATAATGGGGCCTAAAAATTAATTTCACACGGTAGTCTCGACAACTGTACCAAACATGTTAACCACATATCACAACAGTTTTCAGTCACATTCCGAAATGCAAATACAGCGAGCATTGAGTATTTTCCCCGATGGCTGTCAAACCAATATTTACAATACAGTTTCAATATGGTTAAATTCACTAACTATAATGATTATGGTAAATTCAGAACATAAATTAATTAAAGTTTCACATATTGTTTGGAACTTTGATTCTGCAAACCTTAAATATTAATCACTATCAACCACTTTAGCTGTTTTAATACGGGACATTTAAAGTTATTCTGAAGACAACAAAATATTAGTATATTGTTTTTATCACCATTATTGTAGCTAAAGAAAGCCAATTTTCAGGCAAATATATGTCAAGGTAGAAACTATTATCACTGCTTCGTCTTGATGTTAAGTTGAATGGTGCTTAAAAAAAATTCCCAACACAATATGTGCCTTTAAATATTTCCGAAAGACATGTCATAGGTAAGAAAGTAGGCCAGGTCATGGTAGAGTTCTACTCTTCCGTGTCCTGGATTGAGAGCATGAACGCATGAGTGTATTTTGTCTTTTCTTAGTGCTTGTCAGTAACTAAAATAAAATGCCGCTAGGCCATGTGTCCCCCGAAAAAGATGGCTTCATTAGAAATGAAAAATTTGATTCTGGGAATAACCATTGAATCATACTTTGCTTCCAACTGACCTGCACCATTAACTTCCTAAACGGTTACACTTAATTGAACATTTAGGAGCCCTATAGATCGCCCCCTGTTAATTTCTATAGCGGACAGACTCTGACTGAGACAGACATTCACAAATATAAATCAGATTCATTATTTCATTATTTTGGATACAATAAATCCGTCTGTTATGTGATTAAGATAGATATACCTCTGTCATGCTTCTCTTTGGCATATTTGTTTTTGACTAGTTCATCGTTGAGACAGAATTCACCGTCGACAGAGTGCACATACAATCTGATGTTCCATGTCACGCCTTCACCATAGTCATCAACGGTCACCACTTCTGCCTCCAGTCGTTGTGATGCTGTAACGAGATGAAGTATTAAGAAAACTGCAACAAGTCACAAGATATCCTTCACTCCGTAGTCATCTGATATACTTTAGTATAGAGCAGCCCTTGAAATTAGGAAAACTGTCCTATGGCTAATTTAATGCTGTGGCCTGTAATATTCCACATATTGCCACGGCATTTCCCACGAAATTGCTTATTTCCGTTGCCAATTTCGAGGACTGTATTCAGACAGATGTGTAGTACTAAGGACTCTGTTGATATATTCAATACAAGCAATGATACAGTAAAACTGAACACCCTTCAAACCGGTCCTTCCGTTAGGTTTAGAGAGGTGTTCGCTTTAAAGAAAATTGCGCCACCATTGGAATCAGACCTGCTATAACCACAAAAACTATTTTCTGGAAGATTGGTTCCCGATTTTCAGTGAGATTGGGCTCACCATCCGGGAGATTTAAAAAAAATTAATTCCTTTTTCATTTTCGTAATTTCAACAACAAAAATTAAAAAAAATTATGATCACTGAAACATGCGAATTTGATAAGAAATTAAAGTATTCTTAAGGAAAACATTTCCTGTGTGGTTATAATTTTATTGTGTTATTTGTAAAGGAAATGCTTAGTATCAATTTAACCACGTTTCATTTCATTTAGATCCCGTGAGATTTCAAATGTCACTTAAAAAGTACAACTCAGGAACATGCACATCAAGTTTTATAGCTAGAACATATGCTTCTTTTTAAATGTATTAGACAAAGAATCATCATGGTAGTTTAATATTTTCTTATCTCTGAAGGGTTGTTAATTGAGAATAGTTCACCTTTGTTCAGTCTTGTATTCCGTTTCAATAGAACTTAGAAGATGTTTGTTGTTTTATTGTTGGCGCACTTGCTGCATGAACAATGTTGATTTTATAACACCAGATTAATCATAGGTGTTAATTGCCACAATGATGTCACAGTCTGGTATTATCTCAACACTTGCAACAACAACATGTCAGTGGTCAAATTTACTGTGAATTCATCTTCATTGATATGGAGGAATAAACAATCTCTCTAATCCAACACCTGTTGTTCCAATCCGGATCAAGGCCTCGCTGAACAAAAGACTCTTAATTTAATCAGTACGTTTCTTCAAAAGTAGGAAACTACATTACCTGTGTGCACGCGAGTTCAGTTGGCATCTCTTGCGGCTTTCGGATTTTGGAGGGAAACATTAGTATATTTGTTCACGTATGGACTAAAAAAGCTGTCCCTATATTCGGAGAAAAGACATTCAGGTTTATGGAAGTAATGTTTAGTGAGAACGCACTTGGGTAAATTCAGGACTGGACTATTCGTTTGGTATGCAGAGGGAATCAGTTTATAGAGGGTCCGGTTTGGAAAGGTTTCACTGTATTCCTTTTGAACAAGTTATATTGAACACTTCTTGAAATTTTGTGCAATAAATGGAATACACGATTTAGGCTAGGAGGGTAACGACTAATCGCGATACACATGTATCATGATTCTTTCTGAAGATTAACAAATTTATTATATGCTAGGCTATCAAATAGTAATATTTTTGCATCAGATAATAATGGTAATACGTCTAGTGAGATATCGATATCTCACTTGTATCCATCCGCGGTAAAATTAAAAGTGATTCCGTTCTTGACAGAAGACTGTGCTAAAAGTCTGAGTGTTCAAATTGTAATATGTGATCAATTAAATATTTTTGTTAACCCTTTCAGTGCCAAGTCCAATCGGACTTGGCACTGAAAGGGTTAAACATATTATGATGTTAGCCCCTTTATCTCTCAACCAATCTGTCTGAAAAATGGAACTATTTTTATATGCCCAATCTCATTACCATCACTGTGCTTGGGTATACAAATTAGCACTTTTTACTCTTCTTTCGAGTTGAGCCATGGGCCAACTGAGCAGAGCATATAAAAAACAGAACATCCACACTTTTTTGTTTGATTTTGTAATTATCTCATTCGTGATGACAAACAAAATGAATTTCCACACGTGGCAGAGCCACTCATGGAAATTCATTTTTTTGTCATCATTTATGAGATAAATCCCATATCCAACCAAAAAGTGTAGATATCCTCTATGTATTGCATTGCATTCCCATTTTGATATATTTTTTTGACTACATATATAAACTGTATATGTACAGTTCCTTAGTGGCTCTGAGTGGTAAATCAACTCTAGTGTCCAACTTAAGCTAGAGACTGAATGGTATGCTATTAGAATGGAATTATCATTATACCAGGCCATCATTCATCATTGAAGGTTAAAATTTTGATTACGTCTGAAGTGAATTGCAATATGCAAATCATATCGTGAGAAAATAATCAGTGTATCGTTACAGCCTTAAATTAGGCTTCAGGTTTACGCAAACAAAAGGATAAAAAGTCCAACGAGAAATAAAAGGAACTACAATCTTTATTAGCAAATTTGGTTGTGGAAAATTCATATATATATATACTGAATTGTTAGATATATTCCGTATAATCTGGCCCTTGCAGTGTGGGTCTTTAGTCCCCAAATATTCTACAAATATAAACTGTATAAGTATGTAATAAAGATACACTGGTAACGAATCTTTTCCGTGGCAGTTCCTCTGTATACATTATAGTTATGTATGTTGATAGATGGGATATTTAACACTATGATGACAGAAATTCATAAGTGCTGACAAGAAGTTCACTTTAGTGACAATGCATCACTGACTCCTTACGGTCGATTTAAGTCATTTTTCCAAGCCTTGTTTGTATATAATATATTATATCATTATGCTTTTGTTTTCGTTAACACTAATGTACCAGTATATAGAAATGCTGTTCAACCCCCCCCCCCCCCCCTCCCCCCCCCCCCCCCCCCCCCAACTACTCCAAATTAAAGCTTTTCAAAGAAATTCCGCAACTTACGTATATTGATTATTCGTTGGACTAGCTCATGATTATATTTTAGTACAAGATCAAATTGAAAACTTATATCGTAATATCCTATTCATCCCTTTCTGAATTGACATTCTTATTTCCCTATCGTTCCAAAGACATGCGATATGTGGGAGCACTGAACAAATAAATAATTCTTATATCCATCGATCATGAGTGCAGGTGATTTGTCCCTTCAAAATCATGGGACATAAAATGGTGCTTTTTTTACTACCTTCGACACTCTTTATCTTCTTCTTCTTCTTTTCATCTAACAACTATGGAACACCCAATTATCCCACCGTTCACCAGTTTTTGTCAACCATCACAAGTCTGACCCATTGCTGCCAATCTCCGAGCAACTTGTACATTTTGAAATTTACTGAATGGGATAATGGCTGATATCAACCAATATCATGCTCGGATTGGCAATTTTCTACCGAGAGCGCTGCGCTCAGGGGGAGGATGCGATTCGACCGGATTACGTCCGAAGCATTCATTATTTTTCTCTTTCTCCGTCCAAATGGAATGTCTGATGACAAAATCTTGCATATTGTTCTGATGATATTGTGTCTTTTTCCACATCTGATGAGCTTATTTCTGAAGAACATCACTGATCGTGTCTACCTAGACACAGACCATATACATAACAATAAGTATATATACCAACATTCAGGTTATCCAATTTTATTTAAGACCAAACTTGTAACGTTCGTATTCGGCCTATCTGGTATACTGTTGCTGCTCCTGTTGTTACTATGTGGTGACATCGAACAAAACCCAGGCCCTATTCATAACGTCCCGACCCAAAAACGCTGCTCAATATTACAGTTAAACACACAGAGTATTAGGAATAAAATGACCATACTCAATGCTGAATCAATAAATTTCGACATTTGTATGTTTACTGAAACATGGTTGGATGACTCAATTGGAAATGATGAGATCCTCCTCCAAGGTTTTCATGAACCATTCAGAAACGATAGAATTAGTGATACAACAGGTGGTGGTGTTAGTATTTATATACGTGACTGTATTCCCTATAAAATTCGCCCTGATCTAATCGTACCTGGTCTTGAATCACTTTGGGTTGAAATAAAAGTTCAGAACAGGAATTTGATACTTGGATGTTTCTATAGGCCCCCTAATGCACCAGTTTCCTTGTGGGACTGCATTGAGTTGAACATTAAAAATGCGATTAATGACTTAAGCGATACTATAATAGGAGGTGACTTTAACGAAAACTATAAAGATGGAAGCAATGGTAAAATTAATGGTATTTGTTCACGATGTGGTCTCTCCCAGCTAGTGACCTCTCCAACTCATTTCACCGAAACGTCATCATCTATCATTGATCTTTTCCTAACAAATTATAACGAGTATATAGGTAAAACTGAAGTTGTTGGCTCATTTTTTGATGATCGAATCCGATACCATTCCCCAATTACTCTTGACATCGATTTGCCAATATCAAATCAATCAATGATCAAAAGACAAGTCTGGTACTACGATCGAGCTGACTATGCAGCCATGAAGATAATTTTCCTAAACTGGGACTTTAGAAAAATCTGTTCTGATCGACACGTATCTACAATTGCAAACATATTGACACAATTAATAACAGATGCCTGCAATAGATATATTCCAACAAAAACAGTTTGTATACGGAAGAACGCCCCACCTTGGCTCACATGTGGCATAAAGAAATTAATGCGAAAACGCAATAGGCTACATAAGAAAGCGAAACATACTAATTCATCGACTGCTTGGTCCAACTTCCGTATGATTCGTAACCAATGTGTACACGCAGTGAGGAAAGCAAAGAGTGACTACGACAAGAAAATCGACAACACTTTAAATGACATACATACCGACACCTCGACCTGGTGGAAGAATCTACAAAAAAAATATTTCCAAAATAGTAAAAAATCCATACCCCCCACTCTCATGTGACAACTGTTATCTAGTATCCCCACATGACAAAGCTAATGCACTGAACGATTATTTTTGCAAAATATCGCAAATTGATGACAATTCTCATAATATTGACATGACACCTACTCCTAGAAACTCCGATACTGATCCCGAATTAAATGACTTGGACATTAAATCGGTAGATGTTTTTAACGTCCTAAGAGCCCTAAAAGTATCTAAATCATGTGGACCCGACACGATTAGTCCCCGTATACTGAAAAACTGTGCTTCAGCTCTTAGTAAACCGCTTGCGCACGTCTTTAACATATTCACCCAAAAAATGTATTACCCATGCGAATGGAAACAAGCCAGACTGCTTAGAACGACATATATGTAGGGGATTCCATCTCGTATTTAAATGGTACTTTAATTAGCCCCCCCCCTTCCCTCATTCTCCCCAGTTATTTGTTTATCAAACATGGACAAATATAAGATCAGATCTGACCTGTGTATTAAATAAGATTAAGTGTATGGTTTTCAAAAATATATGTAGTTTATACAATTCAAAAGTATTATCTATATAATGTTATACAGACATAATATGATGGGGATCCTGGCCCCTATGACCACTAAATCATTCATATAAAAGAAAGTAAGTTAGCCCTCATTTGAATGGTTTCACACATTACAATGTTTTACAAGTAGCTTGGGCACTAAAAGCCACAACCTTCAATATTAATCTTCTAAGTGCTCTGTGGCCCCTAAAACAAGTCATCACTTACAATAGTCATGTATATTTATCTGCCTGTTTTGCATTGCATAGATAAAACATATTGGCTATCAGCTGTTGTTTTAATTTCAAATTGAAAGCACGTGTCTGAAGGATTAATATATTTTTCAAAAATCAATTAATCAGTCAATACCAAAATTGATAGAAGTGAATAGTGTGCAAAGATACCCAATAGATATTAAGAGATATGAGGAAGAGTCCATGTATATTATAGCATGTGTCTATGGAAACCTTGGAAAGGGTTAATTATTTTTGAAGCAAATTAATGGAATTTAGAAGACACTTATATTGGTGAGGGGGCCCTTATCTCACCCTGTAATTAAATTTCAAGAATAGGAAAAACACCAGTCTTGTGCTGCCATTAATCAATTTGACAGTTAGAATAAACAAACAGCCAGCCACCAGTGTTGTTTATCTTGCTTGACCCACCAGAGCTCTGTATCATATGTCATCAGGATATCACACCTAATTAATCGTATAAAACTAAAATAAATGAAAGTGTCAATTTTTTTTTATTAATATTTTTTTTTTTTATTGTTATTAAAGTTCAAACAAAATTTAATATTTGTATATGCTAAATTTAGCAAGGAGCTAAATCTAAAAAAAATTGAATTTTTTTTTATTATTTTATTTTCTTGAAAAAGGGTCATAACTCCTTTAAAATTAATCGGATCAAACCCATAGTCGGACTCGATCTGTATTTTGAGTTATGGCAGAATGCGTGAATTCTAAGTCGAAAAAGGGCCATAACTCTGTAACAAAAACTCGGATCAAACCCAAATTCGAACTCGGTCTGTATTTTGGGCTGAGAAAACCATATACAAAATTTGGTATCGATCGGATAGAAAATGTTTGAGTTATCGCATTACTCGTAAAGTGTCTACGGACAGACAGACAGACAGACGGACAGACAGACGGACGAACGACGAGTGGTCAATCCGGGCAACGACACTATGTTTACCATACTATGGTATGGGTAAACATAAAAAGCAAACATTACTCCCGTTTTTAAAACCGGTGATCCTAGCATCATATCGAACTATCGTCCTATCTCACTATTAAGTTGTTTATCCAAAACGTACGAGAAGTGTATCAATGAACATAACCTAATCTCTGTCTATCAGTCTGGCTTTACAACAGGTGATTCCGCAGTGTACCAAATTACTGATGTGTATGATTATATTATTAGATCCCTAGATGATGGTAAGGAGGTGCGCTGTATCTTCTGTGACATTAGTAAAGCCTTTGATAAGGTCTGGCATAAGGGTCTCCTATTTAAAATTAGGCAAATGGGAATCGGAGGTAACTTAATTAAACTTTTAGAATCATATTTAGAATGTCGACAACAGAGAGTATTTATAGATAATGTTAGTTCAGATTGGAAATGCATATCTGCGGGCGTGCCCCAGGGGTCTATCCTCGGACTGCTATTATTTCTTATTTATATAAATGACATAACCGACAAAATAGTGTGTAACATCCGTCTTTTTGCAGATGACACATCCATATACTTATGTGTTGAAAACCCAACTCTCGCTGCTGAAATAATTAACAAAGATATCAGTACTATCTTTGAATGGTCAAATAAGTGGCTAGTAAAATTTAACCCCCTTAAAACCGAAGCTATAGTAGTATCCAGGAAAGCAACAACCATAGATCACCCGCCCCTCTTCATGGATGGATCTGAAATAACTAAAGTAAGTAGTCACAAACATCTTGGAGTCACATTCGATAGTTCTGGGTCATGGGAAAGACACGTCTGTAGCATAATTGATAAGGCATGGAAGAGAGTAAACCTTGTAAAAAGACATAAATTTAGATTAAGCAGAAAGTCTCTTGAAACAATATATTTTTCATTTATTCGCCCTATCCTAGAGTATGCATCACCTGTGTGGGATAATATCCCCAAGTGTACGAGCGATAGAATTGAGGATATCCAGTATGAAATGGCAAGAATAGTTACTGGGGCAACCAGAAGTGCTAGCGATAGGAAATTATTACTTGAAACAGGTTGGGAACCGCTTGCACAACGCAGGCATAAGCAGAAAATAATTCAGTTTTACAATATGACAAAACACAGAGCTCCATCCTACTTATCTAATATGATTCCACCTGATTCTTCCTCAACTGGCTACAATCTTAGACATCCTAGCATCCACCCGTGTGATAGTAATAATAATTACTATATGTATACATTTCTACCATCTGCCACACGTGCTTGGAACAGCTTATCTGACTCGGCAAGGTCTTCAGAAACGTTAGCCGATTTTAAACGAAACATTAACACTGGTCGTTCAAAGATTGCTAAATTTTATTACCATAGTTATTCTCGTAAAGCTCAAGTTTATCATACTAGAATCAGATTGGGGTGCAGTAACCTGAACAAAGACCTTGTCACAAATCACCTTAAAGAGTCCCCGATGTGTCCTTGTGGTGGTTTTGAAATTGAATCAGCATATCATTTTCTCTTGAAATGTCCATTATATACTCAAGCAAGAACTGAAATGTTAGCTGATCTGCCATCAATTATAATATCACCTGATGTACTTCTGTATGGGTCTCCCGATCTCGCTGATGATTTGAACATTAAAATTTTCGATGTTGTACAGAAGTTCATTGTCTGTACTGGGCGTTTCTGACTCACGGGTACGGTGGTTTAAGCCGAAACACGCGTGTTACTAATAACCTATATGTATTAAATGTCTTAAATTGTAGTCACTGCGCGTGTTTTAGCCCTACCACCTCGCCCTCTATACTGGAATAATTATTTATGGTACATACACATTTCTTCACTTATTAAATATTTATTAAATACATTAAATATTTATTAAATACATTAACTAAAAAGCTCATTAAAGGAATGTGAATAATTCTGATATTCCGCCGATTTGGAATTCTCTCCAATTGGGTCGTAGCGTGCTCAAATTTATTTGCATTAAGACTTTTCACTGGCTTGTGACAATAAATGGTGATCAATTTAAAACGATACAATCCTCACTTATTTCTCCGTGATATATCTTATCCTACTGTTAATAGTAACTTCACCGACCCATTTTCAACCACCGCCTGCACTCCCTTTCTCTTTCCTATCCCTTCACCTAAACTTTATTATTCGGACCACACAGAACCAAACCCGTCTGCTATACCCCAATGGTATCTATTGGGGTAACATTTATTTCCTGAGGATAGGACTTAACAAAAGCCCCCAAGCTTGTTGCCCAATCCTCTTTTGAACACTAAACAAATTTATATGTTTTGTATTTATTGTATGTAATTATGTTCTGTATTAGTTCAAATTAAATATTGTTTAAACCAAGAAGTTCACTTTGGGAATATTCTGATATTAAGATTGGCGAATTGTTGAATTTAAACAAATTGGAACCCTATGTTTCGTGTTTTTGTATTACCCTATTATGTATAACTGTATGAGAGAAACGACTAAATCTTATTAGTGATTAACACATACTTCTAATGATTTCATCCACATAATCTTTGGCAGCATCATCCCATTTATCACTTACTCTGCAAAACAAAAGGAGACAAAAATTAAGTAAAATAATAATTTTGCTGACAACTGATTGAGTTGTGTTGGCGAGCAGGTGTATAATGGGCAGGATGGAGATGGACACCTATAACTAGAACAATTATGTAAGGGAAACAAGTTGATATCCAAGACAAGCAATGGGACTAGAAACATTGATTGAACAAGAGCATCGCTAGGGCGTGGCAAAATACGCCCTTTAGCCATTTCGAATTGTACTACCACAAAATAAAATCATACTTTGAGCTTACATTTGAAGAATATCTAATATACCCCTAATTTCAATGCCAAAATGTGGTCAAATTCTAAGTCGAAAAATGGCCGTGACTCATTCGAAATAATTAAACAGAACCTATATTCGAACTTGGCCTGTAGTTTTAGCTGGGATATACACATACCAGCTTTGGTTCAGATCAAATAATCAAAACTGGAGTTATCGGTCAGAAACCGAAATGTTATGAAATTGGTCAAATTCTAAGTCGAAAAAGGGCCGTAACTCGAGTAAAAATAATTGGACAGAACCCATATTCTAACTTGGCCTGTATCTTTAGCTGGGAAATACACAAACCAACTTTGGTTCAGATCAAATAATCCAAACTGGAGTTATCGGTCGGAAACCAAAAATGTTAACTGATGGTCAAATTCTAAGTCGAAAAAGGAACGTAACTCGTGTAAAAATAATTGGACGGATACCATATTACATAATACGACCTTTTTCAAAAAAGGGCATATAAAAAGACTAAAAGGTGAACAACGAATCTGCATCATCAAATACTATTTTCAGTAAATGAGTACTATATTGAATGATATTCAAAAAGCGGTCCATATCAAAAGAGTTCTTTATCTATAATAATAAATCTCAAATTTGCTTGTTTGTCGGTCAGGCTGTGAACGAGCAAATGACTGGACCCTCAGAGCTGAAAATTTGTACACAAGGGTCAATTGACCCAGAGAATGTCATAGGATAGGTGCCATTCACATTAGATGTCTTAAGAGGGCACTAATTATTAAATTAACTAAATAATTAATTATAAACCCAAAAGACGACCAAACGGCTGCACCCTCGGAGCTGAAAATTTGTACACAGGGTGACAGGGATCAGTTGACCCGAGGAGTGTCATGGGATAGGTGCTGTTGACCTCACACGACTTAAAGGGAAACCATTAAACAAATTTAATTAAATAATTAATCATATACCCAAAATGGTTGGACCCTGGTCACTGGAAATTGGTATGCAGGGTGATGTTTTCCTCAGGTGACTAATAATTAATTTATATGACTTAAAGGGGCACTAATAAGTTACTCATCCTTTATATGAGCAACGCCGGGTACCAGTTAGTTCTCCCCTAAAATTGAAAATGGTCACTGTCTATGAAATACTGAAATTCCAGCAGATCCCTATGGACACAACAGCAAATAATGTCAACAAAACTATGACCAAGATGAATTTAAGAGAATGAGTTTGTAGACATGTGTTTGAGTCATGTGATCAAACAATGCACGCATGGAACATTATTTTTAATTGTTTCCATGAAAACAAGCCAGTTTATTTAATATTATGCGAACAAATCTGATAAATAATTTTACTAGACAATGTTAACTTAACCTTTTGGGACATACATTAACCTTTTATTACATGTAGATAAAATTGATGCCAACCGAAGGGTTTCCCAAATATGTGGTCAGGTACTTCTGTATGGGATGCGTAGCTACAAGAGAGCTCTGTCTTCCCACCAATCCTGTGTAAAGATTATTCATTATGTTTCCTTGCTTGTACATGGGAGGCCCTTACAATTATAGAAGAGACCAATTCAACCCTGTAGGAAACAGATACCATACCATCACATTAGGGCCCTGCGATTCTGACATTGTTAAATTGATTTGATTTTCGATTCGATTTGGATACATAATCGCGATTCGACTTTGATTTGATTCAGCAAAAGACTAAAGTAGACCATTTGCATGGACACTGGGCGAAAAATCAAGATAAAAATTGTTAACGAGGTTCGCATAACTGATCTGACTCATATGTGAATGTCCCGACATCTGTTCAAAAGATTGATGAAATACAGATGCAATTTGTCATCGGAGATGCTGTGTGTATAATTTAGCCAAGAAGACGTTTGTCTTCTATGATGATGGGCCCAACACATAATGTTGCCAGTATGATGGTCCATGCATTTTAATAGGGCGACATTGGAGTTTATTCAATTGTATCACAGGATTTTTTGAGAATTTGATGTGCTAAATGCTTTAGATTATTGGTAAAATGATTGATCTATGCCCGCTACTAGAAACGCACAGTGTACTTTAGATTCTTTGAGATAACCGGATCGAAACTGGTACTCAAAATCGAAAATGATTCGATTCAGAGGGATGAATCGAAAATCAAATTTTGATTTGATGCATTGCAGGGCCCTCAATCACATTTTACTTCGCGGATTATTTCATACTCACCGCCTGTCAACGTGACAATCATCTTCAAATGTGAAAACCAGCGCTAATGGCTGCAGGCCATGGAGAGAGAATTTCTTCAACTGAAATGGTACCACCATGAACAGATCTGGTGCTCTGCGTATGCTACAATGATAAGAAGTCAAGCATTTAAAACCAGCGGGGTCAATAAGGTCATTTAGGACATCAGGACATTTCTATTCAAGTCAGTCATCCTTAATGGGGTTATAGATGCGACTGGGCCATTTTGTTGCTGGTGATCTTCCCTGGAGATTAACCTCTCACCTCTCTTTTAATTTATTTTTATTTCTGTCAGCCATCTGCTTTTATTTCCTGAAAACCCCTCCAAATGAATAATAGACAGTTCCAATGTATACTGTTATAGGTTATGTGAGAATTCAGTACAGAGAGGGTTAATGATCTGTGATCACCGGCAATTTCCGGAACCTCGGCCATTATTGAAATGTTCCAGTCAAAATGTTATACCCATTGTGATTATGTTAATGATCATTGTGATTGCCGACATTTAGTTTTATTTCATTACAATAGCACTCATTTTCAAGTAATTTACTTGTGGAGTATTCAAATAAGTAAGTGATTATCCAAATATTTCCACCAAATGATTGAAATCCTGTCTTCTGCACATGTATTAAGAAAACACCCCTCCTAATGAACAATAGAACATTGGAGAATCCATTCAATAATGATAGGGTTATTTTTGTGTATAGAACTCACATTTGGAACATAAAAATTGTCTAAGATGCGAAACTTAAACTTACTTTTGAAGTGTAAGCATTTTCTCTTGCCCTGTGTCCACAAACTCACAGCTGAAAGATTCAATATTATTGGAATTACAAATAAAAGAGAACTATAAAAGATTTAAATGAATTTAAAAATATTGAACACCAATCCATATTGATTTTGCTATTAAGAGAACACCTTTTTGGCACTATTTAAACCTCATAACAATATTTCTATTTATTCTCAGAAATTCCTTTAACTTAGTCAAAGGGAGCAAATATTTTTTCAGTGTTTTATTCCCAATAACAGAAATTTACTGAAAGTATGTTTGCATCAGGATGGCACTTTTGGTGCAAATACACTTTGGCCCCTAATGCCCAAATTTTGTTATTAAAATCCTATATACCTGCACCCTATATACATGTACCATCAGAGATTTCAATCAGGCTAGGAAATCCATTTCCAACATTTCAGAAATACTGAAAATTCTCACATGAATATGTGTTATAAAGTTCAGAAATCCTTAAAAAGCCCTACTATTCTTCACAGCTAAGTGCCTTGGACAATACTGGATCATCTTACAAGGTACATACAGTGCAATATTTGAAAGAATTCCCTGACCGGGATGAATATTTAAGACTAAGGTATACTTTATAATTATCATCGGTTTCCTCAAAGCCCGACCCGGGGCCACCACAAGACTGACTTAACACTTGTTATATGAAACAAATTATAGGTTTGGTGGGGTAATAGAGAAGTCATTTGCCAATAGAATACCAGATTTATCAGAACCATGTGGTAATCTACATGCACTTTAATAGATAATGAATGGAAATTGATGGGTGATATAACTCGCATGTGGTATCAGTAAGCCTGGAAATAGAGTCTGACAGAATGAGGTACCCAGAGGTGGACTAGCATCACCAAAATGCACCCTCTGGGAAACTCATTCTGCTTAGGCTTTAACTGAAGTTGGTGATGTTCACCCATTATTCACCTCAATTATGCATTTAACTTCTGCAAACTTGGGGATATAGAAACTGAACAGATGGGGGAAAAGTAACTAAAATCAATGTTAATTTGAAACTATGGATACTTCCCAGAAGATGAGGACTAAGCAGATTGAGGTCCCCAGAGGGTTAATTTGGTGATGCTAGCCTGCTGTGTGGAATAGCATCTCTAAATTCACATTCTGGGGAACTGATTCTGCAAATTTCAGACACACTATATCCAGGCTTGGGTGTAATATGGAAGTCATTTACCAATAGAATACCACATTTGTCAGAACTTGCAGTAATCCACATGCACTTTAATAGATAATGGATGGAAATTCATGGATGATATAACTCGCATGTGGTATAGGGCAGTAAGTAACGATTCATCACGATATTGATGCATCACGATTTCTGGGTCTCGATTCGATTCACCATCTGTTTCATTGGTGATTCCGTATTTTTAAATTGTCGCAACCCGGATTTTTCCTCAAAATGATTTGGCAACACTCGTTGAATGTTTTTTATCAAATTCAGATGTGAAATAAATATTGTGAACTGATAAGTTTTATCGATAACACAAGTAGTCCTTCAGTCAATAGCCGAAAAATGGACCTGTCGGTACCAAACTGGCGGGCAAATTCTAACTGCACTTTCTAAGTAGCTTATATCTCAGCTATCCAGCTGGGCATGATAGCAATGTCAACTCGGTAGTTTCTAACGGAAAATTGCCTTTGAAGTAACATACCATTCACGCAAATGGATTTTTTTCCCTCGCCAGTGGGGAGAAGTTTGTGTTTCATAATTTCATTGTGTCTGTGGAAAAAGCTGACACTAATATCATATCTTAAGGATCCCAGTTATGATAAATATCGCCAGAGTTAACACGGAATCATTTTATTGTCATCATAGCTGCGTTAAGCCGGAATATAAGCACTTCAGCATGGGTGACACATTGTAATTCGGCTTATACAAATGAGTTTTTCAGCTATAAACCGCACGTGAAGCATATACAGACACGTTTCACTGTCAAATGGTCTGTCAAAGTATACTCTATATGCTTTTCGATATTCTGATTGGAAGAGAGTGAGAAAGTATCATAATTTATCGCGGTCATTGGCTCAAAGTTGACACGCGCACATTACATTTGAATATAGAGTTATCGGTGTAATGTAGTTTTATTAAAATTAAAAAACAATCATCTGGAAATTATATATCTTTGACCGATCGTTGCATTAATAGATAGCTCATATATGATGTCGCTTTCTCATGCTTTGTTTCTGCGTGAATCGATCTGTATTATAGCATCACGATGTCTTACCGGCCCAAAGTTCCTGCTATGTTATGGTGGACATAGACTAGAACACCACAATGGACACAACATGTTATATACATGTGGATTGATTGCATCAGGTTGACTAGAAGTCTAGAATAAGCACGAGTCTACTTGTTTCCGTCCCCAATGAACTCAGTATATGCCAGTCTTTGTAAGCATACACTCAGAATCTCAGATTCATAAGAATACTTTATATGTGGGTATGTATACTCCAGACTGAGTATCTGCATGATTCCAAATTCAAGCGATATAGTGTGTGGGCCATTCATACATGCATATCGTTCTATACTGTGCGGTAATCTACTCAATATCAGTACTGGAGACTGAGGCACACTAATGTATATCCTTATATAACACCGATACACATCCTTATATCTGGCCCTGGCTATGCATGCCGATCGCGATATATATACATAGCTAATATAGTCTTGCAGGACGGCTACCGGCCTTGATGGCGAATATCACAAATATCAGTGCCCAGATAATGAAGATATTTTGATTAGAATACATATATAGGTCTCCAATGCCAACTCTCACATACAGTACTGTTTCTGTTTTGGTGCCGGTGTTTGTAATCGAATTGTCACAAAAGCTCCATATATTAGCTTATATATAGGGCCTATATATACCTACATGTATACCCAAAACGTTGTGTGTCAAAATCTGCGAACATTATTAGCATTGTCTCAACTGATTGTCTGCAGAATAGCTGAGATAACATTCATTATTTTTCAGCTATACATACAGTCCAATCGGAACTGCCATCATTTCTTTGATCAGAGTGTAAACGCGAACACAAAGAGCGCACAGGCACTAATGATCACCTATTACGTTGAACGTGAAGACGTTCGATGGGTTTCCGCATTTTTTTTTACGTCTCTGCATCGCGTGCTGTTATTGTAATGTCAAATGAATCCTCTATGGAAGGATAAAACTACATATAATAACATAAAATATTGAGACGGGTTTATATCATTAAAACTACCGAATTGAAATTGCTATCAAATCAACCCTAGTTGGACTACATATTTCGTACCCTTACTGGTGATATAGGTCACAATTTGCCTGCCGATTTGGTACCGGCGAGGTACATTGGCTAAATGACTAAAGTACTTGATTAGTATTTCTAAATTGAACAGTTATCATGATAAGGTATGCTGTGTAAAACCCCACTGACCCGCTGTCAGTCTGTATATCTAGTATTAACCCTTTGAACCCCAGGGTTAAACCGGCTGCTGCGTGAACATCCAAATACCCTAGCGGCCGGTATACCGGCCGCTGAACCGGCCATTATAACGACCGCCACGTGTTTATAGTTTATAGCTATGCGATTCAATAACAAATTGACGTCTAAACTCTAGTTATATATATCAAATATAAAAAGCCTGTTCAAATTATATTTATATGGTGAAGGGCCTCGATCGCATATCAAGTTGATTTCTTCGCGCATGCGCAGAGCAGCGAAATGCGAAATAAATGGTTTATAGTGTACTTATGCACGACATACCCACTAATATATGTTTAAATGGCCCCATAGACATCGGCATGATTATAAATGGTAATAGAAGCATGAGCTTACCGGTTGAATCTGGGATCATCATATGCTTCAGGAATGTTGACAACTTCTTTGGTAGGAATATATGCGCATGCGCAGAACATAGGTTGTAAATGACAAAAACATGCGTTTTAAGCGAAATGTGGTGTTATATATAGGACATATAGCTGCATCATAATTGCAGTTTCTTGCTAATGCCGGGTAGTTGTCTGGTAACCGTTACTAAGGAGAGATTGGGTGCAAAGTGTCCTTATATTTTAATGATCATAGAATGGTCCATGCATAACATACATATGTATGCACAGTTTCAAACAGGTGACCCCATTGAACATATACAGCATTATGCGACTAGATATTGTATAAATTAAGGGAACACTACCACTTAATGGTTAGTTCAGTGGTGTCATCCGTTCATTTGTGGTACTTGATTAGCAACCGTTGCTTCCCTTAAATAATTAATTTCATTCGATCTCTCTTAAATTCTTGTCGGATATATCTCAAATTTCACATTAGGAAATTATCGTCATCAAAAACGCAATCACTGGCATTGAGTTATGACATACCATGCTATAATTGCCTTTTCGAGTCAATTCGGGGTAGTTGCATAGCAACCGTTACCAAGACGCTGTCGCGTGGCAAAGTCTCCCGATTTTATAATGATCAGTGATCAATGGGGGGGACCTGTAAAGTTTCATACCTGTGTCACAAATTAAACATAACCAACATCATCCAACAAGACACTATAAAATTTAAAGGAAAATCCCACGAGGAGCCCAGGGTCAGGGTGTCGGTCGTGGTAGGGCGTCAGGGTTCAAAGGGTTAATTACTGAAAAAATTTGGAAGCAGCAGATGTCATACTCCAGAGTAGCTGCATCGCAATGCGCATCAAATGGTGAGTAAAACATTGTGATTTGAATCGCATCGTGGAGTTGTGAATTATTACGGCCCTAATGTGGTATCAGTATCCCTAGACCAAGGTAGGAATAGAATTACCCAAATAATGGGAAAAATATCCCCTCATTGGTGCATAGCCTGAGGCTTTCTTCAATGCAACCAGACACATTTCAGATTACATATCAGAACCAGATTAAAGTTGACTATTACATTGAGAAAATGTAATTGATCTAAAATTATTTCACAACAATGAGCTTTATTTCTCCCATTATATACCACACATGAGATTCGCAACAGGAGATTTGAAAAGGCATGTTCCATAATATATTATACTGAAGCAATTGATTTTCTACTAAAATATTTATATGAGTTTTTAGCAGTAACATTATTGGCGTACTCACCCTAACTTGATACAGGACACTGCCTGTAACACAGAGACAATCCTCACTCGATGCCATAGCATGTCTTCATTGCATTGAGCAATGCATAAATCACCCTACAAAGAGCGGACAATGAATATCAAAAATGTATTTATATGGATATATTCTTCTTGCGAATATTGTTATGTGGGTCTGACATTTTTATGTGCTTTTAAAAAATATTTAAATCGGAGGTCCAATTCGGTACACCATATAACACTGTTGATATCAACATCAAATTGAATAGCAAAGATTTGCAGGGCCCTATCAATAAGGTGGACAATGTGATGTGAGCTATCAGCCAATACGATGCTCAACCCCCCCAACAAATTAACTTCAAACAAGAGGCCGATCACGATCACCAGATGCTTAATCAATATGATGCTTAACCCCCCCCCCCAACAAATTACTTCAAACGAGAGGCCGATCATGATCACCAGATACTTAACCAATACGGTGCTCAACCCCCAACAAATTAACTTCAAACGAGAGGCTGATCACCAGATGCTTAACCAATACGAATTACAACAGTTGAATAAGTGGACATCTTCCCTCCACCCAAACCCTGACTCAAACAACTTTTTCTCGGAAGAAGTCAATTTCTCGCCGTTTAATAACTATATAAAGCAAAATAAGCAATAAAACCATCAGGGTTTCCGCTAGGGGTTGGGGGAATGTGGCCGTATTTGGGAAGCACATACCAGGCGCCTTGTCAGGAGAAAATCTGGATGTTTATCACTGAAAGTAACCATTTCCTTGCATTTGAGACAACAAGCAGGAACATCATTGAAGCTTTGTAGAAACCAAATTAAAACAGATAATCTTTCTTTGATCTCAAGTTGATGAACTAAAAGCATGTATACAGTTGATAAAACAACTTTTATAACAGTAGCAATTTAAGCGACATCAAACGGCACCGACATCAAAGGGAACCGCGGTTGGCAAAGACACATTTTCACAGTTTGCTCTAGCTGCAGCAGTAACCAGTGATAATTATGTCATGGGCAGAGGTCATGTCACGCGCTATACCCAGCTCTGCATGCTTTCTTTGTGTTTTGTTCACGGTACCAATCAAAACAGATTGGTGTTAATTCAAAAGCCATTCCTCAGACGGTAGTTGACTTCATGCTGGATTCGTATAATGGATAGATAATTTTTGTATTAATTGGATTGGGAATAAATACACTGCCACTGAAAATGACTATTAATATTTAAAGTGTTTTATTTTTAATTGAACATTTCTTTGATACAGACCTTGCTTTGAGGTAAAATTAGGGGTGTAATGATACATCGATGTATCGATGCGACCACGATACAGCACTGACGATACGGTAATCGATACGGGCGTTCAAATGATACGTATCTCGATACACAAATTGCATGTTGTTATTTCCTATTAAGGTAAGTAAACAGCAGTCGCCATGGACGAGAAAGGTCCATGTTGAATCAGTATCTAACAAAAAATTAAGGTAATCCCCCACAATAAGTAATAAAAATGATAAGCATTCCCTATTTATGCAGAGTAACCGTGAGGCCAACAGACCGCATTGTATCAATTTGCATGTGTGGACAATACGATGAAACACATTGTATTAATAGATCAATCAGTCGCTTGTGGTCCACTGATCAAATAACAGACCTGACCTGAATGACCTCAATTTTAATGACCTATTTCAATAGTACACGTCATGCAGCAAGTGACCTACTTTGTCAATGACATGTCGTTTACAAACGGCGGCAAACCTTTGATGCCTGTCTTACTGCTATTGCTGCAATTTTATTTCACTGTTAACCAGAGTGATGCAGCTACTGCATGTAGGTTCAACCTATATCATATCAATCTACATGTATGTCTTTCCCCACGTCAACACTGGACACTGCACTCTGTGCACTGGCCCGTGTGGGTTGCTGAGCAATTGTTAAACTTCCCGGAATAAACTTGTCAACAGAAAGTGAATCCCCCCCCAATTCCCGTTATAAAGTTGACATGAGTTATTAATATAAAGCCCCTCCCATTTAGCTGTCAATCTCGTGACATTGACTGAGATTTTCGGAGAGGACGTTCCTCATTGGTCAACAGGTAGTGTTTGTACTCTCTAATTAATTTTGTTCAGATAACACAGTGCAGCAATGGGGTTGAATGTCGGCATCTTTATGCTTCCGGGCCTATGGGATTTCACTGATAGTCGATACATGGACGAGGTTTTAAATATTTTTTTTTCTTCTTAGACAATACAATACAAGTTGCAACAACAAACATTATAGATGAACATCTAGTACATATCTTTGGCGAGTTCATGTAGGCCTACCTATAGCCATGCAAGCACATACCCACCCGTCGCTATCGCTATATATCAGTGTATATACAGTCCGCAGGAAGACTTGGCAATATCACTATAATTTTAGGTAAGTAAAATCGCGATACGTATCGTATCGTGACCTCTGTATCGCAATAAACATCGATACACCCCATACCCCGTATCGTTACACCCCTAGGTAAAATGTCTGCACTGTTCGTGGCAGCGACTGCCAGACCTAACCTGTGTTCATGGTTGTAGCTCAGAATTAAGCCCCATACTGACTTACCGATTTATAATGCGCATTCCGAGGGGAAATAGTGGGTTTAGAAATTTGGGACTTATATGTATATACCGAAATCTACCTGCGGTAATTTAAAATGCAAGAAGATGATTACTACTAAACATTTTCCGACAAAGCGTTACCCAGGATGGTGGAGACAACTTCAGACAACTGTGCACGTGGTCCACGCTACTGATCATGTCTTATTCAGGCACCAGGTGCAGGATTCCTTGCAATCTGTTAATCTTCAGTGTCGGTGGTCACTCGTCCTGTGTAAAATGGGGGCTGAGCTAGGTCTGGGGCTATTTTGTGGCCAATATTAAGTCAAGGTTGGGGGTGGGGAATGAGGCCGCTGGACGGCCGGCCTGCTGTAGTAGCGGAAACCGTGAAACCATAAGATGATTTTTTTGTCATGTAGGTGCTGGGTGGAAGGGGACATCCCCCACTCCAAACCCTGACTCAAACATCTTTTCCATGGAAGAAGTTAATTTCTCGCTGTTTCATGACTATATAAAGCAAACTTTTTAAAGCGATAAAACCACAAAAATGATTTTTTGTCATGTAGGTGCTGGGAAGATATCCTGGTCTGGACATCTACCACCCCCTCCACCCCCAACTTTCTCGTAAGAAGTTTATTTCTCAGAGAAAATCATAAGATAATTTTTTTTCAGATAGGACCTGGGTGTGGGGGGGGGGGGGGAGGGGGGAAGAGATATCCAGACCTGGACACTAAAAAAACAATTTACATGATAAAAAAACATTTTCTGGCCATTTCAGGATCAAACGATATCAAATGTTTGAAAAAATATATCACTTGAAAAAAAAAAATTAATTAATTAAATATCAAATAACATTTTTCTGGTCAAACAATATCAAATGAGTAATTGTTTTTATCATACATGGGGAACATATCCAGGGCAGGCCTCAGCCTAGGGGTCCAGAACAATTTTTGGAAATGTTTTGTGTAGCTATCATTTAAGCAAGACAATTATCAAGTTACAGTAGTAGTTAATTTTTTAACTAAATGAAAGTAGTATTATTTCCTAGACTGCAGCCTGGAAGATACGTTTGTACAGTCTGAATTATGATGCATGTAACTTTGTAAGTTTAATTTGGTCACGGCTGTAATGTGGGTGTCCGCTAAAATAAACAATAAGGACTAACTAACAAAGGAGTTGCAAAAGCTTTTATTAATTAATGGCCTCCCTTAATTAATGCCAACATCATCCGATTAAAGCAATAAACTTGACATTATTTTATTTACGGAAGCGGTCTCTTCAAAAAGTCAGACGCGGTCTCTTAAAAAAGTCCGACGCGTTACCGAAACGAACTTCCGAAGCGCCTGGTACATACTCTGATAATGTCGTAATTGTTTTATATCTGAAAAGCGGGACGGCGGTCTTTTAAGTTAATTAAAACATTTATTTGTGACACTCACGATGGTCAGTAACAACACAGATGCGAACATCTCATCGTGTTTTCAGCGTGTGTCAAAACATTCGTGATTAACATTCATTACCGCAAAGGGATCGAACAAAGGCGACTGAATAACAACATAAAACAATAGGTCATATTTAATTTTTTTATTTTAAACACTTGGGTCTTTGTCTCTGCATCGTCTGTTTCTTTTTGGGATGGCCGCCACAATTCATCTATATACGGACATGTCCGGGAAAAAAATTAAGAAAAAAAACAAATTCCCCCTAAAATTGAAGGCGACTTCGATTTCGCCTTAGAGCGACGACAGGGCGAAGTCAGCGACAGTAAGGCGACAATCTCGCCCGAGTCGCCTTGTGAGCTGAGGCCTGATCCAGGGTGTATCTCTTCCCCCACCCCCAGGGGAAGATATCCTGTTACAACGGACTGTGCCCAAGTTTGACCTGGTAAACCAATTTGAAAAAATTTGAATCCCAGTCGCACAAAGAACCACCATAACAAATATAAGCTAAATTGACCTGATGGTCTATGAGAAGAAGTTGTTTTAAGAATAACTATGGCGGGAAAGAGTTATGGTCCTGGCTTCACAACTATTTGACCTGATCAGTGACATCATTTGAACAAATCTGAATGTGAGTCACACCTCATTTGAACAAATCTGAATTTGAGTCACATAGGGACCATCCACACCAAATATTAACACATTTGGTCTTATGGTTCTGGAGAAGATGATTCTTGATGGATGGATGGATGGACGCACGATGGGCGAGGAGTGATGATTCTAGTTCCACCAGAGACTTTGTCTCAGGTGAGCTAAAAACCAATAGACCAAGTCTTCTCGGTCCACAACAGCTTGGAATATCGGTTGGGATGATTCTGTTTTTGGACCAAGTCCCGCCCTGTTGCTCTTCTATAATGGACATTACTCCTAGAATCGTGGACGGGAGTTATATTACTTGTATGTCTTCAGATTAGGTCAAATTGAAGCTTTGCACATATGAAGATAGAGGGCAGCCTTTCCCAAGCATGACGATATCAAACATGCATATATCAGTGATCCAATAAATGTCAAACCAACGAGATATATAAGTAAACAATGCCTTGTTTTCCAGAGAATTCTGATTTGTCGCACTATCAGAAAATGCATGCAAACAATACATTAAACGATTGTATTATCAATATACCTGTTTCTATCAGGCTAGATGATATATCATTTTGAAGAAAGATTAATCGCAGACATGTCAGGTGGTCAATCACATTCAGTGGTTTAATTGAATGCCCAAGCTCCATGTAGTACGTCTTTTGAATGAACGTCCGTTATAGAAGAGCACCTGGGCGGGACTCGGTCCAAAAACAGCATAATCCCAACCGATATTCCAAGTTGTTGTGGGCTAAGAAAACTTGGTCTAAAAAAACAATTACCTCATTTGGTGTGAATGGAATATTCTTCCTGACATTGTTGAAGTGATTGTTGATGCTTCGGGACAGGTCCATGAACTGTATAGCTTCATCACTCATGTGAGGACCATGTATCTCCCTCCCCAGCATGTTGTTAGGGTCAATCACCTGCAAAATTAATCAAAATGGAGATACAGTATAACTTGTACGAACATACCATTTCCAGTTAATAATTTTATGCTGAGCAGTCAATAGAATGATCAAGAAGGAAAGTTTCAGCAAAGGGATTTCTAATGTGTATCTAATAAATGTGAGCTTCAGGGTGTGCCGAATCTTCAATCCATGTTTTTTAATGAGTTTCTGAGAAATTGGACAGCTCTCATCTAGAGGTTACTCCGAAGAACCATATGATGTTTAGTGATGAGGGATGTGGCATGTCGGGTGCCAATGGATTTAGCAATGCAAAGAGTAAAATCCAAGATGGCCTCTGGCTCTCATGTTTTTGATTGAAATTCGGGGAAAACATTGATGGCTCCCATTTAGTGGTCACCCAGAAGATCCATATGAAGTTTTATGACAATTGGATGAAGGATGTGGTCTGTAGGGTGTGCAAAAGGATTTAGTTATACAAAGAGTAAAATCAAAGATGACCACTGGCAGCCATGTTTTTAAACGAATTTAAAAAATAATCAAGGACTCCATTCTAGATGTCATCCTGAACAGCCATTTAAAGTTTGGTGATGATAGAATGAGGGTTGTGGTCTGTAGGGAGTCCCAAATGATTTAGTCATCCAAAGAGTAAAATACAAGATGGCAACCAACAGCAATGTTTTTCATAAAAAAAAAACAATTTCAAATTTGATGGCTCCCATCTGGAGGTGATCCTACCGGTAAACATGCCTGCAAATTTTCAAAACAATTCTCCAATAAACTGTGGGCTGCAGGCTGTGCTGATGGATTCAAATTTGAAATCCAAGATGTCTGCTGGCAGCCATGTTTTTTAACGAATTTCAGAAAAAAAATTATGGCTCCCATCTAGGGGTCACCCTAAAGATCCATATGAAGTTTGGTGATGATCAAATGAGGGATGTGGTCTCAAAGGTGTGCCAAAGGATTTAATCATGCAAAGAGTCAAATCCAAAATAGCTGCTAGCGGCCATGCTTTTCATAGAAAATAGTTCAAATTCGATACCTCTCATCTAAAGGTGATCCTAATCATGCCTGTAAATTATCAAAACATTTCTTCAATATATACGGGCTGCAGGATGTGCCGATGGATTCAAATTTGAAATCAAAGATGGCTGTTGGTGACCATGTTTTTTAACAATTTCACAAATAATCGATGGCTCCCATCTAGAAATTCCCCCGAAAATCAATATAAGTATGGTGACGATCAGATGAGGGATGTGGTCTGTAGGGTCTGCCGAAGGATTTGGTCATGCAAAGAGTAAAATCTAAGATGGCTGCTGGCAGCCATGTTTTTTAACGAATTTCAGAAATAATCGATGGCTCCCATCTAGAGGTCACCCTGAAGATCCATATAAAGTTTGGTGGCGATCGGATGAGGGACGTGGTCTGTTGGGTGTGTCAAATCTGCAAGGTGTGCAAGTTGTAAAATCTAAGATGGCTGCTAACGGCCATGTTTTTCATCGAAAATAGTTCAAATTTGATATCTCTCATCTACAGGTGATCCTAAACATGCCTAAAAAATTTCTCCAACATTTGCGAGCTGCATGTGTGTCAATGGATTCAAATTTGAATTAGTGTTGATACGACTAGGGTATTTCGTAGTTAACATCCCCTAGTCAACTAATAGTTGACATGACACCTACTACCGGTATATACATACGTATATTTTGAACGACAAAAATCACGCACAAGATTATCAAAGTATTTTTTAGACATTGAGGATAGATCTGCCCATTTAAAATTATTGGAAAGTGAATTTGAACAGTTGTCATCATAAATTTATTAAAACATTCTTTTTTATCATTATATTTATCATGTTGACATCCTAATAACAGGTAAGTATCATGAACATCAATTATCTCATATAATATTGGGGTGAACTTCAGCGTTGAAGTAATGTTCGTGTCAGTTCCTGATGAAGAGCCGGTCATAAATGTATAGAGAGACTTCGAAATAGCTGGATTCTGCAAGTTTACTAACCTCACGCGCAGTCTATTACACCTATTACACCTGTGCATGTATAGGTGGGTCTATGTGTTACATGTGTAACAGTTACATAATGTTCAGCGAGCTCTTCCACTATGCCTTGTAACAGTTGGTTTACTTTAGGGCTTTGTGGGTTAAATGACAATGAGTCAATGACTTTGATAAGATGAGCTAAAAAGCACCCTTTAAATGGATGGGTGGCCTTCGTTGTAGGTTATAATTTAGAAATAACAATTATCAAATTATGATAATTTCCTCAAGTATATACTAATAGTATAGCATAATGATGACATGGATGCGATATTATTCACAAAACACGGTCTGTGTCAGAGAAAATGCAGGGCCAGTGAACTGTTTATAAGCAGAGTCACAATACTGAATCATTTCCTTATTTGGACTTGTGCGCATTATATGTCGATTGTAAAACCCCTAATATTGTGCAACTTCAGTTTACAACTCATAATACTATCATAGTAAATTCCTTATTTGGTATGTGGATGTAATAACCATAGGTCAGGAGAAGATATTAACAGGATTGAAAAATATTCATCTCTTTGCAAGAACAATTATATTATGTACAAGTTTTCTGTCTGATCATTTCCCAATCGTGAAGTAATGTGGATTAGCTGGATTTTGAACTGACAGCAGGTAGAATGTGTTGATTAAAATAAAATTTGGTGTGATTTGAATGCGATTGTTAATGGCGACAATAATTTTATCTTTGTCTTCCACAGCAAAACGGAACATTTTTATTGGTCGATCCGGTAGTTCCTAGTGTTTGTCTATAAAAAAAATGGTTCTGTAACGTTTTTGATGTTTGTTTACATAAAAAAAGCTTACAAATATGACAATAATGTGCAATGTACGCGATATTTATGATTGGTATAAGAACAAAATTTATCTATTATATATTATTCTTTCTGTTTATGGCAGTTGTAGCAGATATGACTATTTTAACAGCAATACCCACCGCAAAGCCTGCCCGTATCTTTAATTTCTGTGAAACTAACTAAAAAAAGAGTTTTAGAACAAACCTTCACAATCTTGATTACTTTTCTGTTTGTCATTTCTGAAATGAAGAACACATGGTGATAAGCTCAGCAAAATATGTCACTTCTGCTGAAGAAGACATTCTCACCTAAATAAAATTTCTGACAGGTACAGAAGTTTCAACAAGAGCATCACTGTGGCATGGCTAAATACACCGATTTGTTAACTTGTTTAATTGTTGTTAAAATAGGTGAGTTAAAAGTTGAAAAAGGTTGTAACTCACGTTAAAATAATTGGACTAAAGACAATTTGAACTTGGCCTATATTTTTGGCTGATAAACACACATACCAACTTTGGTTCTGATCAAATAATCAAAATTTGAGTTGTCGGTAGAGATGGGCGGTATTGAAATTTCAATCTCGGTATCGGTAAATTTTCATTGATTTACCTCGGTAATGGTACGGTAATCAGTATTGCTATTAAACTATAAGACCAGAGCAGAGATTCCCAGTAAATTGCGGTAATTCAAGTTTTTAACTGAACAATATACACGTTTATATGCTCACGGTCCACGGATTTACTACATTCGTGACAACAGCTAAATTAGGCAACAAAATGACCTGCACTATTAAGTGATATTCACACATCTCTTTGATGATTTACACGCATGCCGTTGCACCGCTTTTGAAAAGAATAAGAGATTGCATCAATGCATGACTACAATATTTTTGCGTGTCAATTTGATTTTCATCACATTTCGGTGAGTGAATAGAATTGTGAGTATTATCAGTTATCACAATTCACAAATATATGAACGTTCGAGCGATGTCATGAAAATCGGCAAACCATGGCAATTTCCGAACTGCAGATGCCCAAACCCATCGGGTGGTTCATATTCTCCTCCTTGCAGCATAATATACCATCCATGCATACATGTATATAAGAGACCCTCTTATTTATAGCAGGCTAGCTATTGCACATGGTGCTCAAGCATTAATTTAAAGTTATCATGCGATCTTTTTCTGGTCACGATATAGGCACATATACATGCATATAATATACTGGTAAGTATACAAATGTATGTTTAATAAAGTAATTTATAGTAATATATGCATGTATATGTGTACCGACATATGTTTGCACAACTTGCCAAGAGATATGCTATTTGCAATTGACAAGATCGGGTTGTATTAAATAATCTGCACTGAGTATATATCAAGTCACTATTATATGCATCACCGTCTCAATTTTGTGTGCACGGGGACCCTCCATATAACATGTGCTTCGATTCCACATGCTTCGAGTCCAACTTGGACACAGATTATAGACTTGATGCCTTTACCGAGTTGCCCACGCATTTTCCAGTTTGCACGGACACCGAAATTGACACATAACGATCCAGCTATAGTCAAACATCATGATGTTAGTTATTATAGTCTGAACATTATTCATTGTTGTGTTATATTACAATTTACATGTGAACCGTTGTAGCACTCTTAATTCAGATTGTTTGGCTTCGGTAATCCACTGCAGCAACCTTTTTTGTGACCCAGTTTGCTTCAGCAAATGACTTGGGCATTGCTGATCGCCGTAACCAATTATGAGGGCTGACTGGCATATTATTTATAATCATTATTACAATATTTACATCAAATAAAAATCAATAAAGTACATCCTAGTTTTCTTTAAACAAATGACCAATATCATAGCATAATCAGTATAATTGCACATCTCATAATCCATTCACACCTCCTAATTGGAGAGACTGCTTCTGAAAACACGCGACCTTGACCGTAAACAGTTCAATGGTGTGGCGATCCCTCCTGCGTGTGAGAAGCACTTCAATATGTTGGGTTACATTAACGAGAGGCCGATCACGATCGGCAGATGTTTAACCCATACCTTGGCGATACCGATTAGCTATTTTAATAAATCCTTACACCAACCTTTTCACGAGTGCAAAAGTTTCAATAATTGACACCTTACTATTAAGGTCACAGTGGAATCCGACTTATTGGGCACCTTGCTCACATAAACACAATAGGAACACGGATGTGGCATTCCATTTCAACCTATTAAGTCACTTCAACACAGATATGTCTTATAGAGTGATAAATCTAATTAAGCTCAATCCATAGTCAGAGAGAAGCACCATGTAGCTTATTACATTGGAATGTGAGACATACTGTATATATGGTATTGGTATAAAATATGATGGTAGGTCTGCACCTGAAGGCTAACTGATTTTTTTCACAGGGGGGTCCTCATGAATAAGCCCAGTACCCACTTTTTGAGCAAAAATGTGCATGAGCCCCCCGGGCTTACTGACGGGTGTATACAGTAACATATTATGTTTTTTTTTAATATTGTTATTTTGTTTATTATGTTTTGTGTTAGCTGCATATTAAAAATTCTTGGGATCATTTAGATGGGACAAAAGAATTAATAGTTCCGATTCAAAAACTAATCAATACCTGAACAACTATACAAGTGAGGGATGTATAGACCTGGATACAAAATGATTGATAATGATTGGATATAAAATGTTTTTATGCAGAATTTTCAGATAGCTAGAGGTAGGATATGAGATTGGTCAGATTGAAAATATTAGATTCATTACATTGGATAGCATACTGTATGACTATGGAATGGGGTGGGTTAATTTTCTTCTAAGCTGATCATTGGAAAGATATAATGTATGTAAACAGCGGAAATATAATTGAAGTTATGGTTAATATATTATCAAAACCATTCTATCAATACCAAAATTTATACAGGTGAAGAATGTGTCATCATTAACATGGATGCAATTATTTATATAGTGATTGTGTGAAAAATATTTAGTTTTCACATTGTGTCAACAGGATTGGTGGAGATGTTAATATTTTTGAGCAAATAAACAAATGACCCTCACTATGCAGGTTAGGGGTGTGTTATCATAAACTATGCCAAGAACTATAAACATGATCAATAGAAATATATGAGTCATGAAATCGGATAGAATGGGGTAAATCTTACCCAAACTAATGAACTGATAAACACAAAAAGTCTATAAAAAGCATGTCATTGGATTTAGAAACCCATACAATAAGTCAGTCTCTAATGGCATGAACCTGTTTCAACAAAGGGGTTAACTTTAATTTTGTACAGAACACAGAATGAACCAGAGTCATCAATCATGGTTTTGGCGTGTGATATTCTGAGAGTCTTGAGAGAAATTTTATTAGTGTTGAGAGATTTGTTTGGTCAGGTGTTCTGGTTCAACACATGAGAGTCCATACAGGAGAGAACCCCTATCACTGTGATATGTGTCTAAAGATATTTGACTCTGTGAGCCATGGTATTTATCTCATTTCCAATAATACACTGGCTGTGTAATAAGATCTCATATTCTAAGCTCACAGTGCCTGCAGGGCAGTGCAGGCATTAATTACATTATCAGTTACTTGAATTTTAAATGGCCATAACTCTGTTAAAATATACTGGATCAAACTCAAATTTGAACCTGATCTGTATTTTGGGGTGAGGACCATATGTACCAAATTTGGTGCTGATCAGATAAAAATATTTAAGTCAACACAGCTTGGATTAATTACAATTTTGTACAGAACACAGAATGAACCAGAGTCATCAATCATGGTTTTGACGTGTGATATTCTGAGAGTCTCGAGAGAAATTTTATTAGTGTTGAGAGATTTGTTTGGTCAGGTGTTCTGGTTCAACACATGAGAGTCCATACAGGAGAGAACCCCTATCACTGTGATATGTGTCTAAAGATATTTGACTCTGTGAGCCATGGTATTTACCTCATTTCCAATAATACACTGGCTGTGTAATAAGATCTCATATTCTAAGCTCACAGTGCCTGCAGGGCATTAATTACATTATCAGTTACTTGAATTTTAAATGGCCATAACTCTGTTAAAATATACTGGATCAAACTCAAATTTGAACCTGATCTGTATTTTGGGGTGAGGACCATATGTACCAAATTTGGTGCTGATCAGATAAAAATATTTAAGTCAACACAGCTTGGATTAATTATATTTAAAAATCAGAGCAGAAAGGGTTAACTAAACGATACCAAAAACCATACAGAATAAGAACGTGCTAAGAAAAATCTAGGTAAGAAATGTGAGGCATATCAGAAGAAATATGTTCAACTTATTGCATCGGATAACATGTGTGTGAAGGGTTAATTATTTTCTAAACCGATCAACCAATCGATACCAAAAACTATACAGGTGAGGGGTGTGTCATCATAAACCTACATATCAAATATGAACACAATCGGACAAAAAACACTTTGGTTATAGCATCGGATAGCACATGCCCATGTGTGGATGCAAAGTGTTAATAATTTCTAAACCGGTCAACCGATCGATACCAAAAACTATACAGGTGAGGGGTGTGTCATCATAAACATGCACATAAAATTTGAATTGGATCCGATAAAAAATATTTGAGTAATCGAATCGGATAGCAAGTGTCTACGGACAGACGGCCGGACAGACTGACGGACAGACGAACAAACGACGGATGGTTGATCCGGACGTCGGCATTATGTGTACCATACATGGTATGGGTACACATAAAAAACTAATTGAGCAATTCCATAGTGACAAACGGGACCTGTTGCCATTTTTGGGGTGCCCTGAGTTTACTATTATACAATTGTTAATTTCTCATGATGTTATGGGTACTACATGGGATCTTCTTTGCTTCTTCTAATAATTTCTTCCTATCTTCTCTGTTCTCCTTTGATAGATCATTTGCAAAGGTGATTTTTAGTCCTTTCTCTTTCAACTTTGGTCCAGTTCTCAGTATTTTATCCTTTACAGATTCATTTTCAAATGTGATTCTCAAGGGACGTGGTCTGTCTTGGTCTTCAGTCTTCTTTCCCAACCTCACCAACTGCTTCATTTTAATTTCTTGTGGGTTTTCTATGTCAATATTTCTGCAGAGATCCTTAAAACTGTTAGCATCATCCTCCCTGGCAGTTGTACTTTCTGTTGCACTCGACTCTTCCATGTTAAAAACAATTACATTGTTTTTTCCGCATCTTTGATTCTGCCTCATTTTTTCTGTGTTCCATTATGGCCTCTTCTATTTTGTTTTGAACACTGATGCCTGTTGCCTGTCCCTCTTCTTCTTCTCTTCCATCATATTCTTCTAATTTTTGGACTCTCTCCTTCAATTCTCCCATATCCTTTTCCATCAAATCCTGTCTCTGTTCCATTTTCATCATTTTTCCCCAACAACTTTGATGAAACTTCGTTGCAGCTTCGACAATACCAGTGTACTGACGAATTCTCATCTGAGCACTGCTTTTGTAGGAACTGCCATATCTCTTTTGAAATCCCTTGACATTTCGCATGAAACCATAGCTCACAAAGTGGGCACCCCAAAGCCTGGTCGGAGCCATCTTCTGATACTAGTTTATTGCAGCTACTGCATTTAACGGTTCCTGTTGGCTTTGTATCTGTTTTGTTCTTTGGTGGCATGTTTGTTTACTTGAGGGGAGGCAGTGCAATCACTATCTCACCCAAAGGCTAAACAAAACAAATATCAGGTAGACAGGTACACTACAGGATTTCCTTCTCTTCTTCTTTGGGGGAGGCAGAGCAATCTCTATCTCACCCTAATTATATATGTATCTCTTCTCTTCTTCTTTGGGGAGGCAGAGCAATCTCTATCTCACCCTAGTTATATTACCGTATGTATCTCTCTCACAAACCGATAGAGACGTAGGAGCCACAGTCTAGATATTTCTCCGTTTGGATGCAGCCCATCAAGGTCCCTGGTGCTGTATTAATTTGCTGTCCTCGGTGCTTCAAAAATATGCTTTCAACAGTTTTGTTTGCAGTTATTATAACTATGCTATTTTTTTATTACTCCAGTCACTAAAAATCATTCCATTCAATTTTGCCCAGCGTAATTTACTCATTTTAGCCGAGCGTAATGAATTGACTCGCCCCACTCAGCGAAATGGGCGAGTTGGCTCAGGCCAATCAGGGGCGGGTTGTCAGGCAACCCTAGTTCCAGGGAAACTCGAAAGATTTACACGCTTTTGAGTTTCAGATCTCGTCAGTAGTGACCAGATCTGGTGCTCATACCTTTTCTAATTACAGGCGACAAAGGACTCCTGGTGGCAGACTCTGCTTGGTTCTCTTCTTATGGTGACTCCAAAGACAAGATTCGACCAAAAGTTCCGAAATCCGCACCTTCATGAGCTAAAATAAAGACATTTGTCATTTGTGCCAAAAAAAATTGTTGTCTGTTTCATTAAAATAATTTCCTGTTTACAAATAAGCACATGTCTGTCATGCGCAGTGGCATGGTTTCATAATGGTTAATAAAACGTGTACTCCGCCCCTGGGGAAAATGTATAAACGGAAGATATATGAAAACAAAATAATTCTTTTGCTAAATTATATGCTACTTTGCCAATTTATTACATATGTAATAAACATATTACGGAAAAAATTACTAACAAACTTTTTAATAGCATTTTTATTTCGAAAATAAACTATTTAGCCGGAATGAGAAAAAGTGTAGCTGAGTTGCTTTATTTTCCAATTCTACTAAATGTTGTATAATACTTTTAACAAGTTGTAGAAATATATTGGTGATATGAAGTAATTGTTTTATTCAGAGAAGCTTAATGAGTTCACACATTTGTCGTGGTGTCAAAAAATATCATCTATAGGCCAACTCCGGCCCGACTCGGGAAATTGTGTATATAGCCTACTCGGAAGATATATATGGAATCCTATTAGGGCCACTTGCTAATGGCGCTTTCGGCACCCGCCGAAAGCGACAAAAAGTGCGCCATTAGTAACGCGCCGAAACCGACAAAAAGTGTGCCGTAACGGCGCATATTTTGTCGTTTTCGGCGCACGCCGAAACAATGCTAATGGTGCACATTTTGCGCCGAAAGTGCCATTAGCAAGTGGCCCTAATAGGATTCCATAGATATATGATACAACTGCATCACTATTCGTATATACTTTATTATTTCAATAAACTATAAGTCAACAAAGTCATAGTTATAACAATGTTAACTTAAACAATTACAAATTATTCTCCTATTACAATAAATTGTAGCCTACATCCAATAAAACGGACGACTAGAGGATGGTGCTTGCAGCTGTTAGTGCAGGGGGAAAACCAGGACAACGCAAAATATAACAAAACGAAGTCTGCTGGTCCCACGCCCAGATAAAGGACAAGGATAGTTAAAATGAACACTAAATAGACACCGAATGAAAAACCCCGACGTTGGCTGCATGCTGCGTCGGAGCAGGAGTACCGCGTACACTTTTTAATGTTAGTCACAGTAGTGAAACAAACGATCTTTATTTATACCATATATATCATGCAGGAATAGACTAACACGGAATGCTCTTTTCCAAAGCAAATTTTTTTAGGTGTAAAATGTTCTCACATTACCGAAACAAACGCTAATAATACTAACCTATTTAGTGATACTTTAGTGATAATATGGCCATATTAATGTTGATAAATAGGCCTAATTAACATGCAAGTTTTGAGAATTTTTTACCATACAGTTGACAGTGGTTGCCATTATTCTGTTGCAGTAAATCGATTCTGATAACTAAAGCTTGTTTTGAAGAAATGTTGTTGTTGTTGTTGTATATACGCAATACGAAAGCAAACCTTATGCGCGTTAGAATGCAAACACTACTCGCGCAGAGCTATCAACGCGTGCCAGTGTGATTAAGACATTTTTTGACACCACGACAAATGTGAGAACTCATTAAGCTTCTCTGAATAAAACAATTACTTCATATCACCAATATATTTCTACAACTTGTTAAAAGTATTATACATCATTTAGTAGAATTGGATAATAAAGCAACTCAGCTACACTTTTTCTCATTCCGGCTAAATAGTGTATTTTCGAAGCAAAAATGCTATTAAAAAGTATGTTAGTAATTTTTTTCCGTAAAGGTTTTATTACATATATAATAAATTGGCAAAGTAGCATATAATTTAGCAAAAAAATGAAATTTTTTTCATATATCTTCCGTTTATACATTTTCCCCAGGTCAGTGTCGGGGGCGGAGTACACGTTTTATTAACCATTATGAAACCATGCCACTGCGCATGACAGACATGTGCTTATTTGTAAACAGGAAATGATTTTAATTAATGAAATGAAACAGACAACAATTTTATTTTGCACAAATGACAAATGTCTTTATTTTAGCTCACGAAGGTGCGGATTTCGGAACTTTTGGTGGAATCTTGTCTTTTATACTCTTTATTGTCACCATAATAAGAGAACCAAGCAGAATCTGGCACCAGGAGTCCTTTGTCGCCTGGAAATAGAAAAGGTATGAGCTTCAGATAGAAAATGATAGTGGCTGATCAGAGTCTCAATACAGATGTATATCATGTATTGTGATAGATCCATTTGATCTTAGTGTCATGGCTTACGCCATCAAAGATCCATGGCGTGCTACAAACAACATAGGCGGCTATAATTCCTATAAAAGTAAAAATTAGGACTAAGTTCCGACTAATGCATATGTATTTATCAACTAAATACAAATACAAGTGTGAAACCATCCACTCACCTACGTGTCATTTATCCTTAAAATCCGACAGATAACAGAACGCAAACACTGACATGTCGTGTGTTCGTCGACCATTGCATGTGACCCGTAATTTCATGAATCCCCCTGTGAGTTCCCCGTGCGCACGGCAAGGTAATCACATGCGTTCACATTGAGTGTACAATTCAGGTTGCCCTGATACAATTCAAGTTGAGGAGAACTACAATCTGCGCATGTGTGTAGTTTTTACAAATTACCAACTCCAATTTGTTACACATGCGTACTGTTAACATCCTGGTACAGTAATGCGAGTTGCAGAATCATGTTTGCCATGCACGAGACGCACGTAGTCATGTGATATGGGTGCTTTCACATAAAGGGTTGCTTTTTTTATTGAGCATATTTTCTGCCTATAAGATAGAGGGAACATACTATGATATGCTAAATCTTACTCAGAATTACAGTTTGGTGGCTAGATATCCTACAAAAATTGCATCAATACTTTGCACTCCATTATTCTGCTAAAGGAGCTCTTATCAACCCTATTTTAACAATTTTTCAGTGGACACAGAAATTTTCGATTTTTTCACAGACTTGTCATTCATTATTCTTTTGAGGTTTCCATGTATCCTCTGAATATGG